>CM046812.1:25718249-26181834 GCA_025617385.1 Murraya koenigii
AACAACCACAAAATACTAGATTCTATTAAATTCTATTACAAGCCCTTAAAATAGACAGTAGAATGTATATATACTGGAAGTAAGAAATATTAATCGCAAAGGTATGCATTAACAGAACTATTGACTACTTATCTTTAGCAGAAGGTATATATTTTTAACTTCAGTTCTCTACTTTGATCTAAATACTAGGCAAAAGAGGCATATCTTCAATCCAATCAGCATTTATACCACTAATCTACTCCAGTCCTTTCCACTTTGATTTGTCCTTCATACCCTGCACTTACTGCTTAGAAATAGTCCTAGTTTGGACATTGATAGTAGAAAAATTACTTGAAACATTCATTGGCACAACTTGAGATTCCATTGAATTGCGGTCTCCAAGCTTTTTTGGTTCTGGAAACAAAATGACAAAACATCATACATCTGACATTCTACTTTTAACAATTTTACACTACCTGAGCTAGTTCATATCTCTCTATATATTATGATCCATGAGTGGACTACTGATGCATGCAATTCAAGTAGACTAGTTGTGTATTATCACTTGTAACTGCTAGTTCAACCTTCAGATAAGTTTGTGATAAAGGCATCTATGCAGCACACCGGTAAAATTACATGAACTTATGTTTTCAATCATTGTTTTGCCTTCTCATGATGGAACATAAATATTGATATATTTGTATCTCACTATGCCATGTTGTGAACCTAGAAGCAATGCATATTGCAGGGAATGTCTCAAATCTATCTACTGTACATAACAAATTCTTACTAGAACACAAACCTGTGCCGACACATGGATCAAGTAACACTACGATTTCATTTCTTAAGTGGCATATATAATCTAATGCTAAATAAAGCAAATTGGGAATCATCATTCGTTAGATTAAGCTGACAATCGTACCTGCTAGTCCATGAGCGAAGTTACATATATTTCTGTACAGGCAGTTTCCCCTCATCTCTCAGCTCCGACAGAGCTTTGTTTTCCCCATCACCATGCTTTGGATTCATTCGATCACATACTCCTCGAATTAGCAAGCCCCTTGTTGTGTTCCTATTTAACAGACGCACTTCTGTAATCCACAGAAGATCCACCACCCAAAATGCTGTTCACTGAGCTATTCTTAAATTGATTAGAAACTTCCTCAAACCACTCAGCATTTACACGAAGAAATCAACACCTATCCTCGTATTTACAAGTTTTCTGATAATAGAACTGTCTACAAAGTTGCATTTCAATAAAGCAAAATCTAGCCTCTCCATTTCTAACAAAGTGACATTGATTCCTGTATTTGTAATCATCTAATTTGGATTTTGGGCAGAGCCTAGTCTTAAAATTACCGGCCATTACTTTGATCAGTGCAACTAGCATCCTCTTATTAGGAACAACATTTCACAAGCCATATCCCTATTAGTTGAATCATATTCAACAGGATAGTAAGGCAACATTTCACTAACAGATTCAATTATAAGAATTTGAAATCACTTCCTTTATTAGAATTTTTAACAGATTCAATCCCAAATGAAAGTTTGTTAATTACTATTTTACCACCTATATAAACAGTGCCACGTCAAAATATCAATACATTTGGAAATTATATTCGGCGTATTTTGTAATTATATAAAGTTAAATAATTAATTGTAAAATTAATTTAATTTGCACTTGGTCGCCTCTGTTCTCTGAATGGTCATGGCATTATCATCATCATCGTCTTCATTTGTACTAAAACCAAACCTTTACCCTTTAAATTCCCTTTCTCGACTGTCGTACCCTAACCCTATTCCCCGTATCCCCACTAAACCACGCTCAATTCAGGCCATCAGATTCTCCCGGACCCACATTAGTCCTACGGCTCACAATGACAGACAGCCTCTCTATCTCCATTCAAGCTCCCTCTTCAACTGGCTTCGGCTTCCGTCGTACTGTTTCTCAGATTCGGAATCTGAATTTGCTTAATCAAGGCACATAACAAGAAGAGGATGAGAAATTGAAATAAGAATTTGATAATTGTACGCCTTTGAGAGATGTTTCTCTTCAGAATTCAGTGCCTCAATCTTGGGTTAAGGATTGAAGTTTCATATGAATTTTTGTGCTAGCATTGATGGGATCTTTAACAATTTATCTACGCCCTTAACAAAGTTAAGGCTAAGTCAGCTTCTTACATGGCTGCTGATTTGGTTAGTGCTGTTGATTCATGGCTCAGTTTTCCCATCAATAAGAGATTGATTGAGCCAGGGGCTGAAGATCAAGATTGGTTCAAATGCTTAAGTCACAAATGGAAGGTAACATCTTTTTCTTTGACCCAATAATTTTCATTGTCTTACATTGAAATTTGGTAATGTAATTTGTTCTCTATCTGTGTTATCCTTTGTAGTCGTTTTATTTATTTGTTTATTTGCTTTTATTAACGATGTCTCAGGTATATCTACGCAGGAATGATGCAGGAGAAATTGATCCTCGAAGTAAAATATGGGCGGCACCATATCGGTGGGGCATCATGGTGATAGCTTGCGAAAAAAGTAAATTTCAAAAGCATAATTTGGCTCCAATTGAGGTAATACTTTTCTTTAAGCTCATTTAGTTTTATATGAAACAAAATCAAGACTGCCTTTCTCTTTGATATTTTCGATGATAATATATGTGGAAGCAACTGATTGACGGGTAATCGTGGTATCCCTTAAAGGGGACAAATGGTTCATTAAACATCTTAGTTGTAGTCAAATGTACACCAAGGAGACCGAGAAGCTATGCCTCTGTAGCATGGTAATGATGGCATTTAACAAGTGACTTGCTGGATGTGAACTTGAAAAATTAAATGTTTTCTCCCTGACTATGCCAGCTTGCATGTTATGATTAATACTAGAGCTTGAGGTACTATAACCTTGAGAAGCTATTGACTGCAAATTAAAATATCCATTAAAATGTCTAGGAAGTTATGAATGTTGGAGGTATCTTCCAATTTCTAAGGCCATAAATTGGACATCATCCAAGATCCTAGGAAAGTGCAGTTAACCTCCTGGTTGATGCTAATGTCCAACAATGAATAAATTTGGTCAATTTAACTGAACCTGCTACCTGATGTCACATTGTGGCATGGGCACCTCAAAATGGGATAGACGATTAGTAGCACTGAATTTTTCTTGCCTAAGATTGAGCAATTGGTCTTAACTACTATCCCCTATTGTAGGTTAATTATTATTGTTCAATTATGTTCATTTCAACCCAAAAAATTACAGAATCTTGATCTGAATACTGTCACTGAACAGTGTCAATATCGTTTAGCATAGCCAACTAACTTGAGTTTTGTAAAACAAACACACGTTGTGTTTCTCATGTCTCACCATTCAAAATAATCATCTGTAATGATGGAGAGTTTTTCTAATGTATGAAGTTGCTTTTATATGTGGGTTGGCTTGGAGAAGACATCTCAAAATACAGAATATGGGGAGTGAATGGGAAGAAAACAGTTCAGTAGTTTGTTATTCTGTAGTCAAGCCTTATCTCGAAAATGGTCAAAACTTAAGTGAATAAGGACAGGGGATCTTTGTTTTCTATTTCCTTTTTATACCTAGATATCCCTCAAACTTTAGATGTTCCCCACTGGAGATCTGCTTCTAGTAACTAAAATAAAAATTCTACCCACTCAAATAAATATTGACCAAGCTTTCACAATAAGCAGTAACATCTTTAGTCAAGTAATTGATAGCTCCTTATCATCTTAGTGTGAGTCTATCAGTATGATCAAAAAACATAATAAAACTGGTTAGATCCAGTTTATTGATGTTTAGATGTTTTTCATTGTGAAATGTAGAAATGATGATGTGAAGTTTCTTTGGTCATCAATTAGCAAGATCTTGTTTGAAGTTGTTTTATGAAATGAACTGCCAATTTTTTTTTTTTTTGGGTATTTGATATCTATTTTTCCTTATTTTAAACATGTGCGTGCTTGGATTTGGAAGGAATAGACTGCAGAGTTGTTATTTAGGTTGACGTGCTCTGGTCATTACACAATATGTTTACATTAGAAATTAGAATGAGATATTTGTTGATGCTGTTTTGAGAGATCTGCATTCTATGCACCATAACATGATTAATGAAAATGGATTTTAGGATTGGAAAGATCTGTGGTGGCCTGAGCTTGCAGGAAGGATTTCAATGGTTAATTCTCCTACAGAAGTTATTGGTTCAGTTTTGAAGTATATGGGAGCATCATACAATTCAAATGACATTGATTCGCAAATTGCTGGTGGGAAGACTGCTGTTCACTAGAATCTGGCATTTTTGGGAAACCAGGTACTCTTAAAGAAATTATATCTGGTCATTGCATATTGATTTTTTTTTTGTAAAAGTCAGTCTTTTCATGCATATGAGTGCCTATGTTAGTGTGTTCTTCTCCTTTTTCATACATATGAATGCGTGTGTTGATGTTCTCTTCTGAGATGGATGCAATAAAGGCTTTTTCTCCTAAATTTACCTGAAGAAATGGCAAGGGATGTGAGATTCCGTCTCATTAAATTAACAAAAACCCACCCATAATAATGTGATGCGGCTAAATTGGCGACATTTGGTTTGTTTGTTCAATGTGAATATGCAAGCAATAGAGACTAATAAAATGAAGTGACGACAAGAAGTCAATGTCCTTTGATGGATGCATTTTAAACAAAAATAGGTTTGTAACTGATTAAATTTGTTTAGCAGGCCAATTTCAAAAAATGAAATTATGTGGTTATTAGCTGCAGTGAAGGGGGATTGTAGGTGCAATCAGATGGATCCAGGAAAGTTCAACAATAGTTCTGGTATGGCGTAGAAAAATTGGTTTGTGCAATTCAAGAGTCTTTCAGGTGAACAATGATGAGTTTTCATTTAGAAATGTTATAAATCTACTGTGCATAGAATTCAAGTAGAATCGTCTATAAATTCAAGTTATTGAAATTGTCTACTTTGTCCAGTTTGAGTTTAGGGCACATGTACTATGAAAAATAGTTGTCGAATATTGTAGGTTACCTAACATTTGATCAATCCTAAACGAGGGCTTCAAGGTGTCTAACAAAATGTAGAATGCCCCTGCTCCGACCCATCGTTTACGTTATATAAGAATCTGTTGTAGATGCTAATATCTTTGTCAATACCTGTAACCGTATTACAAAATCTGCGTTTATTGGGTTTTATATAGTTTCGACTGTTTGACAGTACACACTATCTGAAGGCATCTGGAATTGGAGATGTATGGGTTGCTGTTGGGTGGAGCAGCGATGTTCCTCCTGCTGTCAAACGTATGTCTAATGTTGCAGTTGTTGTTCCTAAGTCTGGTGCTAGCTTATGGGCCGATCTATGGATATAACCATGCCTGCCATTCAACTTTGATATTCACTTTGTTGTCACCATCATATTAGTGATGTGACTAATAAGTTTGTATTCTCTTTGTAGGCAATCCCTGCCTTAAGACATGAAACAAACCAAATTGGAGGGCGAGTCAGAGGTCCATCTCCATTAATCCATCAATGGATAGAGTTCTGCCTGCAATCTGCAAGAGCATTGCCTTTCAAGGAAGAGGTTATCCCAGGCGCATCTCCCTCTGCTCTTGAAAGTACTCTGGTTAAGTTGCCTGAAGAACTTCTGAAGGATAAACCTAGTCTGGATACTAACTTAATTGCTGGAGTACCGCCGGCTGAAATTGTGGCCAGATGTGAGTTTTTGGAGCCATTATCTGAAACTACATTGTCAGATCTCAGATTTTGAGTGGATGGTTGCTAATCTGCAAAAACCCGCTCCTGTCTTGATCAAAAGGATGCAACATTACATGTCATCATTGATCCAAAGCTTTCTAGCAAAAGCTACGTTGAAAAGTTAATGGCACTGCATGCCAGTCATTACGATGTTGTCAGGGCAATTGGGTCAGAGCATAACTTCATTAGAAAAAGAGGCTTCAGCTACATTACCTATTATAGGATGTACTGAGATGGCTGAAGTTCTTGATGCTTTATGAGAAATGAAAGATGAGTGCTTGTTTGAACAAAGTTGTCGCCAATCTCGCGAAGTTCAACGGGAAAGATCACGGAGCTGATGCCACCAATTTTTTCATCATTGTAGCCTCCATAGTTGAAGTTTCCTCATTTGAAGCTGTTTATGCATACGCTTTTTCCCTGCTCAAGAACAGGAAATTGAAGAATTAACCAGATATGATGTGCTGAAAGAGGGAAGCTTTCTTCCTTGAATGTGACCTTGTGATTTGTGGTGAAGGAATAAGATGATCACTACCAAGAACCCTATCAAGGTAGATTTTATGATGTCAACATATTATGAAGCATTTGTCACTGAAGCAATTATACTTTCATAGCATGAAAGTGTTTAAATTTAACTAAATGATCTTGATTAATCAATTAATTTTCTGAGTTTTAATCGAGTTAAAACTAAGTGCAATCATCGTTAACAAATACTGAAATTGGGTAAATATGAACTTGATATTGAAGAATTTAAAAACACAACCCAGACAGTAAGTTAGCTATTGCATGAGGATGGAGATGTTTACTGCAGGCTCTGCGGCGATATAGAATATGCGCAAGGTGTTGTCTACTGCTCTTTGGGTTACAGTGTGGTTTGTAATTTTAACATTGCCCTGAAACAATGGAAAACATAAACATATCCTCCAATGAATGAAAACGGCTGCACTAATTGTAAGTACCTAGTTGATTCAGGATCAGGTGACAACAACAACAGTTTAGGGATACAGTACATTCAAGAGGATGCTGGACTACTATTGCATGCCCCAGATTTTAGAATCTTTTGATTGGGGCGTTTCGCATCGACTCGAAAAATTCTGGATTCAGCCTCCTCCACCAAGGGATTCCATTAGAGTTACCAATATACATTTTTGTAGCATGTTTTAAATTTTTAGTCTTATGTTAGTTCTTCTGAAATATACTATTCTTCAATAAAATCTCTTTTCCTTTAAAAAACAGCTATAGTTTGATTTTACCACTTAATATTTATTGAACATTGATACGTGGAATTTGAAATCAGACTTGTGACTAAATACATACAGACTCACAGAAATACTATACAAGGAAAAAAATTATAAATGACAGATGTCGATTCACAATGCATATATATATATATATATATATATAATCACATACAGAGCATTAATTGTCCTTTATGAAGCTTTAATTTTAATGAAGCTAGATATGTTTATTTAATTTATAATCCGTCTGGCCATCACGTACTCTCTTTTATGATTTAACAATGAAGATTGTCCTCAATTTTCCGTAAGAGGAGTTGCAGCTGCGTCTCTGATTAGCCAAAGAATTAGTAGCATTATTGAGATAACTGAGAAAAATTTGACCAAACCCATATTCTTGAGATAAGTTAAATCCTGACTTAATTTAAACTCAGAGGACCAGAATTCAAAAACCTCTCGGCTGAGCCCCTGAAGAGTTTCTGGAGTATAGCTTCTGCTTAATTATCTCTGTTTAATTTCTCTTTTATTTTTCTTTCATTTTATTAATAAAATCAAATAATAAATTAAAGAACGCGGGAAGGCTTTTCCAAGTCATGCATTATTTGATTACCGCCAATCAAGTCAAGAAACCGACCAAATTAATTTCTCTCCATGATTTCCAAACGCCAGAAACTTTTAGTTACATGAAAATAACATCTTTAATGATAGAATGGATCAAACCGCGTTATTGTCTTTCATCAGAGTCAACACTTTTTCGTTACGCAATCCAGTCGACATCAGCTTCAAATTTCTTATTTTTATTATTATTATTATGTTATTCATTTCAATCCCCGATTATTTGATGAGCAACTATCTGGAAACCGACCAAATTTATTTCTCCATAACTTCCAAAAAAAAGAAAATTTTATTATTTGATAATAACATCATTAATTGTAGTTGATCAAACCGCATTATTAGAAAATTTTATTATTTTGATTAATAAATAATATTTGATAAATTAGTTGTTAAATTAAGAAGATCATTGCCCTCGGGGAGCGTGCGATCTTAACTTCACCTTAACTTCTTTATTATTTATTATACGAATTATTTTTTGTTCAATGTTAATTTTTAGGTTATCTAAATTTCAATGATTTAAAATCTTAAATCATTGGTCATGGATTACACGTTTATAGACTTTTCTGTTATTGACTATTATACTCTAGACTTAATGATACCTTTCTTGACAACAATTAATTGATCAAGGGTAATGACTATCCCTTCTCCTCTTATAAAGATTATATTAATTGATTTATTGATGCAGTTAATAGTGTTTAAAAATGGATATATTTATTGTTTTCATGACCAAATTATGCCTGCCTAAGGTTGTGACTATTAATAAAATTGATATTTAATGTAATATGTTAAAAGATTTAAGATTTTATGCATTCGTTAATTGTACGTTATAAGCGAACGGATGCATTTATTTTTTCTGGCCAATCAGTTTATGCATTTGCAAGAGATTTTTTTTTCTTTTATTGACAATTATTATCGTTCGGCCGGGTATATAATTTGTCTTTGGTGTTTGGAAAAAAAAAGTGACATCTCATTTGGAATTTGACATGTCTCTCTCCGTCAACTTACTGGAAATATCTCCTCGTCTACCCTCATTTATCTTTATCGATTGAAATAAAGACAAATTATGATTTTTTTCCAAAAGCCTTTTTGCAGCCAAAAATTTCTATATGTTAACTAACAATAATTGAGTACTTGCTGTATTGACTCCCCCTGCTTAATAAAGTAAAAATATATATATATGAAATTTTGAAATTTAATTTTTAGTGGTGTGAATCAAAATACAAATGTAAGTAAAAGACGGAAAAAAGATCCAAAGACTTGTAAAACGTATGAAAGTCTTTGGGTCTTTTCGTAATAGTGGGTTTTTGAAAGAAAAAGAAAACGACATTTATAAGGTTTGTTTTGATAACCACACATATATTCTTTAATTTCATAAATAAATACGTAAATATTTTTTATAAATTATAAATGGTCATATAAATATTTTTTCCTTTTTACAAATATATATCATTCATATTCTGTATTATTTTTAACATCATATGTTTATTTACTATAAATTATTTGAGTTAATATATAATAAAAGGGTATAATAGTTCTTTCTTTAATCTCGTTAATAATCAATACCCCTGCATCTTCGGAAGCAAAGCGCAAAATCATAAAGAGCATTAATTATCCCTTATGAAGCTTTGATTTTAATGATGCTAGCTATTTTTGTTTAATTTATAATCCGTCCAGCCACCATGTACTATCCTTTTATGATTAGCCAAAGAATTAGTAGCAATATTATTATTGCCACCCAAGAAATATGAGTGAATTAAAAGTATTAATAAGACTTCATTGAGAGAAGCAATCAGACCACTTTGATACAGTAATTTGATACAGTAAGAAAGAACATGTATATAATTGGCAATTGATTTCATTAAGAAGTAGCATCACACTCGGGTGATGATTTAACTTTTGTTATCTTGCTAATAATTTTAGTTGTACTGTAACCACTGCTCAAGGTAAGTGAAAGTTACAGATGTGAGAAAATTAAATAAATAATTAACTAATTTTCCGGACTAAATAGAATTGCACAATTTCATCAACTTGGAAGAATTGACAATAATTATAATCCTTCTAGAAAGCTAATTTTTATTAATTATTTGCTTTTAAGTTAATTTCAAGTTCAAAAAAGAGATGTTTTGAGTTATATATACACTCTACTGAGAGTTTCTTCAGAATGATACCCATATTCCAATAGCGAAAGGTGGTAAATTAAAAAAATATTTTTTCATTTTTTTAATGATAAAATAAGGGAAGGTTTTTCCAAGTCATGCATTATTTGACTACCATCGATCTCCAAAAGTTAGAAAATTTTGTTATTTGAAAATAATATCATTAATTATAGAGTGAATCAAACCGCGTTATTACGTAAAAGAGTCATACTTTTTAAGTACGCAAACCCATTTGACATCAACTTGACTTTCTTATTTTTGTTATTATTATGCTATTTATTTCAATCCCGGATTATTTGATCAGCAACTATCAAGAAACCGATCAAACTTGTTTCTCCATGACTTCCAAAAACTAAAAATTTTGTTATTTGATAATAACACCATTAATTGGAGTTGATCAAACTACATTATTTGAACGGCTAGGAAATAGTTTAAGAACATGAAAAAGCTCCTGAGTTTATGCGGTATAACAAATTTAACTTCTCAATTATAATAGATAATAATTAAATTTATAATTATTTGTTTACATATTTTAGTAATTTCACCTAAGAATATTATTGTAATTACAAAAAAAAAAATCTAATAAGTAAGGTGGTTTTATACAAAATCAACTGCATACATATTTGTAGATGTACATGCAAATAATAATTTTAAATTCTTGTTCTTTTTGAATAAGAAAATTGTATATTGAGATGGATAAGATGCTTAATTTAATTAATTTACTTACTTTCATATACATTGCCTTTCTATCTAAAGGAAGTTTGTTGGTGAGAAGGACATGAAGTTTGGGAGTTGCTGCCGATAGCTGCTGATTATCAATAAAAAGAGACAAATTAATTAAACTCAGGCCTGTATGTATACGTTATCCTAACTTTACATGCCCCTGTTTGTTAAGAGTCATTCTTAGAGAGGTAAATAAATTACAAATTACAAATATTTTATAACAAGGAGGAGTTTGCCTCTAACTTTACTTGGCTTCTTTAATCTCATTAATAATCAATCCCCCTGCAGTTTCGGAAGCCAAGCGCAAAATCATAAAGAGCATCAATTATCCCTTATGAAGCTTTAATTTTAACGACGCTAGCTATACTTATTTAATTTATAATCCGTCCAGCCATCATGTACTATCCTTTTATGATTTAACCAATTTTAAGAACATTTTCCTCAATTTTCTAGAGCAGTTGGAACTGTATAATCACAAATATACTCTCTAATTTAATAACTGGACATATAAATCTTCTTTTATAATTATATATTATTCATATTCTGTATTATTTTTTAACATCATATTTTTATTTATTATAAATATTTAAAGTTAATTTTTAGGTTGATATATAATAAAATAGTATAAGCATCTTTTTAAGTTGATATATAATAAAATGATATAATCTCCATCATCTCAATCTCTCTCAATTATCCTTTATTGATAGCTCAAAACGCGTCATGTAGAAAATTATAGCAAAATGACAAATATAGAATGAAACGAAGGAAATCAATGCATGAAAGACTTGGGAAGACAACCAAATAAATCAACTATATGCTAGCTGGGTATAATTACAAACCTAAATAAATTGATTATCGTTACTCCACCACCAATATTTCGAAAAGTCATTGGACCATCCCTGCCATTAGTTTTTCCCTTAAGTTTAACTATTGACTATTTTTACCATCTTAAAATAGACATTTGTTCCTTGATTATGTGATAAAATTATGAAAATATCCATTTTAGCTTAAAATAAATGGAATATCCGGCCATAAACATAACTTAAATTAATAGAAAAAATTATCAAGTGTATATTCTATACTATTAATAAATTTATCATTTAATATATATGTTCAAATATTTTATAAATTTATTAACTGTTCTATAGCTCAATGATGGATGATTTTTTAGGTCTATATGAGTTGATGCATCTGCAAGACTCATTTATTGACCACAATGATCTAAACGCTAATTTAGCTTGGAGCTTGGCAAATATAACCTCCCTTCAAGGTTTACTTCCAATCTACCTACTGGACATATCTCCTCATCTCCTCTCATTTGTATGATAACCCTTGAAGATATCACATTTTCAAACAAACATGTTAGGATTTTTATTATTAGCATTTGTGTCAATAATATTGTAACTTATTTATTCCTTGTATTATGGATTTTTCTAGTCTTAGTTATTTATTAGATTAGATTATGTGGAATATTGGTAAATATTTTTAGATGTATAAAGAAGCAGATTGGCGTGTATATGAGATTATATATCAAAGAGTTCCAAATAAAGGTGATTACCATATTGGCAAGTATAGCAAATAGTTATGAAATATTGAATGCTTAAGAAAGTATATCCTAGTACATTTTCACTATAGGTTTGGATGAAATACTACACCTGCATAAATGGTAGTATTTCACAGATTGAAGAGATAAGAAGACATATCGTATTATATATAAAGTAGTAGGCAACATAGAGAACAAGAAGAACCTTGGTTGACCGCGATATGATGTTTCATATATTTAAGAAATTTTGGTCTTCATATCTTCTTCATATCAAGTCCTTTATTACATATCTTTGATTATTAATTACTTTGGTCTCTTTGAGATGAAGGGGTCAATTGTTGCGTCGAGGAGATCTCAAGGAAGCAGTAAACACAATTAAAGACAAATGTGCTCGCTAAACAAGATTGACTAAGTTAGATTTAACAAGGTAACAACAAGAGTAAAAGGGGTCTAAAATTATATAAGATTCAAATCGGTTGTAATCTTTTCATTACTTAGTGAATTGCTTAATCTCCGGACATATTTAAAATTATGATCCGAACCATGTAAAAATCTTCTATGTGCTTTACTTTCTTCAATTTATTGTTTCTAGCATATTCGATAGATTTTGGGTTAATAAACAGTAAAATTATTAATATTATGAATAATGATGATAAATAATATATGTCAACAGTGATTTATAAATAGTAACTCATGAATTGTGATTGTGAACATAATTGCATCAATAATATCTTTTAACAGAGATTTTAGAGTTAGTTAATTAAGTTAATTAATTTTTAGGGTTATAATTTACCTTTACTTGTTAAAATATATCTAAATTTTTAACAAATCACTTGAAGTCTCAACATCACTTGAGCCATTCTTAAATTAAATTGTTAACTAATTTTCCTGACGTATATAGCTAAAGTTGTTGACATTCTAATTAAATAAAGTTGCACAATTTCACCAATTTGTAAGAATTGACATTAATGGACCGGTCCCCTCTCCATATATAAAGCCTTCTTCAAAGATAATTTTATTACTTGTTTACTTTTAAGTTAATTTTTATTTCAGAAAAAAAAAAGATTAATTTACATATGTTATAGTAAGAGCCTTTTCAGAATAATTTCGTTCTTCAAATAATAATGAAAAATGTTAATTTAAAAATAAAATAAATAATTGTTGATTATATCCTAATTTTCATTGATTATAGTGAGAGTTTCTCCAAAAGATCTCTCTTATTCAAATAATATAGAAAAAGTGGTAATTTAATAGTAAAATACATAGATATTGATTATATATCCTAATTTTCATTGATTATGTGATCAAAGTGACATTGTTGATTGATTTCTTGTTCAATGGTAATTTTTAGGTTATCCAAATGTCAAGAATTTAAAATCTTTGGTCATGGATTACACGCTTATAAACTTTTCCGCCATTGACTGTCATATTATAGACTTAATGGTACATTTCTTGATCAAGGGTAATGACTCTCTTCTTCTCTTATAAAGATTATATTAATTGATTTATTTATACAGTTAATAGTGTTTAAAAATGGATATATTTATTGTTTTCATGACCAAATTATGTCTGCCTAAGGTGTGGTTATTAATAAAATTGATATTTAATGTAATATGTTAAAAGATTTAAGCATTTATTAATTGTACATTATAAGCTAAAGGATGAATTATACTTTCAAGCCAATCAGTTGATGCATCTGCAAGAGTATTTTTTTTTTTTAATTGGCAAAAATGTCATCTCTCTTCAAATTTGATACGTCTCTTTCCATCAACATATTGAAAATCATTTCACATTTTCAAACAATCACTTCCAAATCTCAATATCACTTGAGCCATTCAAAACTAATCAATAGTGGAAATAACCAAATATATGAAAAAAATAAAGTCACATTCTTTGCCCCCCCCTCACCACGCTAAAAATTCTTATTATACATCTTGTATATATCTCATTGTCTGGTCATGATGATGGTGGAACATTTCCAAATTCCTCTTCCATCAACATCGCTAGGAGTATGTTAATAAATTTTAGGGGTATATTCGGCCAACCAATATAATTTCAGATTGTTCATTAATTACATGATACAAATTGCTAAAGTGATTAGACTTTTGCTGACAATGCAAGTTCATGACTTGAATTTTGAGCTCTATCGATTGATTTACAAATGAACGTATTTGTGCCTTGGGGTGATAATTGAACCAGAGATGTGAAGCTGTAAAGACTTGGCTGTATTAAATTGTAATAGAGACATAAATATAAGTTCCCATTATTATTATTTTTTCCACAAGCTTTTCTACATCACATTCACTGGGTCAAAAATTTCTATTTTGTTAACTAACAATAATTGAGTACCTGCTATGTTGACCAGAATTCAAAAACCTTTCAGCTAAGCCCCTGAAGAGTTTCTGGACTACAGCTTCTGCTTAATTAATGTCTGTTTAATTCCTCTTTTATTTTTCTTTCATTTTGTTGATAAAGTCAAATAATAAATTAAAGAACGCGGGAAGGCTTTTCCAAGTCATGCATTACTTGATTACCATCAATCAAGTCAAGAAACTGACCAAATTAATTTCCAAGTCAGGCAAGTTTTTATATCCATTGAAGTGTGGAAATAACCAAATATATGCACAACAAGACAAGTCACGTTTTCCAAATTGATTGTTGGAAAACAACACAAAAACTAGACACATTTCAGATTGATCATTAATTAAACGATAAAATTGCTAAAGTGATTAGACATAAAGACAAGTTCCCATTATTATGATTTTTTTCCAAAAGCATTTTTACAACACATTCACCGGCCAAAAATTTATATCTCATTAACTAATAATAATTGAGTACCGCCAGTATTGCCTCCACCTGCTTAATAAAGTAAATACATAGAAATGAAATTTTCACAAACTGCTAAACGTGTGGAATTTAATTTTTAAAAGGCCCAAAGATTTTTAAAAGTTGCGGAAGTCTTTGGGCCTTTCTATAATTGTGGGTTTTTCAAAGAAAAACAAAAAACAACACTTTTTTAATTTGTTTTGGTAATCACATATGTAATCTTTAATTTTATAAATGAACATATAAATCTTTTTTTACAATTATATATTATTCATATTCTGTATTATTTTTTAACATCATATTTTTATTTATACATTTAAAGTTAATTTTTAGGTTGATACATAATAAAATAAAATAATCATCATCTTTCTAAACACACATGCTCTTAGTTTCTATCAATTTGCCATCTCACTCTCTCTTAATTATCCTTTATTGATAGATCAAAAACGCGCCACCGTAGAAAATTATAGCAAAATGACAAATATGGAAAGAAATGAAGAAAATCTATGCATGAAAGACTTGGGATGACGACCGAATATATCAACTATAAGCTAGCTGGGTGTATAAATTGTTAGATGTGTTATAAATAAATAGCATAGAGCCCTTTAGTTGGTTACAGGGACGAAAAGAGTGTGTGTTTTTTAATAGTTAAAGATATAGAATGGGTGGTTCAAAATTGAAAATGGTGATAATATTAGTTATGTTATTAATAATATTAGAAGGGGGGTGGAGTGAGGGATGTTTGGATCACGAGAGATTTGCTCTTTTGCGACTTAAAATTTTCTTCAATGATCCTTATTATCTTCAAGATTGGGTGGATGATGAGGGAGCTACTGATTGCTGTCAGTGGGAAAGGGTTGAGTGCAGCAACACCACTGGCCGAGTGATACAACTTGAACTCAATTATACTAGGAATTGGGATTTGGGAGAGTGGTATCTGAATGCTTCTTTGTTTACTCCCTTTCAACAACTTGAGTCACTTTATTTAAGCGACAACAATATAGTCGGTTGTGTTGCGAATGAAGGTGCTTCGTTTAATTTAATTAGTTTACTTTTTCCCTCCTAATTTAAGTCGAATATCAAGACTGAGCAACTATATGCATATTTATTCAGTCGACAATTTTTATATTTTTTTTAAATGATTAATTTTGAAATTATAGGAGAATCTACTATCTGTTTTGATTTTATTTGCAGGTTTAGAGAGGCTATCAATATTGACCAACTTGAAGATACTTGATTTAAGTGGAAACTCGTTCAACAATAGCATCTTATCATCTGTAGCTCGTCTTTCATCATTAAAATCGTTATATTTAAGTACGAACGGATTGGAAGGAAGTATCGACATTAAAGGTACATGATTAAAACCACATATTTTCTCCAAGCTTCTTCGTTAACTTGCTAAAATAAGATTCAAGGCTTTGAATTCAATTTGTTTATGAGTTATATTTTTTTTAAAAAAAAAAACAGTTTTAAGCAATTCAAAAGACTACAAATTTCAATGCTTGTCATAATTTCATCTTGTAAATGCCTTTGTCTTGACTTTAAGATAAAAAGGAAAAAAAAATACTTACTAACTTATCATTTTTTATTTAAAAATAATAAAATTTATCTTTTTTTTTTTGTGAGGAATGAAACATTCGACTCAACATTTACTCTATACAGAATTAGAATCTTTGAGAGATTTAGAGGAGCTAGACATTGGCTGGAACTATATTGACAAATTTGTGGTCTCAAAAGGTACTGCAAATACCATAAAAGAAATATAAACTTTTACGAATTAGCTAGATTCTTTGCCATTTAGTTTATTATTTTGCAGGTTTGAGTAAGTTGGAGTCTCTCGGTTTAAGCGGTATCAAACTCAATCGTACCATCTTATCTAAGAGAATTATATTTAAGTGATATGGGATTCAAAGGAACATTGGATGCTCGAGGTAAGCCTAATTAAGGCCACTATCTCATTTTATATTTAATTTGATTAGTCTGAAGGAATTAGATACTACTAATTAAATATACTTTTATTTACTCTGTTAATTAAATACTATTTCATTTGGTTTAAATGAAATGCTCATGACGTTTTAATTTCTTTAGATTTATTAATTAATTAACTCGCTTTTAAGTCTAAGTCTCAGAATCGTTAGTATTTATTAATTAATTAATTAAATACTATTTCGCTTTGGTTTAAATCAAAATTCTGCATGTTTATCACTTATTTATTGATTAATTAACTGTGTATTAAGTCCTAAGTCTTGGCATCTTGGCATGCTTGCAGAATTTGATTCCTTGAGCAACTTAGAAGTATTGGACATGAGCTCTAATGAAATCGACTGATCTTGTGGTTCCTCAAGGTAAACAATTAAAATATTATTCAGCTACATTAATTGAATTCATTTGATTGGGAAGGCCCAAAATGTTAAAAAGAAACGTAAAGAAATGTAGATAATTTAGATTATTTCAAAAATGTAATGTAATAGTATTATTTTAAAAAACAGAATATAAACAAGATTTGGTTTTAGTTCTTTAATCTTTAAAGTGATTGAAAAACAATGTTGCTCTTTTCCCAAGTATAAAATACGAATTGACTCCCAATTAAATTAATCATTTATTTCGTTTAGCTCTAAATTTCGACAATAAATTTTGATTTTCTTCAAAATTAATCATTTATTATTATTAAACAGGTTACAAAGGTTTGAGGAAGCTGAAAAGCCTGGATTTATCGACAGTTGGAATTAGAGATGGAGGCAAGTTGTTAGAGTCAATGGGATCATTCCCATCCCTCAACACTCTTTACCTTTCGTTTAATAATTTTACCGGTATAGTGACAACTACTCAAGGTAAGTAAAAAGTATAAGTGTGGCCAAATTTATAAATAAACTGTTAATTAATTAATTTTTCGTATTAATAAATTTAAATTCATTGCTCCATCCTTCTAAACAGAGTTGCACGATTTCACCAACTTGGAATATTTGACATTGGACTATTCCTCTCTCCATATAAGCCTTCTACGGAGCATTGCATCATTCACTTCGTTAAAAAATTTGTCGATGTTTGGTTGTGAAGTTAATGGCGTTCTACGTGATCAAGGTAAAAGAAAAGTGCTGATTGTGAACTCACTCAATGTTGTCCTCCGTGTTCAACATTTTCATTTATTTTATTGTTTAATGTTTCTGCTAGGTTTTCTTCATTTCAAGAGTTTGGAAAATTTCGAAATGGATTTCACACGCTTTGCACTCAACACCAGCTTTCTTCAAATCATCGGTGGTGAATCGATGCCTTCTCTTAAGTACTTATCACTTTCATATTCTTCTCTTAGCACTGACATCAGCAGCTTTGATCAAGGTTATTTAATGAGATGCTCCTACCCCCACCCCCCCTTTTAATCTATAATATTAATTTTCCATTAAATATATAATTACACAAACCAATCACTTATAAAAGAATACTATGCATTTGTTAATTTTTAAATTGTACGTACTAATGGATGAATTATTAAATTTTCAGGCCTCTGTTCGTTGGTGCATCTGCAGGAGTTGTACATTTATGATAATGATTTAAGAGGTAGCTTGCCTTGGTGCTTGGCAAATTTGACATCCCTCCGAATATTAGATGTTTCTTCCAATCAACTATCGAAGCATCTCTCATCTCCTCACCATTTGACATCCATTAAGAGCCGCTGACAATCACTTCCAAATCCCAATTTCACTCGATCCTTTTTCAATCACTCAAGACTCAAGACTTTTTTGCTGACAACAACGAAATAAACATAGAAATAACTGAGCCACGTTCTTTGACCGCCTCAAAATTCCAATTAAATTATCTCTCATTATCTTCCGGTTACGAAGATGGTGCCACATTCCCCAAATTCCTTTACCATCAACATGACCTGGTGGATGTTTATCTCTCACACATGAAGATGAATGAGGAATTTCCAATTTGGTTGTTGGAAAACAACACAAAATTAGAAAGTCTTGTTCTTGTCAACGATTCTCTTACAGGACCTTTTCGATTGCCAATTCATACGCACGAGAGGTTAATATGGTTGGATGTCTCCAACAACAACTTTGAAGGCCATATTCCTGTAGAAATTGGAGATATTTTACCAAGTTTATTTTATTTCAACATTTCCATGAATGCTGTAAACAGTAGCATTCCTTCTTCATTTGGTAATGTAAACTCCCTCGGATACCTGGACTTATCCAATAATCAATTGACTGGTGAGATCCCACAAAGTTTGTCTAAATGCTCCTCACTAAAAGGATTGTATCTTAATGATAACAATCTCTCGGGAAGTATTCCACGATGGTTGGGTAATCTCACAAATTTACAATATATTATAATGCCCAATAATCATCTTGAAGGCCCTATTCCAGTGGAGTTTTGTCAGCTTGATTCGCTTCAGATTTTGGACATTTCAAACAACAAAATATCTGGGAGTTTACCATCTTGTTTCCATCTTCTCTCTATCGAACAAGTTCACTTGTCGAAAAATATGTTACATGGACAGCTAAAAGAAGGTACATTCTTTAATTGCTCTTCACTTGTGACATTAGATCTTAGCCATAACCGCTTGAATGGCAGCATTCCATATTGGGTTGATGGGCTTTCTCGCTACCTTATCTTAGCTCATAATCTTGAAGGTAAAGTGCCGCTCAATTATGCGATCAAGCAGCCTACAATTATTAGATCTTTCTCATAATCATCTTCACGGTCCTATTCCTCCTTGTTTTGATAACACCACACTTCATGAAAGTTACAGCAACGGTTCTAGTCATATGCCATTTGAAACATCTTTTTCATGGAAGGCACTCAAATGTCCATAGAAATTTTAGAATTCACCACAAAGAGCATTGCCTACCCTTACCAAGGAAGAGTGCTTAGCCTCTTATCAGGACTTGATCTTTCTTGTAACAAGCTAATGGGTCATATTCCTTCACAAATTGAAATTTAACCGTGATTCAAACATTGAATCTATCTCGTAACAATTTGACGGACCAATCCCAATAACATTTTCAAACTTGAAGCATATAGAAAGTTTGGATCTTTCTTACAACAAATTGAATGGAAAAATCCCTCATCAACTTGTGGAGTTAAATACATTGGCTGTTTTAGTGTGGCATACAATAACTTATCGTGCAAGATTCCGTAACGAACTCGCACAATTTACAACCTTCAACGAGAGTAGCTACGAGGGAAATCCTTTTCTTTGTGGACTCGCCATTGCCCATTTCATGAACACCGTGAACTATTCCAAAGGATTCAACTAGTAATGAAGAAGATGATAATTTGATTGACATGGATAGTTTTTTATCACTTTTACAACATCATACGTAATTGTGATATTTGGAATCATTATCGTTCTATATGTGAATCCTTATTGGCGACGTAGATGGTTTTATTTTATTGAAATGTGGATAACTTCTTGTTACTATTTTGTTGTAGACAATGTTATTCCAACTAGATTTTGTTAATGAAATTAATACATAGTTTACTTACATACATACTTTATGAAGATCCTTTAAGTACTAGTCAGGTTTACTTGAGAAAAAAAAATTATTGAAACCAAGTAATATTGAGCATTAAATAGCGTCCAACTTCCAAGCATCTCCCATACATTTATAGCTTGTTATATTTAGTTTCATATTTTACAATGGAAAGAAAGATGAAGATGAGGATTATGCAAGTGATTCAAATTACACCATACATTCTCCAAAAATTAACAAGTGAATCCCCACAAATCTCATATTTTTATAATTGAAAAGTTTCACAGAGACCGGAGTAATTCGAATTCATCCTCCTCTACCAAGGTATTCCGATTATTGAGTTACTTTGTGATCAAGCTACCGATATAACATTTTTTTTGTTTGAAGTAACCGCTATAACATTCAATTCAAGGTGGAAGTAAACTAAAACCGGAAGAAATAGTAGTAAAAACGTGTTGCTCAATATGTATGTCGGTAGTGTTGTTTTTAGGCAATCTGAAAACAATTGGTACTACGGATATTCTCCTCAACTTTGAGATGAATACAGATATAAAAATGCATATGATCGCACATATTACTTGGAGCTTAGAAAAATTTCATTAAGAGGAGCAATCAAACCACTTACCAATTGTCGCAACTGCTCTATAAACTAAAATGGCAATATAATACAAGAAAAGAACATATAGATACGTGGCAAGAGTTCATTAGAAGTGACATCACATTCGTGTGAGTTTGCTTATGATATCTTGCTAGCTGGGGCTTTCTCCTGTCTTTCTATGTAAGTCGAGGAAACCAACCAGTGTCGCTCTTGCATTCACCTTCCGACCATCCGGTAGGGGCCACCTTGAGAAGTTACAGCCGAAAAGGTGAATTAAAAGGAATTTGACCATTCAAAGACTTAAGGTGAATAATTGATGCAAAACAGGCTAATTCTTTTATTTGGAAGAAGAGAATTAGTTGTAATTACTGAAATAATTGCATTAACCATGGAACCATAACAAGATATGAATTCAGATGAAATTTTAAAATGAAAATATGAGATTAGAGCTTCTCAGTTTCCTCACAAGATCAACTAGACGGCTAGGATGGTGCTTTGTAGGTGAAAGTAGTTTCTATAAGCCATAAATTTAATTTTCAGCAGTTCAACGAAGAGTTAAATCCTTCCGAATCATCAAAATATCTAGATTCATTTCGCCTCTTTAAACAGAAAATATAGCAATTTCACTAGGATTTATTGTCAAGCATGCAAAGCACAAAGAAAGCCTTTTTGCTTTTCCTAATCGCCTCTAAACAAAGCACATGCATATAAAGTATCCACAAAATTACTACATCCAACGAAAGGATTATTAATTGTTCTCTCACTAGTACTCCTCTCTCTTCCATCGTGAATCTGCTTATCTTATAGATATTGGTCTAGTCAACGAACATGCACTATAATCCTTGAAATAAATTTTGTTATGTACTTTTCTATGATTTTTCAAAACCAATTAAACCCAAAATGAGGTTTAGTTTTCAGACAAAATAACCAAGCAAACATAAAAATTCACATTTTAGAGGGTAAACAGGATGGTTTAGAAATGGACCAGCAGACTTTACAATATTCTCGATTTGCACTTCAATGTAATAGGGAATATATGGTAGGAAAAAGAAAACAAACCATCATTACAGCTTGTAATTTGTTAACTCATTGCTTTTCAATCAAAATTTTAAGAACAAAATGCCCCGAGCTTTGAATATCAAATAAGTATAAATATTAGTTCTAAATTCCACATATAATAAGTTGTTAAAAGGATAAGTTAATAGCAGAGTAGAAAGATCTATATGTCTGTTATTTCGAATAGCAAAGGAGAAAGTACTCAGCGAACCACAACAAAATCATCAACCGACAGACTTAGCTCCCCATCCGCTTGAGCATCAAATGGATGTATAACCTGCAAGATAATGGGATAAATAAAACTTAATATTAAAAAATAACAAAAGCAAGCAGGAGCAACATCTATTATAAAAACTATGCTTGTGGTCAACAAGGATATACTAGAAACAAAATTCTATTTTTACTAGGAAAAGAATATGTTCTACATGATATCCGTGGACTATTGGGTTACATTAGAGTCCCATATAAATTTTGTATGATTTAATGTAGTTTTTAAATAATAGATGGGAATCCAATTCTGAAATTTTGACTGTTCTCCACAAAGCATAGCCTACACCACAAGAAAACCATAGATACTAAAGGTTACAAGTGTCCAAAATCTTTCAAGTGATTTTGTCACCTATGATCAGCCAAGTTCCTCTCGCCTAACAAGATAAGCTTTCGGGCCAAATTTCTCATCAAATGCATAGATTGCTCCAAGGTCACACCCATACAAACATAGTTTTTGAGGTAAACCAAGGAGAATCACAATTCAGCCATAATCATAAAAAAGGCCCAACCAACTTAAAAGAAAATCTTAAGAAGGGGGATCATATGTCGAGCTATCAGCCTTGTATATCATCAGCTACATCGGGAGTGGCTACACAACTTTGAAGTCGTTTGTCTTTCTTTGGCATGTATCTCGGTAACGCCTAACTCAGCTTTGATGTTGTTGAGATATTAATAGGAGAGACACATTATACTTCAATTAGCTCTTGCATTCAATATAGAATAGAGGAATCCTCGCACCTATTTCTTTTTAATTCATTAGTGTTTGCTAAACATCATGCTTAAATGCCTTGTTCTCCTACACAAAGTTCCCGAATGACTACCTCAACACCACATTTTGACATTTTAAGTGCAATTTTATCTCGGGTGAAAGGATACACGCATGTACATCTTCCACTTTCAACACTATTCACCGCTTCCATAGATGTTGTGTGATAATGCAAATACTTCAACAGATGGTAGTGATAGTTGAAAAGAATTTATTGTTCCAAAATTAAAATAAGAATGCAATGTTAAGCAAAAGACCATGCAACATCAAATTAATTGATAAGTGTCAAATTCAGCAAACTAACAAAACTTTCGTGTAAAATAAAGCAAATTTCTGGTGAAAAAAATAAAAAATAAATAAATCTTAAAAGACAGCATTCCAATTTTGTTTATATCTCTTCTATGTTATTTCTTAAGATTTTTTAGGAGAACAATAGAGGAACATTCAAATATGCAAGAGAACAGAAGCCTTACTCTCGCTATATAGTAGTCATCATTCTGATTAATATGCGTTTGTAAATCAGCTCGATTGGAATTATTATTCTGATGGACACGTGGGGCATTTACATCCATTTCCAAAGTCACATCATGTGAGGAGGACTCCTCTGATTGCTCCTCTAGGATCATCTAATTAAAGTAGCAAGGGTTGGAAGAGAATACAAAGTCACAATTATTCGCTTGCATAAGAGAGACGAAAATGATAAATACAATATTATCAGCAGTCGACAATAAGAGAATGCTTGAAGGGATGGAAAGATGCAGACAAACGAGTTACAATGCATAGTCCCAAACCTCAGCATATAGCTTCTCTAAAATAGCAATAACGTGAAAATAAGAAACATAAATAAACCCCTGCAAATATTTAAATCAAGGCTGTAAGGCTTCCACATGCACCCTTCAGTCTCATGGATTTCATTTTAGTGTAGACGCAGGAGTCTTTATCCAAAATGCTTGAAGTCAATTGAGAGAACTCAAGGCCAGTAACTTGTCCCAAGCTTGCCTTTGCTAGTGATGTAGGACATGGCAGGGTTTCTCCAACAATTGAACCAATAAAATTATTAAGCCATGGATGTGACTAGTAGTGGTTTCAGTATAAAACATTAAATATTTCTGAGTTGTAACTTTTAAAGGGATTCTTTATTCAACAATTTAGAATAAAGTTTCCTTATGAGAAGATAATAGTTTCGAAAGTATTTTTACATATAATTCTATATTTGAATTATTTTCTAGTTAGGATGAATTTATCTGATCACCAAGAACCCCAAGCAAAGTTTCCTCTCATTTTCCATCAAATCGTGAGAAGTGACAAATTGAAGAGCAGCTCTTGCAACAGAAGAATCATCACTTTGATTCTCCGCTCCATATTTGCAACAATCTTCAGCCAACTTTCTAGCTGCAACATTTCAATACTAAATATTATACCCAAAACCTCATAAAGAAAAAAAATCAAATGTTATAACGAAAGCAAGAGCAAGCAACCTATTTCCATTTGTTTCAAGCTTATCGCGACAAACCCTTCAACACCACTGGACAATATTCCTCTCAAAATGCTGTGCTACATAGCATATATATATTCCAAATTATTGTTCGGATAAAACCATCATACATTAAGCTTCATTTGGTAAACACTTGCACCTGTAAGTCTAGGAGATATAATTGTTTGTACTATTTTTACACGACTATTATTTCAAAGTCATATTTAATTACCAAAACCAAACAGAGCCTTAATTTTAGTTGAAGGAGGACTGTACCTTAGCAGTCCCGGTGGAATTGTATAGATTTTGAAGTTGTTGGTGACATTCAAGTTCGACTTCATCAACTGCAACGCTTTCATTGCCAAGATGTAACAAATGCTTCAATATCGCCTGTACAAATCATAAAAAATTAATAAACAAATAAAATAAATTAGAGTGAAAAGTTTAAATAATTATAAAAAAAAAGGAATGTGACTTGTCACTGCTTACGACTTGTTCCTGAGCTTAATTGCCTGCTTCTTGGTAGCTTCCATACTGCTTCTTTCAAAAAGCGAAGACGGCCCACTCATGTATTTGAATAAAAAGTGTGATCGAGAGAAAAATAAAAAGGCATGAATAATTTTGTCTAAAAGCTGAAAATCAAGGGAAGCCACCTCCTTCCGTAAGATAAAAATTACAAAAAAAAAAAAAGAAAAGAAAATTATAAGTCCGAAAGGAAACGATGATAGTGGAAGTGTGCGGTGTGTCGCCACTCTTGGGATTGTATTGTCTGGTAAGGTAATAGCGGAGAATTTTTTTAGAAGTTTGAACAGATCACGTTGACTTTTGTTGACCGGATTCTAAAGCAAAACCAAGACAACTTCGTAAATTTTTTAATAGAATAACCGTAAAGCACCATTTTGTTAGGCAATCGCTCAAAAATGTTGTTTTATTCTTCTTATAATTTAAGCTTATGCTAGATTTAAATCACTTCTTAAATTCTTGCTTTACTTGCGTGGAAATTTACAAAAATAGCCAAAAAATTTTATAAATATCCAAAATAATCAATTAAACTTTTTTATCATATGTAGCCATATATTTATTGTATAGACTTAAATACCCTCATATCTATAAACAAAATCAACAAATCTCACACATTCTCAACAACAATTTTCAAAATCCAAGCACATCCTAATCCATAAAACTCACCCACTAATCATCAACTCATCAACTTGCAAGCAAACAATTGAGGTTAGTATTTATTTTACACTTCTATTTTTCGATTAATCAGACTTTATGAGTTATTTTGAGTTATACGAGCTTGGAGACGAACCCGAAAACGCGCGACTGTGTATCTATCGCGACGTGGGACAGTGTGCTCGCCGCACTGGCATAGGTTCTCGTCCAACCGCGGGACGTGCACTGCTCTCGCAGCGATGCATGCGCCTCGTCGACAGAGCCGCGCGACAAGTTCTGCTCAACCGCTGGACAAGCGCCTGCCTCCCGCGGCGACAGCGCCCGTCCCACTGGCTTTACGTAACCTATTACAAGGCGATAGGTGCTCGTCGCATGGGAGACGAGTGCTCGTCCCACTGCTGGACGAAAGCTATTACTGCGATAGGCATGTCGCGCTACCGTCCCACGCTTTCTAGGTTCGTCTCCAAGCTCAGTATTAACTCAAAATAACTCGTGTTCTAATTTTCTTTTAAGTACTTATTTTTTCTTTCTTAGGCTTAATGGAGTCAATTGTTCTTCAAATGTGTTTTGATGGATCATGGAAGAATTGATGTATCGGTCGTGTTGAGTATAGTAAATGGAAAATATAGAGCTTTTTAGTTCAAAAACCGTATGTTTGATGTACTCGCTTTCAAGAATATATGAAGTTCTGCAAATAAATCCGAATGATTACAATATTGAATCGAAGACAACTTTACAATCGAGATGTTCTACCCAACCAAGTATGTTCAATACCAATGGATATAGTTGATGATGAAATGGTAAGAGTTTTAATACATATGAGCTCTAATTCGGTGAATGAGGGCTGCATCCCTGTTTTTGTTAGCAAATTTCCTAAAGTAAGAAATCAAGAGAATGTTCAAGAAGAGAATGTCGTTATAATCGACATCCGTTGAAGAAGAGGTGTTACCACGACAACCTCACCGCAACAAGGTTACTCTCCTTCCATTACAATGATGATCGATTAATGACATGAATAATACAACGTCAAATAACATTAATGTTGATTCATACCATAGCCCAATTGACAATGGGGACGATGATTTTGAGTATGCTCCTATTGATGATGATGATAATCATTTCGATAATTCTTACGATTATGAGGATGATGGAGGTGATGAAGATAATGGAGGTGATGGAGGTGATGGGATGATGAGCATGATGAGGATGCAATCAGTGATAGGGAAGATTTGCCTCACTTTCGTAATTGTCATGATCTACGCCAAAGTCGGCCTATTATTCCAAGGCCCCATTGGAATGGCGCATAAGTTGACCCTCTTATATGTATTGCACCGCTTTTGCCTTCGGATTTGGTCGCCCAGCATTTTGTTAGACATATTGGGTGTAAAGATATTTGTGTGGGCAAGTTGTTCGATTCCAAATATAATTTAATGTTGGAATTGCGCAAAGTTTCCTTGAAGGATAAGTTCGATTTCAAGGTTGCAAGATCTACATCGACACGCTTCGAGGCACATTGTACTTCAATTTCATGTAAATGGCGCCTTCGGCAAAAAGAGCATCAAATCTAGAGAATGTACGTTGGGTAGTGATGAGATGTGACAACATACACACGTGTCGTAATGAGCCGAGGGCCTTCGCCAAGCAAGGAGCTCAAGTTATTGGTCATAGTATCGCTAATAAATTTATTCGTGAGAAGCTGGATATATACTCCAAATAACATCATAGCAGTATATTCAAGCAAGAATACAATATTCGCTATCATACCAACAAAGCTTATCCAAGCTAGAGAATTTGCTCTTGAGGTGATACGAGGAAGTCCATCGTAATCATATAATTTACTTCCTAAGTACTCTCATGTATTGGAGAAGGAAAACGAGGGTACAATGAATCGCTTCTAAATTAGATGGCAATAAGAATTTCTTGTACTATTTTGTGGCTATTGATCCAAGATCACCGGTTTTTGCGAGTATCGCACCAGCTGATTGCAGAGACTAGTATTCATCTCAAAGGGTTATATCGCGGAACAATGTTTATGGCAACCTGCTTAGATAGAAATAATCAATTGTATCCGCTCGCTATTGGGATTGGAGATTCCGAAAATAATGATGCTTGGGAATGGTTTGTGATGAATTTGCATAGAGTAATTGGTGATATTCCAGATTTAGTCATTATTTCCGATCGATGCAATTCTATTCAGAGAGCTGTTATGAAGATATTTCGTAGTGCTACCCACGGCATTTGTTTCTACCATGTCAAAGGTAATATCAAGTCAAAATTTAGGATGTCGAAAGCTCTTTGGAATAAGTTTGAGCCTGCATTTATAAATGCAGCTAAGGAATACAGATGCGAAGATTTTAGAACACAACTTGAGGGATTATGGGGAATGCATTCCGAGGCAATCGATTACTTAGAGAATAATGCGGGCACATGTAATTGGGCACGATCTCAATTCGATGGAAGGAGGTACAACATTCTAACCACTAATATTGCGGAAAGTGTAAATTCTTTGATGAGGGAACCTCGAAAATTTCTTGTAACTCATTTGGTTGACTATTTCCGAAAAACATTGCAACAATGGTTTTATCACGAGAAAATAGAGGCGTAATCGATGAGTACTCCTTTAACAACGTAGGCAAATAAAATAGTAGTCGACTGTAAAAGATGAAGTCGAAAGAATGAATGTTCGTCCAGTGTCCGAGCATAAATTTCAAGTTTGGGGTAGTGGTGTGAAGGAAGGGTTAGTTGACATAAGTCATCTGGACTTGTAGTTGTAAAGTATTCCAACTTGATCAACTTGTATGTGCTCATGCAACAACTGCTGCCTCGCATGCTCGAGTAGATTATATAGGTCTCTGCTCTTAGTTTTACTCTAAGGAATCATTATTGAAGGCATATGCAAGTGCTAATCAATCCGGCTGGCGATGTCTCATCTTGGGAAGTTCCACACCACATCCAACAGCTGAAAGTAAATCCTCAATAGAAAACCGCCTCCCGGTCGCCTAAGGAGCTTAGAATACCATCCGTTGGTGAGGATGTATCACTGAGAACCGTGATGTGTTCTCGTGCAAGGAACGCGGCATAATAGAAAAAGATGTAAGAATCCCATTACGACGTAATCATAATTAGCGGTCTATTAGTATTGAAGGAATATATTATATAATGTATTTTAAACTCTTATGTTTATTATGTATTCGACATGTTAAACCTGCTCTTTGTTAAAATGATTATTCATAATAAATGTTGGAGAATTGTCGAACCCGAAATAAGATTAATCGCACTATATTTACAACTGCTCAAATATATAATTTACAATCTAATATCATTATTAAATATGTCAACTGCAATCTTCTTCCTAAAGTATTGTCTATGACTCATCGCCAAAATTAAGTAGCACGTCATGAAGGATTGTCAAAATTTTCAAAAACACGTAGCTATCCATCTTTCCAAAATGACCAAATATATCTTTCCCGAATAATCTTAATTTTTGTTTCGTTAACTTCCTCTTGATAGCATCCATCACATTCCCAAATTTTGAAGTATTTGTCATACGCCCGGAAGTGTTTCGCTTCCTAATCATCATCGTGCTCGGTTTTGTGGCCATTACGATCGCAAAAAATCAAATTTATAATTAGTTAAACTGATAATTAAAAAAATTAAAAAAATCAAGATAAAATGACATGGATGTGACATATCATGTTAAAATGACATATTGGCAATTTTGCATGGTCCTATTTAGTATAACAAGATAAAATTTTGAATTCACACCAAGAACAAAGCAAAACCCATGAAAATTCACCTTTAGCGTGGGTTGGATTTGATGAAATTAGTATCTTGGATCAAAATGTTTTGGTGCATGATGAGCCCAAGGATTCAATTAATCAAAATATAAGAAAATAAGGGCTCAAGGAATGGTCCATAGATAGAAGTCCACAGCTCAAAATGTAATAAGATAGACTAATGAGTGATGAAAATATAATTTAACTGTTCAAACTAATTTGAAACAAATTCTTTCTTATCTTTCTTTAATTTTTCTGCTTACTTTCTGGGCATCCAAACAAGTTAAAACACTGATGAGACAACAATGTGAAGGCATGAATAGGCGTAGTAGGCATTTCAAATGTATTTTATACATATTTTGAGAGGCGTCAATTGTAGAACATTTTGTTGCAACTTTTTCACATTAATTAATGTTTGAAGAACTTATTTAAAAAATGATATTTTAAACGTCTCCAAAAGAGAGAGAGAAAAAAAAAAAGAGTGAAGGTTGCATTACCTCACCATTATTAGAGACTTGTTGTGACGATAGTTCAAAATTAACAATCTGTGAATGATTGATAGACAATGACGTTGTATTTATACAGTCACTAACGTGTTGATTTGTGTTTAATTTTTTATCAGTAGAAACTTTCGTGGTTGAATGCATGCTTAGAGAACAACAAGAGAAGAAGAGGGGAGGCAAGAGAAGAGAAGAACAGAGAGGTGGCGGATAGCAAATATGATATGCTAGCGAGCTACATACAGACCCAAGAGAGATATCATAAACATTTTTTTTTTATAATTTTGTATTTGGGTTTTTCTCATTGGTTTCTCACATGCTTTCAGTGTAGCAATGCGTTACATCATAAATTGCACCTTTTAGGGAGGTGGTAAATAAAGTGAGGGCAATGCATTCTATCGTATACACAAAAAAAAAAAGAGTTTCTGAATTTTCAAAAATTTCTCTATTTCTTCCACATTCTTGTACTTAAAATAAATTTTTCTTGTACTTTACATCAACTTCGAAAAAATAAATTGTTTCTGTATATAAACGCATGCATTATTTTAGAAACCGAGTTTTATGGACGCAAATGTACAATATAAGAGATTCTTTTATAAATTGAAAGTATAGTAAGTTACTGTGGATTCGGCCTGATAGTAACTAATGGCGCAGATTTCCCAATTTTAACTTTGTTTTTGTTGGCATCTTTTATTGGAATCGTAGCTGTTTTCTTCAGCGATTCATCAGTATCCAGTTCCATTTTTGTCCTTTCCCAGTGCAAGATAGTGTCCAGCAGTAAGCTTTTTTAAAATTTCAAATTTTTTTTCTTATGAAGTTCAAAAATTTTCAAATTTTATTAATTTTGATTTTTTTTTGTTTTTTTAATGATCTTTCAGGTGTTGATATAAGGTCATCAAAGGTTTGTGAACTTGGGGTGTTGAATTATAAGGCGAAGCGTGTATTCTATCCATTTGAAGCAAGTAAGTTTTGCTGTCGATATGATTACTACTGGGCTTCTATCTTCATGCTTGCCTTTGCTAGTGATGTAGGACATGGCAGGGTTTCTCCAACAATTGAACCAATAAAATTATTAAGTCATGGATGTGACTAGCAGTGGTTTCAGTATAAGATATTAAATATTTCTGAGTTGTAACTTTTAAAGGGATTCTTTATTCAACAATTTAGAATAAATTTTCCTTATGAGAAGATAATAGTTTCGAAAGTAATTTTACATATAATTCTATATTTGAATTATTTTCTAGTTAGGGATAAATTTACCTGATCACCAAGAACCCCAAGCAAAGTTTCCCTCTTATTTTCCATTAAATCGTGAGAAGTGCCAAATTGAAGAGCAGCTCTTGCAACAGAAGAATCATCTCCATATTTGCAACAATCTTCTGCCAACTTTCTAGCTGCAACATTTCAATACTAAATATTATACCCAAAACCTCATTTAAAAAAAAAAAAGTCAAATGTTATAACGAAAGCAAGAGCAAGCAATCTATTTCCATTTACTCCAAGTAGGGATGGCAAAAAAGTCCGGTCCTGATTTTGGTTCGATTAACCCGGCCCTTATTTTTTGGGCTTGGGACCAAATTTAAGGGCCAAAATTTGGGCTCAGGCTTATACATATCAAGCCCATTTAAATTCGAGCCAGAGCTTAGGCCTTATATAGCCCGGCCCGGTCCGGCCCTAATTTAAAAAAAAAAAAATTAAACGTACGCCTATAAGTATTGGAGTAGTTTTTTTTCCTTCATGTTGGATTTTGAATTGTCATTTTTAAACTAAAGAACTTCTTGTTTAAATTGTGTGATCGAATTATATGTTTTTATTTGTTTGTTAAACTAATGAACTCTTTAGTTGGATTATTGAATTAAATTGTGTTTTTATTTAAATTAGATCTAATTTTTGTTTATGTTTAATTATTTATCTAATTTATGGTAAAGATATTGATTAGAATAATTTTTATGTTTATGTTATTTTAATAAGGTTTTAAAGTTTTTAAATATTAATATATTACGATATTTTAAATTGAAATTTTTTAAATATTAAAAAAAATAGTCGGGTCTGAACAAAGCCCGAGCCCGGCCCTGACCCTAATTTTGAACATTCGGCCTTTTATAGGGTTCGGCCTATGTTTGTATTGTTGGGCTCGGCTCGGCTCTGGCTTGGTCAGTCCTGCCATTCCCATCCCTAGTTCCAAACTTACTACAACAAACCCTTCAAAGACCACCGACAATATTCCTCCGAAAATGTCGTACTACATAGCATATATATATTCCAAATTATTGTTTAGATAAAACCATCATACATTAAGCTTCATTTGGTAAATACTTACAAGTCTAGAAGATATAATTGTTTGTACTATTTTTACACAACTATTATTTCAAAGTCATATTTAATTACCAAAACCAAACAGAGCCTTAATTTTAGTCGAAGGAGGACCGTATCTTAGCAATCTCGGTGGAATTGTATAGATTTTGAAATTGTTGGTGACATTCAAGTTCAGCTTCATCAACGGCAACGTTTTCACCGGCAAGATGTAACAAATGCTTCAATACTCGCCTCGTACAAATCATAAAAATTAATAAACAAATAAATCAATTAGAGTTAAAAGTTTAAATAATTATAAAAGAAAAAAATAAACAGACTTGTCATCGCTATGCGACTTGTTCTCAAGCTTAATTGCTTGTTTCTTGATAGCTTCCATAATCGCTTCTTTCAAAAAGCGCCTACCATGCTCATGTATCCGATCCGAATAAAAAGTGTGATCGAGAAAAATAAAAGGCATGAATGATTTTCGCTAAAAACAAAAATCAAGGGAAGTCACTCTTTCCATAAGATAAAAAATTAAAAAATAAAAAAGAAAACTATAAGTTTGAAAGGAAACGATGATAGTGGAAGTTTCATGTGTGGCTGCCAGCTCTTTGGATCGTATTGCTCGGTAAGGTAATAGTGGAGAATTTTTTTTTACAAGTTTGAACGTAGCACGTTGACTTTTGTTGACCAAATTATAAAGCCTAACAAGACATATCTCGTAAATTTTTTAATAGAACAACTCGAAAGCTCCATTTGTTGGCCACTCGCTCAAGTATGTTGTTTAAGCTTGCGTTAGATTTAGATCACTTCTTAAATTCTTGCTTTAATTGCACCGCTTCAAACTGCTCCATACATGTAACGGTTTTACTCAACTACTGTGGCTCCATGTTTGTTTGACGTCATCCGCTACGAGCCTCGTTGAACGCTCTATGATGAGTACTATTATTAAATTAGTTATTTTGAAGGGACAAATAAAATTAGTTACAACACACCTACTGATTTTATAAAATTTGAGCGATATGGAATAAATTAAAAAATAACTTATATTTTGTGTTTTAATCCAACATCGCAGAAATTGTTTCTTTCACACCCACATATCATGGATAGAAAAGTCACCTGCTTAGCTAAAGAATCACTAATGAGAAAAATTTTCCATTTTGATTTCGTAATCCATGCTTTGAACCGCCACTTAATATTCATCTAGAAATGTAATATGGCTTCGATTAGAAAAAACTCTAAAAGAGACAAATAAACAACTTGGTTTAGTTTCGTGTTCGCATGCATAACTTTAGTTTAGCACCGTGGACACATAAAGTTGCTAACAAGTAACTCCTCATTGTGCTTAGATAAAACTAATAGCATGAATGTATGACAAATAAACTGATAGCTGAAATTTGGATAAGTCGCTTACATTTGCAATGTCTCCTGCTTTCTCCAGATCGTCAGGTTTTTGTAGTGAGAACATATTACAAAAGGCCTCGATCATCATTGATAGTGTATGTGATTAATAAGTAGACAATCTTATTCCAACAAGATTTTGTCATTGAAATTAATAAGTAGTTTTGCAGCAAAGAAATTAATAAGTAGTTTAATTAAAATTCTTTAAGTACTAATCAGGTTTGCTTAAGAAATGCATTTTTTAATTCAAATTGTAGTATTATTGAGCACCACTACGCTTCCAACTTCCAAGCACTTCGCATTTGTCTCTACACTTAGAAAGTTGAGCATCATGTTTTGCAGATCCGGATTTGGAGCAAGATGGTTCCAAACTCATATCCGTCCATCATCGCTATAGCTTTTCCTAGCCACGCAAACGGACCATACTTGTGCTTCTCTAATTTAGTGCGAATGCTAAGAAATCGACCCACCATGGTATGCCATCACTAAATTACCCTCAAGAAACACTTTCTTATGTTGGTGCTTGTCTGCTTCAGACTTTGTGCTTTGCATTGCAGCCTCAATTGAGCTCATCGTGCTACATACTTAAACTTTAGTACTATCTCCAAAGTTAAAAGTAGCCACTCTAAAACATTCATTTAAAAACTATATTTGGAATAGTTTTATAATCATACACAAGAAACCTAGATGCACTTGTTCGCCTATTTTACTTGGAACAAGAACAATTATGGCGTTATCATCATCTTCTTCACCTCGCCACAACAGAGGGCACAACAACATCATTCTAGAAGAGATGAAGCAATGTCCTCAAAGCTAAAGCTCTCAAATCCACCACACCAGAATTTTATATCTTCTCCTCAATTTTAAAAACTAAAAATAATTAGGATTTTACATTAGTTTGTTATATATTAGTTTCATAATTTACAAGTCAATGAAGATGAAGATTATGCCAATGAAGTCAAATTATACCATACATTCTCTCGAATATTTCATAATTTTATGACTGGAATGTTTCATTAGTTTCAAGTTTCACTTCCTTCAAGTGGAAGATGAAGATGAACATCATGCAAGTGATTTGTATTATATCATACATTCTTGAATGCAACTAGAAATTAATAAGTTGATGCTCGCAGATTTAGTAACTTTATGATTGGAAAGTTTCCCAAAGGCTTGAGAAATTCTTGAATTCAACCTCCTCCACCAAGGTATTTTGATTGATTTGAGTTACTTTGTGATCAAGCTACGAATATAACATTCAATTCAAGGCGGAGTAAGCTAAAACCGGGAAGAGATAGTGGTAAAAATTTGTTCCTAAACATGATATGCCGTGTAGTTTTGTTACTACGGATATTCTCCTCAACTTTGAAATAAATACAGATATTAAAATGCATATGATCACACATATTACATGGAACTTAGCAAGATTTCATTAGGAGGAGCAATCAAAGCACTTATCTTATCAATTGTCGCAATCTGTTCTATGAACTAAAATGGCAATATAATACAAGAAAAAGAACATATAGATACTTGGCAAGAGGTTCATTAAGAAGTATCACATTCAGTGTGATGAGTTTGCTTCCGATATCTTCTAGTCGGAGCTTTCTCCTGCCTTTCTACATAAGGTGAATTAAAAGGAAGTTGACCATTCAAAGACTTGAGGTGAAATAATTGAGGCAAAACATGCTAATTTTTGTATTTGGAAAGAGTGAATTAGTTTGTGATTACTGAAATAATTTCATTAGCCATGGAAGCATAACAAGATATGAATTCGCATGAAATTTTAAAATGCAAATATAAGATTAGAGCTCCTTAGTTTGCTTTTAAGATCAGCTAGAGAGTGTTTTGTAGATAAAAGTAGTTTGCATAAGCCATAAATTTGATTTTTAGCAGTTCAAAAAGAGTTAAATCCTTCATAATCATCAAAATATCCAGATTCAATTCGCCTCTTTGAACGAGAGGATGTAGCAATTTCACTAGTAAAGGAGAAAGTACTTGGCGAACCACAACATAATCATCAACTGATAGACTTAACTCCCCATTTGCTTGAGCATCAATGGATGTATAACCTGCAAGATAATGGGATAAATAAAACTTAAGATTAAAAAATTAACAAAAGCAGCAGCAGATGGCGGCATCATCTATTATAACTATGATCATGACCAACAAGGATATACTAGAAACAAAATTCTATTTTTACTAGGAAAAGAATATGTTCTAGATGACGTCCAGGACTATTGGGCTACCAATAGCTATCAGAGTCCCATATAAGTTTTGTATGACTTAAGGTAGTTGTTTAAATTTTAGATGTGAAACTATCAAATTTTGACTGTTCTCCTCAAAGCATAGCCTACGCCACAAGAAAGCCATAGATAATTATGGTTACAAGTGTCCGACATCTTTCCGAGTGATGGATTTAATATGACGACTTACGGTCGGTCAAATTCATCCGCCTAACAAGATAAGCTTTCGGGCCGATTTCTCATCAAATGCATAGATTGCCCCAAGGTCACATCCATACAAACATAGTTTTTTGAGGTAAACCAAGCAAAGAGATTCATAATTCAACCATAACCATAAAAATGGCCCAACCAACTTAAGAGAAAATCTTAAGAAGAGGGATCATATGCTGAGCTATCAGTCTTGTATCCATAAGCAATATCAAGACTTTAGATCACCTGCTACATCGTGAGTGGCAACACAACTTTGCAGTGGTTTGTCTTTCTTTCGAATGTATCTCGGTAATGCCTAACTCAGCTTTGATGTTGCTGAAATATTGATAGCAAAGACACATGATACTTCAATTAGCTCATGCATTAATTCATTGGTGTATGTCAAACCTCATGCTTAAAAGCCTTGTTTTCCTACACAATGTTCCCCAAAGAATGACTTCCTCAGCACCATATTTTGACAATTTTGAGTGCAATTTTATTTGGGGGAAAAGAATTTCTGGGTGTTAACTAATAAATTGTAAAAATAGTCTCGATGCTTTCCTACAATCATATAACAATTCATCTCGAGTGCAATGATGCAGACGGACATCTTCCATTTTCAAGACTAATCACTACTTCCATAAATGTTGTAAGATAATGCAAAAACTTGAATTGACTGGTAGTGATAGTAGAAAAGAATTCTAAAATTAAAATAAGAATGCAATGTGTTGAGCAAAAGACGACGCATCATCAGATTAATTGATAAGTTTCAAATTCGGAAAATTAAAGAAACTCTCATGTAAAATAACTCAAATTTCTTGTGAAAAAATAAAAATATTATACCCAAAAGCTCATAAAGGAAAAAAAAAAAAGTCCAATGTTATAACGAACGCAAGAGCAAACAAATAATCTATTTCCATTTGTTTCAAGCTTACAGCAACAAACCCATCAACGCCACGAACAATATTCCTCTGAAAATGATGTGCTACATATCGTATATTCCAAATTATTGTTCAGATAAAACCACAAAAACCATCATAATCGTTAAACATACATTAATCTCCCTTTGGTAAACAGTTGCAATTGTAAGTCTAGAAGATATAGTTGTTTGTACTATTTTTAACAGAATTCCTATTTAAAGGTCGTATTTAATTAACAAAAACCAAACATAGCCTTAATTTTAGTTGAAGGAGGACAGTACCTTAGCAGCCCTGGTGGAATTGTTTAGACTTTGAAGTTGCTGGTGACACTCAAGTTCCGCTTTCATCAACCGCATCATTTTCATTGCCAAGATATAGCAAATGCTTCAACACTGCCTGCACAAATCATAAAAATTAATAAACAAATATTTATAAATTAGAGGAATTTCACTAATTAAAAGTTTCAATAATTATAAAAAAAAAAAGAAACAGACTTGCTGCTGCTTGGCGACTTTTCTCGGAGCTTAATTGCCTATTTCCTTCCATTACTGTTATCTCAAGAAGTTCAGATACTTGAAAAAAGTGTGACCGAGAAAAATAAAAAGGCATGAATAATTTTCACATTAAAAAAAAAACAATTATAATTATAAGTGTGAAAGGAACGGATTATAATTGTCGGGTAAGGTAATAGTGAAGAATTTTTTTTGGAAGATAGATCAGATAACGTTGACTTTTGTTGACCAAATTCTAAATCCAAATGGCACAGCCCAGAAAAATTTTAATAGAATAACCAGAAAGCTCCATTCGTTGGCTACTGTTCAAGTAAGTTGTTTTATTCTTCTTATACTTTTCACGCTTGCGTCAGCTTTGAATCACTTCTTCAATGCCTGCTTTAGTTGCACAGTTCTATATACGTAACGGTTGTACTAACGGCTGAAGCTCCATGTTTGTTTGACGAATTGACGTCGTAGTTATGTTGCGACATTACGAGTATGTTAAACGTTCGGTGATGATTATTAAATTAGTTTTTTTTAAAAGACAAATAAAATTAGTTAGAACACACCCACTAGTTTTATAAAATTTGAGTGATATAGAATAAATTAAAAAATAAATAAACAATTGACTTTTTTTTAGGTGGTTGAATATATTTTGTGTTCTATTAAAGCCCTGCAGCAATTGTTCCTTAAATGTCAATCACACCCACATATCATCAGCAGAAGAAATGAAATCTAAGGTCACCGGTTTAGTTTAAGAATCACTCATAAAAACATAAAAAAAAAAAAAATTCATTTTGATTTGAGGATCCATGTTTTGAACTGCCACCTAAAGTTCATCAAGAACAGTAGTATCGCTTGTGAGTAGAAAAAATCCTAAAGGGACCAATAAACTACTTTTAGTTTCCGGATGCACAAAGACAACTTCGATCTAGTAGTACCACGGACACGTGAAAGTTGCTAACGAGTAACTCCTCGTTGTGCTTAGATAAAACTAATAGCATAGATGTATGACACTGCAAGTTTCAACAAATTAAGTGAACTCAATAGATGAAGTTTGACACTGCAAGTTAAAAAAAAAAAAACGTGTGAACTCCACTAGTCGGCCTACAAGTCTAAAATAATAATTGAGTTCCTTTGATTTTGACAATCCTTCAATGAATTTCTAGTAGTATTGACTCCACCGGCTAAAGTTTTGTTAAATAAAAGGGGATTTTTTTTTGTAAAGTTATTTTAATAAGTAAAACTTTATAACATGATTGTGAATCTTTAAGTAAAACTTAATAAGTAAAACTATATTATAAGAGTTGTATGCTACTAGAGTTGTAACTTAGCATCACCTTGAATAAAAATGTAACTGGAATTTTCATAAAATGCAAAATGTGTGGAACTTAATTTTTGGCCATTTGAGCCAAAATGTAAATTAAAGCAAAAGCACAAAATTAGAAAAGTACAAGATTTTAAAAGCGTGTAGAAAGTGATCTTTGATTTATCAAAACAACTCGTCCCAATCATCAAGGTAAATCTATCTAACTTAGTCTAAAATAATTGGACAAAATTAACTAATTGAAACTTGTTGATGCGCTTTTTCCGCGTGTCTTCAAACAAGTGCCTCGAACCTTCTCGTCATGGATAGCTACAAGATCCAGAAACCTCACTCGCGATTAGCTCGAGCTGAGCAGGACTCCTTCTTCTTCCCGCTCCACTGCTCTTTCCGAACGGTAATTTCCGGATCCGCACTCACGTAGCAGGGTCGAGGGTCGCCGGACGTGTTCCGGCGAAAACCCTCCGACGCTCAAGTCAGTAATCGGGTTTTTCTTTTTGGTATCTCCCTTAGTGAGGGAGACCGGAAAGATGAAAGGGATATTATTTCGCCCTCCCTTTTGAATAAATATGGTGTTTTCAGAGAATCAATGTAAGAAGAGTCGAAGAACCTCGTATAAGCTTTTGTAACTCTTGTGAAGCAATTTGTTCAACCCCTTTTGTGAATCAGAATTTCCAACTCTTGTAACGCACTCTTAGTTTCCTTTTATACTCCATTTTTCCCGCTCTTTTCATTTCCAGTCGTCTACTCCCACGCTAGTGGTGTCCGGTCCCTCCGATACCGGATTGGCGTAATATTCCCTGGGATGCGCGGTTGTCTCGAGAATCGGCTCACGTGGCTGATCACCATGCTCGGCATGTGCGCTAAGAATGATGACACCGTGGGGTATGTGCCGACCATCGGCAATAGTATCACCATCATACCATGTGGGGCCCTGGTCAGACATTAAAAGGTGTGCTGACTCGAGAAAGTAGGTCTGGCCGACCCAACCGCATCTGTCCACCAGTGCCCGAGGACGTAGTCCCTGCGAGAAGGGAAGGAGTGCTCGGTTCTCAACCTTGACTGGCTATGACCGGGATGGACGACCTCGAGTAGGCAGAGGAATGCTCGGGGCTCGCGCGGCTCTGAATTCCTCGACCTTGACCAGGAGAGACGTCTGGTGAGGTCGTCTTCGTGCGAGTAGTCCGGCCTTCTGCTCGAGCTAGGCTGTCCTCGGGGCGTTTTATTCGAGCTGGAAAAGCCTCGAGAATGACCTGCCCGATATTACCCAAACCACCAATCCCCTAGTTTCTAGTCTTTTTGAGTGAAACGAGATAAGACTGGAAACTCATTAATAATGGGCCGAATTCGCAGCCTTTTACTCTTCCCCACGTTTTCCAGTTGTCTCCCACTTTAATTATTTTGCATTTAAGGCGGGACACGTGGTCGATCCCACTGCATGCGTTTAAAATTCGAAGGACGTTACCTAAAAGGTCGTGTCCTCGAAACGCACGCCGCTAGTCAAGAGACGCGTCCTCCTCTTTATAAACCCCCAACTTCTTCACTGTTCCCTCTATTTGCTTACTTTTCGTTCAAACTCAAAATTAATCTGCTCTTCACTGCCATCGGTCTTCTTCTTCCTGTCAAGGCGATTTCCTGCCAACCACACTTCCTTTCGTGTTCGTGCATAAGCCACTTCTTCCATTTCCTGCCACCACTCTGTTTCTTCCCCTGCTGAACCCCGTTAGTTTATACTGTTAGGAAAATGTCAAATCCTAAACAGGCCCGTAGGATGTCGCCGGAGGACTCGTCCTCTTCTAGTGAGGCACAACCCCTTAGTATAATCCCCGTGAGGGATTCTAGTCTAGAATGGGAATTACCCATGACCGAGACCCACCAGCATCAAAGGCAAGGGCCGATCGAGGTCCGAGCGTGGGAATACCTCATAGATAATATGATATGTGAGACCACCCAGTCGGATTTGGATAGACTTAGGGGTACTTACAATATACCCGATAGTGTAGTTTTAAAGTTGCCGGGCAGGGTGAGATCCCCAGCCGTCCCCCCCAAGGGTACACGACCTTATACTTGGAATGCTTCAAATGGGGGGTTAGGCTGCCTTTCCAGCCTTACTTTACCCGGGTTTTGTCCGGGTTCCGTCTGGCCCCGGGTCAATTGAACCTGAATGGGTGGAGGGTCCTTTCCGGACTCTTTGTTTTGTGGAAACGCTGTGATCTGGGTGAGCCCTCGGTAGGGGAAATCAGACACCTTTACCAGCTGAAGTACAGCCCAAAGGATGTTGGTTGGTATTACCTTACCTCCAACTCAAGGGTAAAAGCCTATCACCGATCTCCCGACCTCCGTGGCAACCGGAAGAGCAAATTCTTCTTCGTTGGGAGAGTGGGGCAAGCTGCACTTCGTAGCGAGGGCGTCCCTCTAGTCCCGCGGCACTTTTGCACTCTAGGTCGTTTATCTGTCTTGTAGATTATACTTTCGATTTTCCTGCTTGTGTCTGTTCTCATTACTTTGTTTTGGTCGTATCTGCAGCTTCCTGGGGTGCTTCTTATTCGATTGGGGGCCAGCTTCGAGCACGTGTGCAGACCGCTCTTACAAATGCGAGTTCATGCAGGGAGCTGCTAACATCCCAAAACTTTTTGGAGTCCAGTTTAGTGCCAAGTGAAGAGATGAGCAGCAGGATGCGTGAGATGTTACATTGGCGCGTGGGGACGGCGGAAGGTGCGAGAACCTCAAAGAGGCCACGAGCAGAAGCGAGTGCTCCGCCTCCATCCACTCAAGCTACCTCTTCTGCTCGACAGACCGAGCGGGCAGAGGAAGGTCCTCCACGTAGGAGACAAAGGACCGCTGATCCAGCTCGCTCCCAAACCGGCGATGTGCAAGAGCAAAATCAGCCTGGCCGTTCCAAGCCTTTCCTGAGGGCCTACAATGAGGAATTGACCAGCAGATTCCTGGATGAGATAGGGTCTTTTAATTCTGACGAGCTGTTCAGCGCCATCCAGCGACTTTGCTCCTGAGCTTTAGCGGCTGCGACCATTCTCAGGGCTTCAGCTCGGGGCTCCCAGGAAGAACTTCAAGCAAGGGTTCAGAACTTGGAGCAATTTGTGAGCGAGCTGAAGGAGGAAAATAAAAAGCTTATGGACGAGAATTTAGATATGGCAGAGAAGACAGCAGTGGCCGACTCCAAGGCTTCTTAGCTTCGGAGGGAGCCGACCGACACCAAGGATGAATCGAAGCATGCTCGGAAGGATCTGGACACTCAGAAGTCCTACTACGAACAGCTCATTGAGGGGGAAACTGCCCGTCTTCAAGGGCAAATTGACGCTCTGAAGGTCCAGCTCACCACGGAGTACAACAATGGGGCAGACTCTAGTTATGATCGCCTCATGTATGCTTTGGCAAGGCATACCCCGAGGCCGACATGTCCAAGGTCGAAGGGTATGTTCTCGAATACATGAGCAATCCTGCAGCCTACTCCGTCCGAGCCCTGAATCGCTGACGAGAGCTCGCTCCTTCTCCTGCTGATGCCCCTCCTTCCGATGCTCCTTCGCCGCTCCTCCCATCGCTCCTCCCGTGGATGCTGGCCATCCTCGTGCTGCTGCTGATGACGTCCCTTCTGCTGGTGCTGCCCTTCCTCCTACTGCTGCTGAGGACGTCCCTCCTGCTGAATAACTTGGACTCTCTTTTTTTATTTTATATATATATGTAATTATTTCAATGAAATAAAGAGACATGTTGAACAACTCTGTTAAATGCTCGTGTGCACATGCTCTTGTCTTCTATGTTGAATTGACCTCGAATACACTTGCTAAGTAGAAAATTTATAAGTGTAATACACTTGCTAAGTAGAAAATTTATAAGTGTTGGACTTTCTATTTTCCTTTATGCCCAAGTGTAATGCTGTTTAACCTATGCATGGTAGAATTTTGCTTTGACTTGGGCTGAGAGCCTTATGTTTATTTTGCAAGTTCATTTAACTTGCTCGAGCCTACGCTTGGCTCTTGCTAGGCACCGTCCCGCCTAGAACTTAGGCTTAAGGACTTTTGGCCTTAGCATTATTCATGCATTCCCTTCACTTGTAATTAGTTTTGCCAGGCATGGTCCAGCCTAGGACTTAGGCTTTTGGACCTTTGGCCAAGGAGTTCTTCTTGAACTTCTACTCCCTGCCGGCCTCAGATTGACCCTGCTAGGCAACCGTCCCGCCTAAGACTTAGGCTTTGGGACTTCGGCCGTAGCGTTCATGAGTCGCTTCGCCGGGCCTCGCAATTGACCCAAGCTTGGCACCGTCCCGCCTAAGATTTAGGCTTTGAGGAATTCTGGCCGTAGCGTTCTTCATGAAGCCTCGCTCGTGCTCGGCCTCGACTGACCTCGCTAGGCATCGTCCCGCCTAAGATTTAGGCTTGGGGACTTCGGCCGTAGCGTTCTTCGTGAGCTCGCCGTGCTCGGCCTCCACTGACCTCGCTAGGCACCGTCCCGCCTAAGATTTAGGCTTTGGGACTTCTGGCCGTAGCGTTCTTCTCGAGCTTCTTCTCATGCTCGGGCATGCAATTGACCCTCGCTAGGCACCGTCCCGCCTAAGACTTAGACTTTGGGACTTCTGGCCGTAGCGTTCTTCTCGAGCTTCTTCTCATGCTCGGGCATGCAATTGACCTTCGCTAGGCACCGTCCCGCCTAAGACTTAGGCTTTGGGACTTCTGGCCGTAGCGTTCTTCTCGAGCTTCTTCTCGTGCTCGGGCCTGCAATTGACCCTCGCTAGGCACCGTCCCGCCTAAGATTTAGGCTTTGGGACTTCTGGCCGTAATGTTCTTCACGAGCTACCGCCGTGCTCTGCCTCCACTGACCTCGCTAGGCAACCGTCCCGCCTAAGATTTAGGCTTTGGGACTTCTGGCCGTAGCGTTCTTCTCGAGCTTCTTCTCATGCTCGGGCATGCATTGACCGCTAGGCAACCGTCCCGCCTAAGACTTAGGCTTGGGACTTCGGCCGTAGCGTTCTTCTCGAACTATTGCTCGTTCTCGGCCCGCACTGACCCTCGCTAGGCACCGTCCCGCCTAAGATTTAGGCTTTGGGACTTCTGGCCGTAGGGTTCTTCTCGAGCTTCTTCTCGTGCTCGGGCCTGCAATTGACCCTCGCTAGGCACCGTTTCGCCTATGATTTAGGCTTTGGGACTTGTGGCCGTTGCGTTCTTCATGAAGCTCGCTAGTGCTCTGCCCCGCAATCGACCGCTAGGCAACCGCTTCGCCTATGATTTAGGCTTTGGGACTTGTGGTCAGTAGCGCTCTTGCAAGCTTCCGCTTGTGCTCGGCCTCGCACTGACCTCGCTAGGCACCGTCCCGCCTAAGACTTAGGCTTGGGACTTCCGGCCGTAGCTGCTCTTCTCGAGCTTCTTCTCGTGCTCGGCCAGCAATCGACCTGCTAGGCATCGTCCCGCCTAAGACTTAGGCTTGGGACTTCGGCCGTAGCGTTCTACTCGAACTCGCTCATGCTCGGCCTCAGAATCGACCTGCTAGGCACCGTCCCGCCTAAGATTTAGGTTTTGGGACTTCGGTCAGTAGCGATCTTCTCGAGCTTCTTCTCGTGCTTCGGCCTCGCAATACCCTTTCTAGGCACCGTCCCGCCTAAGACTTAGGCTTTGGGACTTCGGCCGTAGCGTTCTTCTCGAACTTCGCCGTGCTCGGCCTCAGACTGACGCCGCTAGGCACCGTCCCGCCTAAGACTTAGGCTTGGGACTTCGGCCGTAGCGCTCTTCTCGAGCTTCTTCTCGTGCTCTGCCTCGCACTGACCTCGCTAGGCACCGTCCCGCCTAAGATTTAGGCTTTGGGACTTCCGGCCATAGCGCTCTTCTCGAGCTTCCTCGTGCTCGAGCTTGCAATCGACCGCTAGGTACCGGTCCCGCCTAAGACTTAGGCTTGGGACTTCGGCCGTAGCGCTCTTCTCGAACTTTGCTCGCTTCTCGGCCCGCACTGACCTGCTAGGCACCGTCCCGCCTAAGATTTAGGCTTGGGACTTCCGGCCGTAGGGTTCTTCTCGAGCTTCTTCTCGTGCTCGGCCCGCAATCGACCGCTAGGCAACCGCTTCGCCTATGATTTAGGCTTGGGACTTGTGGCTGCTATGCTCTTCATGAAGCTTCGCCTGTGCTCGGCCTCGCACTGACCTCGCTAGGCACCGTCCCGCCTAAGATTTAGGCTTGGGACTTCCGGCCGTAGCTGCTCTTCTCGAGCTTCTTCTCGTGCTCTGCCCGCAACTGACCTCGCTAGGCACCGTCCCGCCTAAGATTTAGGTTTTGGGACTTCTGGCCGTAGCGATCTTCTCGAGCTTCTTCTCGTGCTCGGGCCTGCAATACCCTTTCTAGGCAACCGTCCCGCCTAAGACTTAGGCTTTGGGACTTCCGGCCGTAGCGTTCTTCTCGAACTCGCCGTGCTCGGCCTCGCAATCGACCCTCGCTAGGCAACCGCTTCGCCTATGATTTAGGCTTGGGACTCGTGGTCGCTATGCTCTTCGTGAAGCTTCGCCTGTGCTCTGCCTCGCGACTGACCTGCTAGGCACCGTCCCGCCTAAGATTTAGGCTTTGGGACTTCGGCCGTAGCGTTCTTCTCGAGCTTCCTCGTGCTCTGGCCCGCAATTGACCTGCTAGGTACCGTCCCGCCTAAGACTTAGGCTTGGGACTTCGGCCGTAGCGCTCTTCTCGAGCTTCTTCTCGTGCTCTGGCTTGCAACTGACCTCGCTAGGCATCGTCCCGCCTAAGACTTAGGCTTGGGACTTCCGGCCGTAGGGTTCTTCTCGAGCTTCTTCCGTGCTCGGCCTCGCAATCGACCTCGCTAGGCAACCGCTTCGCCTATGATTTAGGCTTTGGGACTTGTGGCCGCTAGCGTTCTTCATGAAGCTTCGCTGTGCTCGGCCTCGCACTGACTCGCTAGGCACCGTCCCGCCTAAGATTTAGGCTTTGGGACTTCCGGCCGTAGCGCTCTTCTCGAGCTGCTCGTGCTCGGCCCGCAATCGACCTGCTAGGTACCGTCCCGCCTAAGACTTAGGCTTTGGGACTTCGGCCGTAGCGCTCTTCTCGAACTTTGCTCGCTCTCTGCCTCGCAATTGACCGCTAGGCAACCGTCCCGCCTAAGATTTAGGCTTGGGACTTCCGGCCGTAGGGTTCTTCTCGAGCTTCTTCTCGTGCTCGGGCCTGCAATTGACCCTCGCTAGGCACCGTTTCGCCTATGATTTAGGCTTTGGGACTTGTGGCTGCTATGCTCTTCATGAGCTTCGCTTGTGCTCGGCCTCGCACTGACCTCGCTAGGCACCGTCCCGCCTAAGATTTAGGCTTGGGACTTCTGGCCGTAGCGTTCTTCTCGAGGTTCTTCTCGTGCTCGGGCTTGCAATTGACCCTCGCTAGGCACCGTCCCGCCTAAGACTTAGGCTTTGGGACTTCTGGCCGTAGCGTTCTTCTCGAGCTTCTTCTCGTGCTCGAGCTCAGCATTGACCTGCTAGGCATCGTCCCGCCCAAGACTTAGGCTTTGGGACTTCCGGCCGTAGCGCTCATCTCGACCTTCCGCCGTGCTCGGCCTCGCACTGACCTCGCTAGGCACCGTCCCGCCTAAGACTTAGGCTTTGGGACTTCTGGCCGTAGCGTTCTTCTCGAGCTTCTTCTCGTGCTCGGGCTTGCAATTGACCCTCGCTAGGCATCGTCCCGCCTAAGACTTAGGCTTTGGGACTTCCGGTCAGTAGCGCTCATCTCGACCTTCCGCCGTGCTCGGCCTCGCACTGACCTCGCTAGGCACCAGTCCCGCCTAAGATTTAGGTTTTGGGACTTCCGGTCAGTAGCGATCTTCTCGAGCTTCTTCTCGTGCTCTGGCCTGCAATACCCTTTCTAGGCACTCGTCCCGCCTAAGACTTAGGCTTTGGGACTTCGGCCGTAGCGCTCTTCTCGAACTCGCTCGTGCTCGGCCTCAGATTGACCTCGCTAGGCACCAGTCCCGCCTAAGACTTAGGCTTTGAGACTTCGGCCGTAGCGTTCTTCTTGATCTTCCGTTCGGCCTCGCAATTGACCCTAGCTTGTTCTTGTGCTTCCGGTCTTCATTTTGAACTTACATTATGAATGCTTTTCTTATTTCTATTATACATTTACACTTTTATACATCCCATTTCGGGTAGGAATTTTACATTAAAATTTCACAATACAAGGAGACTTCATCGGAAATATTTCATCGTGAGTCGTATGCTCCACTGCCTCTTGACCTCTCGTCCATCCTGGATGAGCTAGCCTAGATGCTCCTCGGTCCCGCTAATCGAGTGACTCGATAAGGACCTTCCTAGCTTAGTCCTAGTACACCTTGCCTTGGGTCCTTTAGTGCTCTGTTGACTTTTCTCAAGACCCAACCACCCACTCGAACCGCATGAATGTGTACCTTCTGATTGTAATAACGAGCCACCCTTTGTTGATATTCTGAGATCTTGGCAGCTATCCTTTCTCTTTTTCTTCCAAAGAAGTCCAGCCTCGCACACATCTCGCTCGTTGTTCTCGCCTCCTCGTCAAGTGCTCGTCCGATGTGTCCCCATTCCTATCTCAATGGAACCACTGCCTGTGTCCAAATGCCAAGGAGAATGGGGTCTCTCCAAGTGGCCGCTTTGTGTGTGGTTCTCAGAGCCCACAAGACACCGTGCAGCTCATCCACCCAAGCCCCTTTTTGCTCGCCCAGCCTTGTCTTCAGGAGGCGTTTTATAGTTTTATTCGCGGCCTCTACTTGCCCATTGGCCTCATGGATGTGAGGAGAGCAAAACTTCAACTCTATTCCCGGATTCCGACTGTAAGTCTCCGAACTTGCCATTATCAAACCGCCTCCCATTATCTAGGTGACTAACGCATGAGGAATCCCATACCGCAAATCACATTTTTCCAAATGAAGTCGCTGGTTTTACCTTCCGCGATGCCGCTCAAGGCTCCCACTTCGACCCATTTAGTGAAATAATCAATCGCCACTACGGCATGGGTGGCGGATGCTTTCCTTCTAGCAATGGCTCGATCAAATCAATTCCCCATCGAGCAAACGGCCATGGCGAATTCATCACCGTAAGGTTCTCCTGAGGTCGAGTTAGGTAGTTGGCAAAGCTCCGCAACTCTTGCAGCTTCTTGTTTTCTCCCGAGCATCTTGATGCATGCGAGGCCAAAATATCCTTGCCTCAAGGCCTTAAATGCCAAGGACCTCGCGCGTAACGATTTCCACAGCATCCCTCGTGTATCTCTCGAAGGACATAATCGGCCTCCTCGGTCTAAACACCACAGCAGTGGGAGAGTGTACCCCGCTTATATAAGACCCCATCGATGAGAGTGTACCTGGCTGCTTTGCACCTCAACTTCCTTGCCCGCTTCTTATCGGCCGGCACTATCCCTTCCTTGAGGTAAGAAATGATTGGCTCCATCCAGGTGTTGCTCGTCGATAGGCTCATCACCTCGTCCTCCCGCTCGATGCTCGAGTAGGTCTTCATTTCCAAAGGGTAGACTTTGGAAACTTGGGGTCCGATGCGGCCGCCATGCGAGCTATCATATCCGCTCGAAAATTCTTCCCTCGGATCCGCTCCACCTCGACGACTCGGAAATTCTCCATTACCGCCTTACCTTCCGAGCGTAGGCGCCCATCTTCTCCCTATGCCCCGAAGCTCTCGTCGAGGTGATTTGTTACCAACCGTGAGTCCTGCTCAAGCTTTACCTCTTCCGCTTTACCATCGAGGCGAGCTTCAATTCCGCTATTACAGCCTCGTACTCGGCCCGATTATTTGTGACTTCGAACTCTAACTTCACAGACAGATCGCATCTCCGCCTCTTCCGGACTTGGGAGCACAACTCCCGCCTCCCGCCTCGACTTCCGCAGGATCCATCTACTCGTGACTATCCAGTGTTGGTCCGAGCCCTGGAGCTCAGTGTGGGCTCGCTATCCGCCTCCTCATCCCTCGCTGCACTCGACCACTAAGTCGCCTAAAGACCGTGCTTTTATGGTCGTTCGGGTCGGTAATTAATGTCGAACTCACTCAGCTCCACCGACCATTTTACCGACTCTTCCGTAGTTTCTGAGCTTGCACGTAGTTTGCCTAAGTGGTTGGTTTGTTAGAACCACCACCGAATGTGCCCGAAAATAAGGCCTCAGCTTCGGTCACGTGACTGTGGCCAGGCCTACTTCTCCATCAGTGGATACCGGGTCTCGCTTCTAAGCAACGCTTGCTCGTGTAATAAACAGTGGTATCAGCACTCGACTCCTCCATTACCGAAATCGAGCTCGTTGCCCATCGGGACACGACCAAGTATAGAAACAAGACCTCTCCCGCTCGAGGTGTTGACAAGAATGGAGCTTTCAACAGATACTCTTCATCACTGGAACGCCGCGACTCTCAAGGCCCACTTTGTCTTCCCGCCCTTCTTCATTTCTCGGAAGAAGACTCCGAGATTTATCCGTGGCTCGAGATACTGAATCTGCTGAGGGACGCCAGCCACTGGCCGGACTCAGATCTCTTCGAGGTCGCATGGTGACCTCATTTCCACCATCGCTCTTATCTTCTTCTGATTGGCCTCGATCCCCGTGACTCACCATAAAGCCTAAGAATTTTCCCGAACCCACTCCAAAAGCGCATTTCTCGGGTTTAACTTCATCTCAGACTTTCTTAAGAGTGCGAAGGTCTCCTCTAGATGCCTTACATGCTCCTCCTGCCTTTAGACTTGGTGATCATATCATCTACATATACCTCCATAGTCCGACCTATCAATGGCTCAAGACCTTGTTCACTAGCCTCCGATACATCGCCTCGCATTCTTTAGGTCGAAAGGCATGACCTTAGTAGCAAGATGCACCTCGATTGGTGATGAAGGTCATGACACCCTCGTCCGATCGGTGCATGGAATTTGGTTATATCCCGAGAATGCATCCATGAAACTAAGCAACCCGTGCTCTCGCCAGTAAAATCCACCAGCTGGTCTATCTTCGTAGTGGAAAGCTATCTTCAGGCGTGCCTTGTTCACATCCGTGAAGTCAACGCACATTCTCCATTTCCCACTTGCCTTCTTCACCAAGACCACATTCAAGATCCATTCGGATAAGATACCTCCCGTATGAATCCCGCTTCAGCAGCTTTTCAACCTCGCAGCTGATGGCTTCAGTATCTCTCCGGTCGACGATCTCCTCTTCCGCCTCACCGGCTTAGCATCTCTCCGCGATCGCCACCGCTGACACGCCACTTCTGGGTCGATACCAACCATATCCTCGTGCGTCCACGCGAACACATCTGCGTGTGCTCGCAGACATTCCACCAATTTTTCCTTCAACGGTTCGCTAAGGCTCGAGCCGATTCGAACTTTCTTCTCGAGGTCTCCTGCTCTCACCTCGACCTCCTCCATCCTCTCAGCCGGCTCTTGCCTTCCATTCTCGAGTCCCCCCTCGTGTCCAGCGAGGTTATCTCAGATAGTTTCTTTGGCAGCTACGACGTAGCAGCTCCTCGCCACCCTTTGGCTACCTTTTATGACTCCTACGGCCCCATTGACTCGATATTTTAGGGCCAAGTAATGGGTGGATAACACGCACTGGCTGATCCTCATAAATGGCCTTCCTAGAATCGCTCGATATGGGTCGGTTTCATCTACTACCACGAAATTCAAAGATCATGTTCTTCTCGAAAGGCCTCGAGCCCATGGTTACCGCCAACTGATGATTCCTGAGGTATTAGCTTTCCTCCCAAATCCTTTCAAAGAAGTGCTCGTCCGCTCGAGGCTCGCTACTGCTATTCCTAAATCCTCGAGTGTGGATTCAAGAGAATATCCACCGAGCTCCCCGAGTCAACCAAGATTCGATCAACTTCCTTGTTCGCTACATTGGCTTTTACCACTGTGGCATCCTCGTGGGGTACAAGACCCCTCCTCGCCTTCATCCGTCCACATGATTGGCACCTGCCGAACCTTGGCCTTCTTGGCAGCAGGGGCAGTGAACAAGACTTCTCAGCCGGCGACGGCATATCTACAATAGTTTTTCCGAGCCCTATTTGAACTTCCTGCCATCGTGGGCCCTCCCGAAATTACTCTCGTGGACGGTGATTCCGCGTCTATTTCGTAAACCCGGCCACCTTCCTCAGTCGCTGCTCAACTACTGGGTGCCCTCCTTCTACAAACTCATCCAGGTACCGATTCCTAACTAGATCCTCTACCTGGTTTTTCAAATCACGGCACTGTGATGTGGTGTGGCCGTGGTCTCAATGGAAACGGCAGAACCGCCTCGCTCCGCTATGCTAGTCTGGTTTGGTCATCGGCGTCGGAGGGCTTAGTAGCCCTCGCCTCGACCACTTAAGTATCTCTTCAAGAGATACCTTCGACCTCAGATATCTGCTCGTAAGCGTGGCTTTGTTCCACCACTCAGACGCCTCTATCCCCGGGAAACTTCCGCTGGGGTGGCATTGAACGATCGATCCTGCTGTGGCTCACCTCAGTGCCGCTAGTGGCCGATCATGGGATGTGTGGCCATCATGACGCCTGTACTCTCCGTGATCCCGACCGGAGACCTGCGAGGTGGCAGGGGACCATCCACGGTGGAGGAGCTCTCCGATAGGGTTGTACAAGGCAACCCGGTCCCTCACGCCTTGAGCTTGTGCCCCTAGGCAGGACCCCTTCTCCTTCATCCTCGCTCCATCAACCTACTCACCCTCGCCTATGCTTTTTCTTCTTTGATTACTATATCCAGCTTTACCTGCTCATACGCGTTCGAATACGAACGGATCTAAGGACTCCGCAGATTATACCATGGTCTCCCCATTAGGATCCCATCCTTCAATCCTCTCAGAGCTTGGGGATGATTGAACGTACCAAGATCTAGGACCGATCTATGGTATCTTCTGACAAACTCCTGGAGGATTCCCCTCTTCTCGCCTCACTTCTGACAGTTCCATCATGTCATCCTCGTGGGTTACTCGCACCCTGAATTGCTCTGCGAACTCCCCGCACATCCGCTCAAAGCTCAAGATGCTTCCCACGGGAGTCTACATGCACCATTCCTCGCTCTTCCTTCCAGGTGAGTGGGAAGGCCCAGCACCTCCGAGCCATCGACAATCCTTGCACCCTGCTATGTCGCTGAACCGCTCTATGTGCACTAATGGATCACTTTTTCCCGAGAAATTCAGATCTGGAAGCTGAAGTCACGTGGATCGTGATACTCATGATCTCCGCCGAGAGTGGAGATTCGTTATCCAAGATTATTCGCCACCTGGGCTCTTTCGCTCCCTGAGGTCTTCCACAACTCGAGCCAACCTCGCGACCTCTCCTCCAACTCTTCCGCGCGAGGTCGTGGTCGTGTCCTGTAAGTGCTCGACGGGACCCCTTCCTCCATGTTTGTTTCTTCCTCACATGCAACATTTGGTGCCCTAGGTCTTGGGCTTCATCTCCCACATTTTCCCGAACATGAGCATTCCTCGACTAGACTCCGGGACATCATTACATGCTTTTCTCTGTTCTTCCCTGAGTTCTTGCAATAGGGAAGTCAGAGTCTCCATCTGTTTCTCCATCCAATCCATTCTTTCCTGGATCTCCCTATTCTGGGCCTCATTGGCCTCTTCTCTCAAAGTTACCGATTCTTCCGGACTTACTCCTCTTCCGGACTTACTCCTCTTCTGCTGTTTCCCCTCATCATTGCGTTGTGTCTTGTGAATGTATTAGGAAATCAGGCTTTTTGTGCCGATCCCCACAGACGGGGCCAAAAGATGTTGATGCAGTTTTTCCCGCGTGCCTTCAAATAGTGCCTCGAACCTTCCGCTCGCGGATAGCTACAGATATCTAGAAACCTCACTCGCGATTAGCTCGAGTCGAGCAGGACTCCTTCTTCTTCCTGTTCACTGCCTTTTCCGTAATCGGTAATTTCCGGACCGCACTCACGTAGCGGTGGTCAAGGGTCGCCAGCGTGTTTGGCGAAACCCTCCGACGCTCAAGTCGATGAATCGGGTTGTTCTTTTGGTATCTCCTTAGTGAGGAGATCGGAAAGATGAAAGGGATATTATTTCGCCTCCCTTTGAATAAATATGGTGTTTTCGGAGAATCAATGTAAGAAGAGTCGAAGAACTCAGTATAAGCTTTTGTAACTCTTGTTAGGCAATTTGTTCAACCCCTTTGTGAATCGAATTTCCAACTCTTGTAACGTACCCTTCGCTTCGCTTTTATACTCCATTTTTCCCGCTCTTTTCATTTCTAGGTCGTCCACCCCACGTAAGTGGTGTCTGGGTCCCTCTGACAGCCGGGATTGGCATAATATTCCCTGGGGATGCGCGGTTGTCTCCGTAATTCGGTTCACGTGGCCAGATCACCATATCGGGCATGTGCGCTAAGAATGATGACACCGTGGGGGCATGTGCCGGCCATCGGCAATAGTATCACCACCATACCATGTGGAGCCCTGGTCAGACATTAAAAGGTGTGCCAGGATTCTGAGAAAGCAGGTCTGGCTGACCCGAGCCGGGTACTGTCCAGCTGTGCCCGAGGACGTAGTCCCTGCGAGCAGGGAAGAAGTGCTCGGTTCTCGACCTTGACCGGCTTTGACCGGGATGGACGACCTCGAGCAGGCAGAGGAGTGCTCGGGGCTCGCGCGGCTCTGAATTCCTCGACCTTGACCAGGAGAGACGTCTGGTGAGGTCGTCTTCGTGCGAGTAGTCTGGCCTTCTGCTCGAGCTAAGTTGTCCTCGGGGCGTTTTATCCGAGCTGGAAAAGCCTCAAGAATGACCTGCCCGATATTACCCAAACAAAACTTATCGAAATTAACATCATGGAATATTGACTTTTTTTTAATAAAATAAATTATTTTTTTTTACAATATGTTATCAAAGTATTTTTGATTAAATATCAATTGCTTAGTACTGTTAGGATTGTGTGAACATCACCAAAAAGTGAAAACAATTAATGATAAAGGTGATGTTTGCAATATGAATAAATAATGAACTGATTCAACTAGTGATGATCACATATCCCTCCTAAAAATAAGAAAACTTTAACTTACCTCTTAAATAATGTTACTTCTCTGTTAGTTTTAATAATGCAAAGGGAAAAATTATATTTGTATATTCTTTTAGCAGTCAATTAAAAATTATAGCTCAATGTTGCTGACTATTTGACACATCGACTTGCATCGACTATCTGCTATATCCTTAACAGCTAACACGCTCCATCGAGGTTCGCTTAAAAAAAATATCTATGTAAAAATAAATAATAAACTGAATAAAATTACATTTGTGTAATTATTTAGTATTTGAGAAAGGCATATTTGGTGTAATTTCGTTAGCTTATTTCTCTTATTTATTCAAAACAACTTTAGTTAGACATGCTCTACAATAAAATTGACAATCTTGTGGTTCCCAAACTTAATTGTAATATTGAATGAAAATAAAAATCTCTATTGGGATTTTAAATCCATATCTAGACAATAAATTTTGATTTTCTTCAATCCTATGCTAATTATAAAAATTATTTTAATTGATTTATTGTTTTTAAAAATGGATAGATTTATTGTTTTTAGACAAAATTATGCCTGCCTACGGCTATGACTATTAATAAACTTAATAATTAATGTACATGCTAAAAGATTTAAGATTTTGTGCATTTATTAACTGTTATAAGCTAAAAACAAAATTATTATTAATTTCAGGTAAATGTGTGTTTGTGCATCTGCAAGAGGGTTGACCATAATGAACCAAGGGGTAAAATTGGACTTTGGTTCTTGGTGAATATGGCATCTCCTTCAAATTAACTAAATGATTGACTAATAATTAATTTTCTAGAGCTTTCAACTGAGTTAAAAAAAATCATTAACAAATACTGAAATTGGGTAACTATGATCTGATAAATTCCAAAAAAAAATAAAAAATCTAATTCAAGTAATCTAATTCTTACATGTTGATCGACAAGATACAACATTACATTTTGTCATTGATCCAAAGCTTTCTAGTCTGCAATAAAAAGTTAATATTGCATGCCTGTCATGTAAAGCCAATTCACAGGGTTTTATGAGAAACGAAAGATGAGTGTTTGCTTAATTTGGACAATTAAATTTGGTGCTACCAACCTCGTCAAAGATCAAGAAGACAGAGCAGGAAGCTAATGCCATCAATGTCGTCTCCATTGTAGCTGCTGGGTAAGCAGGTGTAGTTTCCTCATTTGGAGCTGTTGAGATATTATGCTCAGTAGCTCAGCATCATCAGTAGCTGGTTTAGTAAGCTTGATTAGCTGCTCAGTTCAACTACTCATCAAGTGATGATGCTGATCAAGTGGTGATGCCTTGTGTGTGTACGAGTTGGAAGAATAAGAGTAACCAGCTTATAGTATCACGTGCAGCTCAGAAGCTTCTGGTGTAACTAAATGACAGCTGGCAATTTATTATTTGTTATTAGAATTTAGCTTACTTAGATTCGGTTATTATACCGGAGTTGGTTACAATTGCATGTATGTATAAACAGAGCCGTAACGATTCATTTTGTAAGTAAGATTCGATTCAATAAGATTTCCAGATTCGTCTAGATTGTTCCTCTGTATTTTCTCTTCGTTTTCTCTCCAACCAAACAGCTTAACAGTTCTAATAGAAGCTGTCTATACAGTTTCCCCTGCTTAAGTACAAATAAATGAACAGTCTTGAAGCTTTATTATTCGCAACAAAAAGGATTACTAATTGAAGAAAACTTTACACAGCTTCTTTCACACTTTCTTTCTCTCAATTTCACCCAGAAGTCCCTCTGAAAATATCTCCCAAAACAGTTGAGTCATCTTTTTTACTCTGTTTTCTGGAAACAGAGTCCTAGCTAACTTAATTGATTGTGCAGAGCATGACAACATAGCATATTTAACCGTTTTAACTGTAATTTTGAACCGTCTTCGCAGTTATCACCAACAGACTTATTGATATTGGTCCAATCTTCCGGACGATATCATATGCTTAATAATGAATGAATAGTCCTGGATCGAATTCTCGTCCGAGTTCATTATTTAATGAGTAAATGTGTATTTTAGTAATCTCAAATAATTGTTAGAACAAAGACAAATTGAGGAGTAAAGTTCAATATATCTCCAGTTATTAGGTATATCTTTAATTTCTTATTCACAAAATTATACTGTACATTAAAAATGTATAGAATTAGAAAAAAAAAAATTCAACTCACTCAAAAAAATAATTATTCCTTATCACGCTGGGGATACTTTAATTTCTAGCCGTATTGGCTCCACTAGATGAAGTTTTTAAAAGAACAAATTCCCATTCTTGATATAAAAAAAAAAAAAATCGATGTGCATAAAAGAATTTTCGACTAATGGCTTATTTATAGAAGAATTTATGATTTGCCATTAGCATTATTGTTGAAGCAAAATGAGAAATATGGAAAGAAAGGAAGAAAGTTAAGGCACGAAAGAGCTACCGTTGAAATTGAGAATCATGTTTCTATTTTATTGTTAATTAATCAGACATAAAACTGAACTGTAAACAAACAATAAACTTGTGGACTCTGCTACCTAACCTACAAGTCTACAATAATAATTGATTCGTCCTTCTATGAATTTTTAATTGTGTTGACTCCCACGAAATTTCCACAAAATAAAAAAAAAAAAAACTGAAATTTTCCCAAGATGCAAAACGTGTAGAACTTAATTTTTGACCTATGAACCAAAATGTAAATTAAAGAAAAATCATAAAGTTAAAAAAGACAAAATTTCTAAAATGGGTGGAAGGTGATCCATGATTTACTGAAACGACTTGCACCAAACATGAAAGTAAATCTATCTAATTTCGTCTAAAATAATTGGAAAAAAATAAAGCAACAGAAACCCACAGAAATTAAGCTCTAGAATAACGACTTTTTATAGAAGAATTTGAATTTTTTTCAATATGTTATCAAACTGTATTTGATTAAATCCCAATCGCTTAGGGTATGTTTGGGATTGAGGTGCTGTAACTTTTAAGTTACAACTGCTGTAGAAAAAAAACTGTAATTATAAAATAAAAATTAATATTATATAATAAATATAATTTTTAAATAATAATTTTAACAAAATTATTAAAAACATAATAGATTTTACATCATACAAGTGAAAAATCATATTAACATAGCTAATATAGCTTAAAAGATATAGCAGATAGTGTTTACCAAACACTTTAGTGGTGCAGCTTAAAAGCTACAGCTGCCCAACCTCAATCCTAAATATACCCTTAGTATGGTTAGGATTGTGTGAACATCACTGAAAAGTAAAAACTATGAATGATAAAGGTGATGTTTGCATTATGAAGAAATAATGAACTAATTCAACAGATGATCACATTTATATATTGTTGATTAATTATGAATTTTCGGACTTATTACGGTATATTAGCATGTGATTTTGAAACTTGAAATAGTGGCAAATATTGAAAGGAAATAACTTGAAAGCATGATTCATGGGGTATGTCATGATTCTCGTGCACAAAAAAGGTAGAAATGAGGAAATTTACAACAGAACGACAAATATGAAAGAAAGGAAGAAAATTAAAAGACTTGGGGCTTGGCCGAGTGTATAAAATTGTTAGATGTATTACTGAGTGTATAAATTGTGGTTAGCTCCGCAAATTTCCCATACACAAAGAGTCAGTAAGTCAATCACGTTATTTCCCTGAATGAGACTGGCTGACGCGTCGTCTAGAATCAAAAGATTAGAAAAATGTATTTATAAAAAAATCGATTGAGCTGTATCGAGAGCTTGGTTGCCAGTGGCTGCCCATGGAGGCTGATTGGTAATAATAAAAATAGACAAATAAATATTTATGATAGATAGAAAGTACATCCTATTCCTAATAATAGGACTAATTAATATTTATTCATAGAGGTGAATAAATTACAAAACTTTAACAACAAGCGGTGTTTGCCTCTGTCTTTACTTGGCCTTATTTACAGTAGATCGAGGCCTCATAAAAGGCTTTCATCAACATATTCCTCCAATAGTAATTCTAAAAGAGAGCAAGAGTTTGAATAAGTTTGTACCTGTGCTCAATGGCGCTCATGATCTTTTCTTTTATGCTTTTGTAGCATAAATCTTTAAAGGGGTAAGGCTTATTATATCTATCTAATTAGGTGTACTTTTATTTAATTAATAAAAATTACCATAAAATTAACCATGTATTTTGCGTTATTAACTAAGCTGAAGAAGTTTTTCTTCCTTGAATGTGAGAACTTGTGATTTGTCCTGAAGGAATATGATAATTGATCACTAGAAAGACTATCGAGGTATACTGACTTTATGATGTTAACATATAATTAAGCATTTGTCATTATATATAGCAACAATAGCATGAAAGTGAATAAATTTAACTAAATGATTGATTAATAAAGTAATTTTCTTGAGCATTAACCGAGTTAATGTTGAAAAAAATAATTAAAAAAAAAGGGAGGTTGCCACTTTTGAATGTTGAAAATTCTGCCAATTTTGGATGTTGAATGGTGGCTGATTTTGAACATGAAAATGGTGGTGATTGCATCGAAGGTGTTGCCCACAATTGTTGATTTTTGGGCAATGCTTGGGTTATAAATTGAGGTGCAAGGGAAGAGCAATGATATCCAAGTTTCCCAAGTCTAATTTGGTGAGAAGCATCAAATTGAGAGCATAGAAGTATTCTTAAGCATGTAAATATATTGTGGGAACATTTGGTTCCTCAATATATGTATTACGAGTATGCTTTGTTAAAAAATATTTGTTAGGATCATGTATTTGGGGCTTGGGCGAGAGAAAATTATTTATTAGAATATGATTGTAACAATTTTCCATATAGTAAATATTTTTTCTCTGGTTGTTTTTAGACAATAGCCGTGATTTTTCTTTGGATTTGGAGTTTTTCACGTAAATTATTTATTGTGTGATTGATGTATTATTCATTTAATTTTTCTGTTAAATTGTTGCTTGACAAATTTTCTTGGAGTAATCTTAGGAGAGGAAGCTCAATTTCCTAACGGTTAAAACTCATTACAAACATCATTAACAAATACTGAAATTGGGTAAATATGATCTAGTAAATTCGAATATATCCTGTTGATCAACAGGATACAACATTATATTTTGTCATTGATCCGAGCTTTCTAGTGTACAATAGAATGTTAACAATATTGCATGCTTGTCATCTAAAGCATTACTTCACAGGGTTTTATGAGAAACGAAAGATGGGTGTTCGCTTTGAAGGAAGTTGTTGTTACCAACCTCGGCAAAGATCAAGATGCCATCAATGTCTTCTCATTATACATAGGCAAAGATCAATGTCTTCTTATCAATGTCTTGAAGGCTTTATTATTCGCACCAAAAGTAATTACTAATTGAAGAAGACTTTAAAGAGTTCCTCTCTCACTTTCCCTCAATTTCATCGAGAAGTGCCTATGAAAATATATCCCAAAACAGTTATCATCTTTTGTACTCTGTTTTCTGAAAACAGAGTCGTAACTAACTTAACTGACTGTACAGAGCATGTCAACATAGCAAAGATTCATCCAGGGGATAAACACGCGAATCAATTGCCATGGATGATGGCCATCGATCGTACACATAATTTATTCTATCTCTATTACCCCTTTCACTAACGTGAATACACCATTGAAGCCATCAGTACTCATCCTAGTGCAGGACTTTTTTAACAATAAGAGAAAAAGGTTTCTCGCTCAAGGAAAATTACCGGATTCTAAAATGACTAGTTCAAAGGCTTTAAAAAAAATGACTAATTTAAAGAATTATTGGATACCTTCTAGATAAGGACAATTACCAGATTCTAAAATGACTAATCCACTATTCTTCTACAGTCCTTTCGCCAACAAAATTATTCGTCTACCGTAACTGGGAATGAATTGGAAAGATCGAGCAACAGTTATGTCCGGTTTTTGCAGTGAGATCATGTGAAAAAAAGGCCTCCATCAACATATGTATACTCGGGGATAAGAATTGGATCGAGTTTGTTTGATATTGAAGAACCTCATTACTGTCGCGCCATAGAATATGTGCAAGGAGTTTACTATTCTTTGCCTTATGCTATGATTGTTCTTTCGACGTTGCCCTGAAGCAGTGGAAAATACTTCCATAGCCTCCATATGTGTGATGCAAAGAACTAGTTAATATGTGATTACCTTATTGACTCAGGACCAATTAACAATTAACAGTTTATTAATAGTAAAATCACAAACAGAGAAGATTTCGGAGATGGAATGTATACTGTTTACAGGTTTGATCCACTTCCAAATTATTATTCAGAGAAAACATCAAAACAATCATAATTATTCAACATATAATAAGCTTTGTTTGGTAAACGCTCAGAACTGTAAGTTTAGAAGACAAAGTTGTTTGTACTCTGTTCGACAAAATTATTATTTAAATGTCATATTTAATTACCAAAAGCCACGATAAACCAATACCAAACAAAGCCTTATTTTTAGTTGAAGGAAAATAGTACCTTAGCTGCCCTGGTGGAATTGTATAGATTTCGAAGTTGTTGGTGACACTCAAGTTCATCTTCATCAACCGCAACATTTTCATTGCCAAGATGTAGCAAACGCTTGGCAATGAAAATGTTATCTTTTTATTTGGCTTTTATTGGCAGGTGTTGTATTTCTTTTAAAGTATGGCTTTGGCATAAGGTGAACAAACATAACCAGAATGGGAAGCCTTAAGATTATAATTGGAGGACATAGATTTAATAACAATAATAGGATAGGAATTAACACCTCAACCTTAATCATGAACTTTGTATGGAAGTGGAAACAACTGAGCATGCAAATCTTAAAGATTGCACTATTTAAGTGATTTAATTTACCATGCATCTATTAGTTTCTGACAAAAACAAGGATTAATTAAATATACTCCATCTTTTAATCTAGAAATAAATAGGCTTTAGACATCCCGAAACATAGGATTGAAGTTAAGGTTCTGCTGCCTCAAATTCAATGAGCATGTTGTTGACAAGAAGTTAAGGTTCCATTTTACTGACAATGGTCAACTTCTTAACCTTCAACCAAAAAAATTAAAAATGTCCAAGTCATTTGATTTGCTATGCATCTAGTAACATTTGTGGTTCTTAAATCTTGTACATCTAGTAATATTTGTCATTTTCAAATCTTGTACATATGAAAACGTTAAAACCATGTCCCATTTTGGGATATGAAAACAAAGAAATGTATACTTGTTTTGTCTTCTATTCTCTTCTATTCCAGTCTATCCAAATTAATGGCGAACATAATAATTATACCAAATTTTTAAATAATTATATTAATTATAATTATGAATCAAGAAAATTTTTTTTCCAAATTTTTCTCTTGTACCGAAACATACCATTTTTTTGCATCTTGGATTGATTATTGCTATCAAATTGAAAATTGGATTGATTATTAATATTGATTTTCTAGCAATTGCATAATGAAACTAAAGATTATTGTGTGTATCAAATTTCAAACCCTTTCCAGTTCTCTCTCTTCAAGCCCCACTTAGTTCTTTCTCATCAAATTGTTAAATGCTTGAATTCTTCTTATACTTCACGCTTGCATCAGCTTTAAATCACTTTTTAAATGCTTGCTTCTCTTGCACTGCTTCGTACTGTTCTATACACGCAAAGGTTGTATTCAATTGAAGCCCGGTGTTTGTTTAACGTTGTAATTATGTTAGCACGCTACAACTCTGTTAAACTTTCGGTGGTAGAGTATTATTATTAAATTAGTTATTTTAAAGGGACAAATAAAGTTAGTTACAACATACCCACTAGTTTTGTAAAATTTGAGTAATATGGAATAAATTAAAAAATAAATAAATAATTGACTTTTATTTTAGTGGTTGAATATATTTTGTGTTCTATTCCAACACTGCTGCAATTGTTCCTTAAATGTCAGTCACACCCATACAATTGTTCCTTAAATGTCAGTCACACCCATACATCATTGACACATAAATGAAATCCAAGTTCATCTATTTAGTGCCATTTTCATTTTGAGGACCCATGTTTTGAACTGCCCCCTAATGTTCATCAAGAATAGAGTATGGCTAGTGTGTAGAGAAACTTCTAACTTGGTTTAGTATGCAGGTTCAAACAGACAACTTCAGTTTAGTACCCTGAGCGAATAAAATTACTAACTAATAGCATATTTGTACAACATTATAAGTTCCAACAAAGTGAACACCATAGCACATCTAATAAAGTTCAAAGTAACTGTTTAGGAAATAAAGAGCGAGCCTGCTCGAGGACAAGCCAGCCAGAACAGAAACCTGGACCGCTAGCATAAAGACACTCCTGTTCGGTGTTAAGCTGGTCGAGACCAGGTACTCGCATCCTGCTCGAACAAAGTTGAGAAGAGCAGGAGTGACCATGACAATCAAATGAGCTCTCATCGTGTTATGAGCAGCACCAATAAACAGAAAGATACCAAAGCTCGAGCAAAGCCAAGCCCAAGTACGACAGCCTGAACCTGTAGTGCAAGACAGTTCGACTCTCTCCGAGAGATAACGGCCAAACATCCCCTCACCCCAAATTCTCGTCATCATGAATCGATACCCGCCAGACATCCCCTCACCCCAAATTCACATCACTGTAACCGATGCCCGCCAGACATCCCCTCACCCCAAATTCTCGTCACTGTAACCGATAACCGCCAAACACACCCACGTGCCATCAATTCTCATGATTGTGGTCAGATAACTGCCGAATACCCAGGCACAATGAATGCTGATCATGACGATTGAGGGATGGGTTCGGTGGGAAGGGGGAGATAAATAAAGGTCTCACGAGGAAAAGAGGAGGTTCTTTTTTTTTTTGAGATTTTTCGGTAAAAGCTTCTTTCTTAGAGAGAGAGAGCAAGAGTTAACCCGATTACTGACTAGAGCATCGGAGGTTCTCACTGGAAAAATACCCGGCAAACTCTGACACTTTCTCTGTGAATACAGGTTAGTAGAGAAACGCAAGAGCTAGCTGGAAAATCTGCTCGAGGAAGGAGTGACCAGAAAACTGCATCAGCATAGTGGAGCGACCAGAAAACAGCATCAACAGTAACTTTATTTGGTAACTGGATATGCTATTTGCATAAAACTCACAGCTAACGCACTTCTCTGTTTATATGAAGGCTGAACCAAATGAGAAAAATCTGATTTTGGCCTGGAACAAAGAAGAAATTAAATTGAAGGAGAGTGTGCTACTTTCTCATGGAGAAAGGCATACGGCGCATACACGATAGTGTTAGGAAATTAATGGGTGAAGCAGGACCACAACTAAAATTAAATTGGAAGAAATAATAAAGAACAAGCACAAAGAAATAATAAAGAATATCGTCAAAGACTAGATCGTCTCACGGGTTATTGGTCGTCCGATTGATGATGAGTTGATCATATGAATCGGTAGACTTTGAAATAGAAGCTCCATGACGTTCATTTTGCTCTATTTTGTGACCCAACGTTGTGAGTTGCGAAAATAAAGTTTTGAAGGTGTTGATATGGTCGGTCATCGATGTAGATTCTGCCATTCGAAGAATATATAATTAACATACATTCTCCGGATGCTAGCGAGATACTTACAAGTCAATGCCCACAACATTATGATTGGAAAGTTTCACAACAATTCGAGAAATTATGGATTCAACCTCCACCAAAATATTTCGATTGATTATTGAGTTACTTTGTGATCAAGCAACTGATATAATACATTAAATTCAAGTAGGGAGTAATGTAAAACTCGGAAAAAATGTTAGTAGAAATTTATTGCTCAACAAGATATGTAAGGTAGTGGTTCGAATCCTTCTCTATTCGCAATGTCATAAGTTCTCTCTTACGTTATCTATGAATATAGATAAGAACGAATCAGATTCATTTTCGGTTTGTTACTCTGTATATATATTATCCTCTAACTTTGACGTAGATACAGATATTAGAATGCATATTATCACACACATTACTTAAGAACTTAGCAAGAGTTCATTAAGAAGAGCAATCAAATTAACCCCTTGTGTTATCAATTGTCGTGCAGTTCTATTAACTAAAATTGGCAAAATAATACAAGAAAAAGAACATATACATGTACTTAGCAAGAGTTATTCATTAAGAAGAGGCATTTGGACAAATCGCACAGATGGGAATTCTAGAGATGCCATCATGAGAGATTTTGGTGGTTCCTAATGATATAATATTATTATTAATAGTAGATGCATACCTGACAATAATATAGAGTTTCTGTAAATTAAATGATACTCTCTAAATCTGCCTCCTCAAACACAAAATATAAAAAACATAATTAAATAAATTAAAAGAAAGAAAATTAACAAATTTATCTCCTTCTCAAACTTAACCTTCATTACCATATATAATTAATTTTTTTTACTAACTATTTGAAAATCCACCTCCAATGTACCTCAAACAAACTATCATTATTAGTGCTATGATGTCGGCCAGCCAAATATTATCCGACTTGGAGATGAGGCCACGAGCTTCATTTGATAAAATACATATTATTTTTAATAATTATATTTATTTGACCCACTTTTACATATATTTAAAATTTTAAATATTTAAAGTCTATATTTTTAAATCCAATTTCATTAAAATAAAATCATTAAAATTAGAACTTCGTGTGTGATTTTAATTTCTGTTAGGCTTCCCAAATTAATTGCAAGAGATTAATAAAGAAGGGCAAGTAAAGTTAGAGAGAAACTCCTTATTATTAAATATTTGTAATTTATTCACCACCCTAAGAATGAATATTAATTAACAAAGAAGGGCAAATCAAGTTAGGATAACATCTACTCTTTAAATATCATATAAGAGGTACATGTACATATAGGCCCGAGTTTAATTTAATTTAATTTAATTTTTTTTAGTTGTTCAACCAAATCATTTAGCACCCAGAGGTTTCATCATCACAAATTTTTAATAAGCTCCGGCATTATTATTATTACATTCAGCAAAGGCGTCTAGGAGTTGATGACTGAACGGTTGGCATCACCCGTTGCCGTATTTTGTCAAACACGTGGTGAGCACAAAACTCGTGTTCTCTCCCTTATCGTACAAAACTGTGCGGAAAAACAAAATCTAAAAAGAAATATCAACAAATAACAAAATAAATAAATAAATAAATACAAGGTTCTTCAGAAAGCATACATACATACATACATCAAGCATCGGAACTGATCAACTGAATCATTCTCATACACAGTATGCTTTACTGTGTCAGAAGGTGTCCTGAGATTTTTCTGATTTCATCATCTTGAACTCTTGATGATGTAATTTCACTGAAAAATATTTTTAAAAAAGAAAAAAAAAAGGAAGAAAAAAGGAATCAGAAAGAATGTAGCGAATAGGTTTTGATCAAATGAAATTAATCATCACCTTTGCATTAACTGTCCTCATTTTCATATATTACATGGAAATCAATTTTCCCTTTTTCTTTTTTCTTTTTTTCTGAAAGAACATTGAAATCGAAACTTAAAATAAAAAGACTTTCGAACAAGGAGAAGTTTTAATTTTAATGATGCTAGCCATATTTATTTAATTTATAACCAGCCCGGCCAGCATGCACACGATCTTTTTATGATTTAACAATCTTCATGAAGATTTCACTCAATTTTCTCCAAGACGAGTTGGAACTTTGTCTCTGATTAGCCAAAGAATTAGTAGCAATATTATTATTGCCCACCCAATATTATTACTGTACAGCTGCACAGCTACTGCTTACCTCTGTTTAATTTCACTTATATTTTTCTCTTTTATTTTATTAATGAAGTCAAATAATAAATTAAAGAACGGGGATAGGTTTTTCCGGGTCAAGCATTTTTTTATTACCATCAATCAAGAAGCCGACCAAATTAATTTCTCTCCAAGATTTTCAAAAGTTAGAAAATTTTGTTATTTGAACATAGCATCATTAATTATAGAGTAGATCAAACTGCGTCATAGTCTTTTATGAAATTGATATTTATTAGGAGTCATACTTTTTATTTATACAAACTAGTCGACATCAACTTGAACTTTCTTTTTTTTTTTTATTATTATTTTGGTAATTAATCCGATCCTCCATTATTTGATCAGCAACTATCCGGAACTGTCCAAATTTATTTCTCTATGACTTCCAAAGATCATTTTTTTTAATTTTATAAATTAAAAAGATCACTGGATTTTAACCCATGTCCTTGGCCTTTAGGGAGGCTGAGTTCTTCCCATTTGAATTAGCCTTGGCCTCAACTCGAACTTGATTATTTTTATGCAACTCAAGTCGATATCCACTTGTTTCTACCGTTTTGAGATAAAGGGTACTCCCTTTGAAACCAAACATGTTGATTAGTTTTGCATTATAAAAGTTGTAATTGTCCATTAACTCGGATCATATCGTGTACTTGGGTTTCATCCCTGTTGGAATGTTGAGCTACTGGATGGTGATAGCCATACGAGCGTCTCATTTAAGTTCTCCCTTCACAGTCGATCCATTCAAAACAATCCCAATAGATCACAAATTGAAATGTTGCGGTGTGTGTCCAGTACATGCATGTAAGTCCAACTCTCTTACTATAAAGTTTTCTGCCAACAGATAAATTGGAACCGAGTCCCAAGAGAATTTGAAGAAACCAAGTTAGTTTCTCAAGTTCTGGTTTCTTATGTAAGTCAAACGCTCCAATGACACTTTCCATTATTTATTTATCATTCTGCTTATTATTATTGTTATTTAAAAATACAAGGGTCGCAGGCCAAATAAGGCTACTAGAAAATCACTCAACTATAACTTTGGAACATCATTAATTGTTCTTATTATTTTTAATCCATATCTCCATTTTTTTTTTGTATTTAATATTTATTGCCATTAATAATTTAAGGGATTAGTTGATTGTTGTGAACCCACTAGATAGAATTCACCCTTAAAATCGGCTTGTAATAGGAAGGCGCCTTGTACGATTTAATAATAAGCATATCATATCATTTGGAACTGGAAGATTCGACCAGTTTGATGACAATGAGTTTCAATCTCAATCTTTATCTTCTTCGCAACATGACTAGCCATCGCGCAAATTCAAACTGTGACAATGATTTCTCAATCGATTTTTAAGAAGATGCATGTACATATATATAGAGACCACCACGTGTGTGATTTCCTTTTGGCAATAGAATATGCAGAGAGCTTGATCTCACCCAATAGCAAAATACTTCACTCTCATACTATTTTGTTTATTAGCAGCTTGATTATTTTATATGCATCTTTCATTTTAATTTTTTTTCCTATAATTGTTGCTATGTTTTAACGGGTCAGGAATTACCTATAAGATTTCTCATGTTGTTTTTAAGTGCATTAGATTTTGAATTTAGTGCAGAAGCAGTGGAAGGCAAATTAAGAAAAAGGATAAAGATCTATAATTAGCTATTTTGGGATGTCACATAGCATATTGATGGTCATATTTTATAAATGTATATCTAATTAATGGCGTTGGATCAGAAGCCATTAATAATCATAGAGTAGCTCATATACTTCAAACAATGTACCATGAAGCAATTTCACAAACAGTTGTTAATCTATCTTGAGCTTTATTGTATCAGTAGTTCACAGATCAGTCACTGTAGATTTACTATTTGAAGTAAATTCTTATGGTGTGTGAATCTTCATGAGGCCAACTACTAAATTTTCCAAAGAGATGTGTAACAACCACAAAATACTAGATTCTATTAAATTGTATTACAAGCCCTTAAAATAGACAGTGGAATGTATATATACTGTAAGTAAGAAATATTAATCGCAAAGTTATGCATTAACAGAACTATTGACTACTTATCTTTAGCAGAAGGTATATATCTTTAACTTCAGTTCTTTACTTTGATCTAAATACTAGGCAAAAGAGGCATATATTCAATCCAATCAGCATATATACCACTAATCTACTCCAGTCCTTTCCACTTTGATTTGTCCTTCATACCCTGCACTTGCTGCTTAGAAATAGTCCTAGTTTGGACATTGATAGTAGAAAAATTACTTGAAACATTCATTGGCACAACTTGAGATTCCATTGAATTGCGGTCTCCAAGCTTTTGTGGTTCCGTAAACAAAATGACAAAACATCATACATCTGACATTCTACTTGTTGAAGATGAATCTCAATCTGAGATTTTTGGCTAAAAACGACAAGTCGGTTCATCTCCGGAATGCTGTGTGACATGTCGTTTTCAGTGTTCAAGAAGAGCTGTATTATGCAAATGACATGTCGGTTGAAGCCACAGCAAGTCATGTGTTCTTCACGTGATTTACTTAATCAAAACGGCAACTAAAGGCTGCGTTTTGGCTAACTGAATAAACCGTATGTTGACATGCGTTTTACAGCCATTGGAGAAGGTCATTATTCGCTGTTGATAATGGCGGAAATTTCGGGTTTGTTTCTAACAAATCCCGAAATACTGATTGATCCGTGACTCTCCTTTGAAGTCTGGTTTATTCGTGTATAAAAGGTCATGTAATATAAGATTGAGGGATATCGATTCAGTGACATTCCCTTGTGAGCTTAGTATCTGTTTTAGATTGGTTTAGTGAAAGCTTGCTCTCTTTTTCACAGTGGATGTAGGTTACCCAGTAACCGAACCACTATAAGTTGCTTCGCTTTACGTGTGCTTGATCTTGCCGGTTTTAGCTTTATTCTTGATACTTTGATTCCATTAAATTGCCATTAATTTGTTTCACACATCTAGTTTGGATTACACTTAAGCCGAGGCATTGATCTTGAGTAATTGGAGGCAATCTTGGGTGACAAAGATCAGCCTGCTTTCGGTCTCCGGTTTCAACAAATTGGTATCAAAGCTTACCACCAAACTTTGGATCAAAGGATGGCTGCACCAAAAATGGATGTGGAGAAATTTACTGGTGAAAATGATTTCCACCGTGGAGACTCAAGATGAGGGCCCTGTTGGTACATCAAGGGTCGGATGAAGCACTCTTCGAAGCTTCATCATCCAAAAAGCCAAGAAAAGTATCTGATGAGGATCTTGCAGATGTTCTAGACAGAGCCCACAGTGCTATAATTCTGAGTCTTGGTGATGGTGTACTCAGAGAGGTTGGAGGGGAACAAACAGCAGCTGGGTTGTGGAAGAAACTTGAAGATATAACACAAAGAAATCTATGGCCAAGAGATTGGCCACTAAGAAAAAGCTCTACACCTTGCAGATGGATGATGGGTCTTCAATATCTGATCACATTGATGCCTTCAATAAGATCATTCTTGATCTGGAAGACATAAATGTAAAGATTGAAGATGAAGACAAAACCATGATCCTACTGTGCTCATTACCAAACTCCTATGAACATCTGGTGGATACACTTATGTATGGGAGGCAAACTCTTACCATGACAGATGTGAAGGAAGCTCTGAGTTCTAAAGCAACAATCAAGAAAGATTCAAGAGATGGAGAAGGTCTGAATGTCAGAGGAAGGCCAGATAAAAGAGTCAGCAATGGAGAAATGAAGAAAAGGTCCAAGTCTAAACCAAAGAATCTTAAGTGCTTCCATTGCCACAAGGAAGGACACTTTAAGAAAGACTACCCTGAGAGGAAGACAAGAGACAAAGATCATAAAGGAAGAAATGGTGATCTGTCATTGTTGCATCGGAATTTCAAGATTCAGATGGTTATGACTCAGCTGGTGTTCTTATAGCCACAAATGACCAAAGCAAAGGTAACTGGGTTTTAGATTCTGGTTGTTCCTTTCATATGTGCCCAAATAAGCATCTGTTTACAAAATATGAAACCTGTGATGGAGGGATTGTTGTAATGGGTAATGATGCTAGTCGTAAGGTGGTGGGTAGAGGCATAATTAGGTTGAAAATGTTTGATGGCATGGTTAGAGAGTTAAGGGATGTGAGACATGTGCCTGAACTGAAAAGAAACCTCATTTCTCTTGGCATGCTTGATAATATGGGATGCATAATTAAGCTGGAATCTGGAACCTTAAAAGTGTTGAAAGGGTCTATGATATTGATGAAAGGAGATATGAAAAATGGATTATATGTTCTCCAAGGAACTGCTGTTGTAGGTGATGTTGGAGTCTCAAATCAGAATCTGGACAAGACCATGTTGTGGCACTTGAGGCTTGGTCATATGAGTGAAAGAAGGCTTAAAGAACTGTCAAAACAGGGAGTCTTAGGAGTAGATAAGATAGATACCTTGAAGTTCTGTGAAGATTGTATCCTAGGAAAGTCTTCAAGAATCAAATTCAGTACTGGTGTTCATAATTCAAAAGGTACTCTAGATTACATACATGTTGATCCGTGGGGCTCGCATGCATGACTTCTTTGGGGAGCAGGTATTTTCTATCTCTCATTGATGATTATTCAAGGTTTGTTTAGGTATATGTCTTGAAGGGTAAAGAAGATGTATTTGAACAGCTTCAAACCCGGAAAACTCTTGTGGAAAACCGGACAAACAGAAAGGTTAGAAGGTCGAGAACCGATAATGGATTAGAGTTACAGTAACAAGAGATTTGATGACTTCGCTCGGAAATGGAATTGTGAGACATAAAACAAGTGAGATATACACCCCAACAAAATAGCTTAGCTGAAAGAATGAATAGAACCTTGATTGATAAGGTAAGATGCATGCTGATTCACTCAAAGTTGTCAAAGTCTCTATGGGTTGAGGCACTTTCAACTGCCTGCTATATAGTGAACAGAAGCCCCCCATATAGAATTAACTTCAAGACACCAATTGAGCTTTGGTCTGGCAAACCAGCTGACTATTCTAATATGAAGGCTTTTGGTTGTCCTGCTTATGCACATATTAAGCAAGGCAAATTACAACCTAGAGCTTTGAAGTGCATATTTCTTGGCTATCCTGATGGGGTTAAGGGCTATAAGCTCTGGTGCACTGATCTTAAGCCACCAAGGGCCATCATAAGCAGGGATGTTGTGTTTAATGAGTCTGAATTGTTGTTAAATTCAACCCAGTCCAAACAAACAGCTGCTAATTCCAACAATCCAGAACATAGGACTCATGTTGAGGTGGAGCTATCAAATCAGGATACAAAACAGAAACAAAGAGTTGAACCAGAAGAAATGTCAGATAAGGAAACTTCTGAGCCTGAAGAAGAAACTGATGGTGTTCAAGAAGTCAGAGACTATCAGCTGGTGAGAGATAGAGAAAGAAGAGTTATAAGGCCCCCAAAGAGATATGCTTATGCAGATTTGATTGCATTTGCATTAACAGCAGCACATGAGATTGAAACTGATGAACCAAAAACATATTCGAGTCGTGAACTGTGATAAGTCTAAAAATGGAAGAAAGCTATGGATGAGGAAATGCAATCATTGATCAAGAATCAGACTTAGAAACTGATAAAAAGACCAGATAACAGGAGAGTAGTTGGCTGCAAGTGGATTTATAAGGTTAAAGAGGGAGTACCAGGTGTTGAGCCACAAAGATATAAAGCTAGATTGGTAGCTAAAGGTTTTACTCAAAGGGAGGGCATTGATTTTACTGAAGTGTTCTCTCCTGTGGTTAAACACTCTTCCTTGATAATCTTATTAGCACTTGTTGCAGTAAAAGACATGCATCTGGAACAGATGGATGTAAAGACCGCATTCCTTCATGGTAAGTTAGATGAGATGATTGTGATGGCTCAACTCGAAGGCTATGAAGATCCAGGGAAGGTCGATCATGTTTGTCATCTGAAGAAGTCTTTGTATGGACTCAAACAATCTCCAATACAATGGTACTTGAGATTTGATAAGTTCATGACAGAACATGGTTTTCAGATGAGTAACTTTGATTGCTGTGTGTATTTCAAAGACTTAAGAGATGGGAGCAAGATTTATCTGATGCTATATGCTGATGATATGTTGATAGCATGTCAGAATATGAGTCAGATAGAAGTGTTAAAGCAACAGATGAGTGAAGTTTTGAAATGAAGGATCTTGGGTCGAGAAAAGGATCCTTGGTGTTGAATTGATCGTAGACAGCGTAGAAGGGACATTGTGCTTAACTCAACATAAATACATCAGAAAAGTACTTGAGAAGTTTGGAATGAGAAACTCAAAACCAGTTCAGACTCCACTACCATCACATTTCAAGCTTTCATGTCAGCATTGTCCCAAAACTGATGAGGAGAAAGCTGAAATGGACAAGATGCTATACTCAAGATCTTGTACGATGTTTAATGTATGCTATGGTTCTTACCGAGCCGATTTAGCATATGCGATAAGTGTGGTAAGCGGATATATGTCAAATCCGAGAAAGGAACATTGGAGAGTCGTTGTTTGGATACTCGAGATATCTAAATGGTTCAGTGACTATGGTTTGATGTATGGAGCCAAAGCAGAGAATGAAGTCGAGTTTACGGGTTTGTAGATGCTCGATTATGCAGGAGACTTGGATAAAGAAGATCTCCGACAGTGCTATCTGCTCACTCGAATGATTGTACCATTAACTGGAAAGCCACATTACAAAGTGTTGTTGCTCTGTCAACAACTGAAGCAGAGTACACTGCTGCTGCAGAAGCCATCAAGGAGGCAATTTGGCTTAAAGGACTGGTGACTGAGTTGGGGTTTGAACAAAAGCACATAACAGTTTTCTGTGACAGTCAAAGTGCAATTTGTTTAAGCAAGAATCAGATACATCATGAAAGAACAAAGCACATTGACATCAAGCTTCACTTCATCAGATTGGAGGTGTCAAAAGGGGTGGTTAAGCTGCTGAAAGTACACACAGACAACAATCTTGCTGATATACTGACAAAACCAGTGCCTGGTGCAAAGTTTAAGTTCTGCCTGAGCTCAACTGGCATCATCAAAGTTAGTTCATAACTGAGGTGTGAAGAAAAGGGGAGCAGGGAGTAGCTGATTGAGTTCAAAGTGGAGAATGTTGAAGATGAATCTCAATCTGAGATTTTTGGCTAAAAACGACAAGTCGGTTTATCTCCGAAATGCTGTGTGACATGTCGTTTTCAGTGTTCAAGAAGAGCTGTATTATGCAAATGACATGTCAGTTGAAGCCACACCAAGTCATGTGTTCTTCACGTGATTTACTTAATCAAAACGGCAACTAAAGGCTGCGTTTTGGCTAACTGAATAAACCGTATGTTGACATGCGTTTTACAGCCATTGGAGAAGGCTGTTATTGCTGTTGATAATGGCGGGAAATTTCTGGGTTTGTTTCTAAGAAATCCCAGAAATACAGCTGGTTTGTGACTCTCCTTTGGGGGCTGGTTTCTTCGTGTATAAAAGGTCATGTAATCTAAGATTGAGGGATATCGATTCAGTGACATTTTCTTGTGAGCTTTGTATCTGTTTTAGATTGGTGTAGTGAAAGCTTGCTCTCTTTTTCACAGTGGATGTAGGTTACCTAGTAACCGAACCACTATAAGTTGCTCTGTTTTCTGTGTGCTTGATCTTGCTGGTTTTAGCTTTATTCTTGATACTTTGATTCTGTTAAATTGCCATTAATTTGTTTCACACATCTAGTTTGGATTACACTTAAGCCGAGGCATTGATCTTGAGTAATTGGAGGCAATCTTAGGTGACAAAGATAAGCTCTGTTTCTGGTCTCTGGTTTCAACACAACTTTTAACAATTTTACACTACCTGAGCTAGTTCATATCTCTCTATATATTATGATCCATGAGTGGAGTACTGATGACGATGTGAAGTTTCTTTGGTCATCAATTAGCAAGATCTTGTTTGAAGTTGTTTTATGAAATGAACTGCCAATTTTTATTTTTTATTTGTTATTTAGGTTGACATGCTCTGGTCATTACACAATATGTTTACATTAGAAATTAGAATGAGATATTTGTTAATGCTATTTTGAGAGATCTGCATTCTATGCATCATAACATGATTAATGAAAATGGATTTTAGGATTGGAAAGATCCGTGGTGGCCCGAGCTTGCAGGAAGGATTTCAATGGTTAATTCTCCTAGAAGTTATTGGTTCAGTTTTGAAGTATATGGGAGCATCATACAATTCAAATGACATTGATTCGCAAATTGCTGGTGGGAAGACTTCTGTTCACTAGAATCTGGCATTCTTGGGAAACCAGGTACTCTTAAAGAAATTATATCTGGTCATTGCATATTGATTTTTTTTGTAAAAGTCAAGTCTTTTCATACATATGAGTGCCTATGTTAGTGTGTTCTTCTCCTTTTTCATACATATGAATGCGTGTGTTGATGTTCTCTTCTGAGATGGATGCAATAAAGGCTTTTTCTCCTAAATTTACCTGAAGAAATGGAAAGGGATGTGAGATTCCGTCTCATTAAATTAACAAAAACCCACCCATAATAATATGATGCTGCTAAATTGGCGACATTTGGTTTGTTTGTTCAATGTGAATATGCAAGCAATAGAGACTAATAAAATGAAGTGACGACAAGAAGTCAATGTCCTTTGATGGATGCATTTTAAGCAAAAATAGGTTTGTAACTGATTAAATTTGTTTAGCAGGCCAATTTCAAAAAATGAAATTATATGGTTATTAGCTGTAGTGAAGGGGGATTGTAGGTGTAATCAGATGGATCCAGGAAAGTTCAACAATAGTTCTGGTATGGCGTAGAAAATTGGGTTTGTGCAATTCAAGAGTCTTTCAGGTGAACAATGATGAGTTTTCATTTAGAAATGTTATAAATCTACTGTGCATAGAATTCCAATAGAATCGTCTATAAATTCAAGTTAATTTTAATTGTCTACTTTGTCCAGTTTGAGTTAAGGGCACATGTACTATGAAAAATAGTTGTCGAATATTGTAGGTTACCTAACATTTGATCAATCCTAAACGAGGGCTTCAAGGTGTCTAACAAAATGTAGAATGCCACTGCTCCGACCCATCGTTTATGTTATATAAGAATATTAGAACCACTCTAGAATATCTTTACGTTGCTGGTTCTAACAGGAATATGCATGTGGCAACAATTGCCAGATCTACAATTCTACAACTAGTAGTTTGTGTTTCTTAAAAAAATTGAACTACATACGAGCACACTAAGACAATGTTACAATCTATGGAGATCTAACTTAAGATTTGCATATTTGTACATGTTAAATTAATACTACCATCTATAATCACTCCAAAACCACAGATGATAGGAAGTGAAGCATGATTCTTTATCGCTAAGGCTCAAGTCCACTATGCCATAATTTCATATTTCCTCAGTTTTAAAAACTAGAGATGATTAGGATTTTACATACAAATTAAAAATTAGCATATGTAGACTTGAGAACTAGATATAACAAAAAAGAACCAAAAGGAAGTTGAAAAGTGGAAGATTAAGGTGAAGTAATTGAAGCACGGCAGCCTAAATGCTTTGCTTTATTTGGAAGGAGTGAATTAATTGTGATTACTGAAATAAATTTGGAAGATCCATATCCTAAAATGACTAATTTACTAATAAAATTATTCGACTTCCGAAATTAGGAATGAAGTGGAATGATCGACAACATTTGCAATGTCTCCGGTTTCTCCAGACTGTCAGGTTTTTGTAGTGAGAACATATTATAAAAAGGCCTCGATCATCATTGATAGTGTATATGATTATAGAACATGTAGAGATACAGTGGGTTGACACACAGTTGATTAAAGAGTATTGCTGATCTGTCATAGTTCGTTAATTCTGTTGATTACACATTTAGTTTGTAACACATTAATAGTGACAGCTGTAATCATTAGTGTAAATACTCAAGTTGTAATCAGTTGTAGCAGAGAAAACAGAATATACGAATATTTCCCTAGCCCTAATACATATTTGTTTGTGCAGTTGAATTTCTTGGTATCTGAGGATAAGCAACGAGAGATCATTGATCTAAATTGTGAAGGGGTTCAGTCTGAAAGTCTTGATGCCCTGCTCTCTGTAGCCACCCAGTGTGTATCTTCCAGCCCAGATGATCGACCCACCATGCAAAGAGTGGTCCAGATTCTTGAATCTGAGGTCATGACCCCATGCCCAAGTGACTTTTATGATTCCAACTCGGATTGAAAACCTTGCGGTGACAATGAAGACATGTTTGAGTTTGCATCCACGTTAGTGTAGTTTGGAGAATATTTTGGATGATGCCAGCAGTGAAAGGTGACTAAAAGTCTGCAACGGTTCGGCTTCTCCATTTTATTTATTCATTCTTTGTGCAGGGTTATGAAAAATGAAGATGCAGTGCATCATGCTATCCGCCTGAACACCCTCTCCAAGTATCTGATTAGTCTTAACGGAATTCTAGGTTAATTTACCTACTTTTGGTGTCCTCATTTTGCATGGGATGGGTAGCAGGTGTTTTTTTTCCTCCATGTGATTTGCAAATTCCACTTGCGGTATGAGTCAATTATTCATTTTTTTTTACCATTTTCTTTTCTTGAAAAATGTAATCACTATTGCATTTGTTCTCTTTAATTAATTGTAAATGCATTTGTATAAATTCCAAAATTTGGCCTCTGAAAAAGATAGTCTGATTTATGCCATTTTTGTAAAATATGTTTTATTTCAATAATCAGTTCCATTAGATGAGGTAGTTGTCTTTATTGTGATGTCCCTGCCACTTGTATTATGCTTTTATCTTTAGAAGGTTTATTATTTCTCTTGTGGTTCTAGGATGGGAGTGAATCCTCAATTGAATTTGTAATACAGTATTATTGATTATGCTGAAGTTCTTTAGCCAGAAAGCCCAGAACTGTAAGGAAGAGGATTGAATCTTCAATGCACGTTGAACGACTTGGAGTGCTGCTGCCCTCATTAGAGTTGGCGCAGCAAAGACTCATTTATAACAGCCCAAAATTGACTATTGCGATTCAGATGGTTCAAGTCAGCTTCTACTCCATAGTTCAAGTCAGCTTCTACTCCACCTCTTTCAGAGTTGGATTTGGGTTTTAACATTGGATGTGGCTGTGAGTTCACCAGTAACTTCTTTCTCGGCTTCTCTGGCACGGCTTTTCCAACCCAAAATTGACTGGAAATCACGGCTTTTCCAACCCAAAATTGACTGGAAATCACATTTTTGTGTTATGTTATCCTAGCTTTATGAGTTTGCTACTTTGCTTGACTTGAGTTGACATGCACTTGGCTTAGTGTATAACTTTTTTTAAGAAAAACATCAACACTGCCCGTGTTGGATTGGAAGAAACAAAGAATATCTCAAGCTATCCACTGAATAAAACAAATTCTTACTATGCCACAATCCTGTGACGCCACATTGATCAAATAATAATACCATTTCATCTCCAAAATGACATATATAATCGAATGTTAAACAAATCAAATTGAGAATCATCATTTCTTGGATTAATCTGACACTCATACCTGCTTGTCCATGAGCAAAGTTACATATATTTCCATATAGGCAGCTTCCCCTCATCCCCCAGTTCTTACAGAGCTTTGATTTCCCCATCAACAGCTTTGGATTCATTCGAGCACAGATACTACTCGAGTTAGCGAGCCCTTTGTTGTGTTCCCATTGAACATGACCACTTCTGTTATCCACAGAAGATCCATCATTCAAAATGCTTATTACCGAGCTATTTCTAAACTGACCAGAAACTTCCTCACATCTCTCACCATTTACATGAAGAAATCAACACCTATCCTCATATTTGCAAGTTTTCTGATAATAGAACTGTCTACAAAGCTGCATTTCATTAGGCAAACTAATCTAGCGTCTCCATTCCTAGCAAAGTGACATTGATTCCCGTCAAAATTGGGGTTTTGGGCACAGCTTGGTCTTAAAATCACTACCCATAAGTTTGTTCAGTGCCATTAGCATCCTTTGATTAGGAACAAAATTTTCGCAAGGTCTAGCCTTGGTAGTTGAATCATATTCAATGGGATAGTGAGGCAGCATTTCACTAACAGATGCAATTTGACTACTGATATTGATGCACATATAAGAATTTGCAATCACTTCCTTTCTTGGAATATTTAATGATTCCAAATGAAAGTTCTTAGATGGTATTGACTTTGATTTGATATTCCAACAAATTCAGAAACCCTAATAGTAACCAAACAAAAATCAACCAATAAGTACACAGAACACAAAATTTTATAAAGCAATGTGATTAAGAGTTGAGAATGTACACGTAGTAAATATCTATCAAGAAGCATGTGGAACCCCCAAAGGGTTTCTTAAAAATTAGAAACTAGTTAACAAAAGGAAAGAGTTGTTTTACATTTTTAGCAATTTTGGGTGAGTGAGTGAGTGAGAAATTGAGTTTCTTTATTTTTGGTTTAGAATAGTCCACCGAATTGGGCTCTAAGCAATAGCCTTGTCTTATCACAGGAATGACATATTTGCAAAACATGATACACGGGGGAAATATTTAGATTAAGTATCGAGTTGACATTTTTGTTAACTTGTTAAAAAAATATAATTAATAGTTATTAAGTAAAAATATAAAATTAATTATATATTATTATACATACATATATGTAAAAGATTATAAAGAATTGAGTATATATCAGTTCAATACTGAATCTAAATCTTATAAAAAAGTATTGGGCATTAACTTGTTTTTTTAACTCTTAGATTAGTTGTTTATTTAAGGAGTATATGTAGATTATTACTGGAAGATAGAGTTAATGAAATATATTAAAAAAAAAAGAAGCCATTTCGGTGCCTAAAATTTGCCACATGGACACTGAGACCTCTCCACTATTAGATAACACCTGTTATAAGTAAGGTTTCACTTTTTGGTATAATGTATATCTTTTATTAGTGTAGCCTAGAGTTTTTAAGAAATAAATTATAAAATTATTGACATATTTTTTTTCAAGTTATAAAAAAGAATGAAATAAAATATAAAATAAATAAGCGCATATTATTTTTTTAATTAAATAAAAATATGGTCAAAACATAAATTAATTTTTAATCTCAAATCTCTGTTTAGATTACAACTTGATCAAATAAAATTATTTAAAAATTATTAGGATAGGTGCATGAGTTCTTGAAACTATAAACGATAAAAATTACTAACAAAAATATGTTTAAACCGTTTAATAAAATTTTTAATAGTTTTATATTTACCATTTTACCAGTTATCTAAAAAGTCTTTTAGAACTAACAAAATGGGTCATCGGGTCTTATTTATGTCGTGTTAAATTTCAATCGACTCAAATAAAATCTATTTAATAATCGTGTTAAAATATTGAGACTCTAACATGACACTAAAAATAAATAAATTACTCAATAATCTACTTAATATCTATATATTTAATAAAATTTATATCAAATATTTATACATTATATATATGTATTGATATTATAAAATATATATATCTACTAATATTTTACATATTATATTATTAAAGTTGTAAATCTATAAAAAAAAGTTTATAAATGAAATATTGTATATATATTCATCTTTCTAAAAAAATTAAAAAGAGAAAATTATATCTAATATTTGAGTTTTGATGACAAAAACTTGTAAATTAATTCAAAATAAAAAAATATAATCGTATTATTAATCATATAAATAAGCTAAAAATTTTAACATTAACCTTAAACAATTTGTATTTATCTAAATTCAGCTCAATTAATAATTATATTAAATTTAATAATTCATATTTATTTAGTCATATTATATTTTTATCGAATAATCAGATGGTATCAAATTTTAACATATCAAATTCATTTGGAAATTATATTTGGGGTATTTCGTAATTATACGAAGGTAACTAAATAATTAGTTCATTTAACTTGCACTTGGTCGCCTCTGTTCTCTGAATGGCTATTGCGTTATCATCATCATCTTCTTCTTCACTTGTACGAACACCAAACCCTAACTCTTCGAATTCCCTTTCTCGACTGTCATGCCCTAATACCATTCCCCGTGTCCCCACTAAACCACGCACAATTCAGGCCATCAGATTCTCCCGGACCCACATTAATCCAAGGGCTCTCAATGACCGACAGCCTCACCATATCCATTTCAAGCTCCCTCTTCAACTGGCCTCTGCTTCAGTCGTACTCTTTCTCGGATTCGGAGTCCGTATTTGCTCGGCCGGTCACACAGAGCTCCCCCTCACTCCAGTTGTAATCCAACAAGACCAATTGCTTAACGAAGGAACAGAACAAGAAGATGATCAGAAATTGAAACAAGAATTTGAGAATTGGAAATCGAAAACGTACGCGTTGACCGTGCCTTTGAGAGCTGTTTCTCTTCAGAATTCAGTTCCTCAATCTTGGGTTAAGGATTTTATGCGAAGTCAAGGAAAGAGACTGAAGTTTCAGATGAATTTGTGTGCTAGCATTGATGGGATTTTTAACAATTTATCTATGCCCATCAACAAAGTTAAGGTTAAGTCAGCTTCTTATATGGCTGCTGATTTGGTCAGTGTTGGTGATTCATGGCTCAGTTTTGCGATTAAAAAGAGATTGATTGAGCCAATAGCTGGAGCTGAAGATCAAGATTGGTTCAAATGCTTAAGTCACAAATGGAAGGTAACATATTTATCTTTGACCCGATAAGATAATTTTTATTGTCTTACATTGGAATTTGGTAATGTAATTTGTTCTCTTTCTGTGTTACCCTTTGTAGTCATTTTATTTATTTGCTTTTATATGCACTAACGAAGTCTCAGGTATATCTATGCAGGAATGAAGCAGGAGAAATTGATCCTCAAGGTAAAATATGGGCGGCACCATATCGGTGGGGCAGCATGGTGATTGCTTACAAGAAAAGTAAATTTCGAAAGCATAATTTGGCTCCAATTGAGGTAATACTCATCTTTAAGCTCATTTAATTTTGTATGAAACAAAATCACGACTGCCTTTCACCTCGATATATTTTATGATAATATCTTGGGAGCAGCTAATTGACAGGTAATCATGGTATCCCTGAAAGGTTCTATAAACTCAATCATATTGTCTCCTACAAATGGTTCATTAAACTTCTTAGTTATAGTCAAATGTAAGCTAAGGAGAATGAGAAGCTATGCCACTGTAGCATGGTAATGATGGCAGTTAATAAGTGTGTTGCCAGGATGTGAACTAAAAGAATTAAATATTGTCTCCCTGGCTATGCCAGCTCATACGTTAGGGTTATTATTAGAGCCTGAGATAATATAACCATGAGAATCTGTTGGCTGCAAATTAAAATATCCATTAAAATGTCCAGGGAGTTATGAATGTCGAGGTATCTTCCAAATTCTAAGGCCATATAGTAGACATCATCCAGGATCCTAGGAAACCTCCTGCTTTATGCTTATGTCAAACAATTAATAAATTTGGTCAATGTAACCGAGACCTGATAACTGACGTCACATTGCGACATAAGCACCTCAAAATGGGATAGGCGATTAGTAACACTGAATTTTTCTTGCCTAAGATTGAGCAATTGGTCTACCTACTAACCCCTTTTGTAGGTTAATTGTTTTTTTTCAAATGTTTATTTTGACCAAAAAGTTAGAGAATGTTGATCTGAATATTGTCTCTGAACAGTGTCAATATCGTTTTGCATAGCCAACTAACTTGAGTTTGGTAAAACAAACACACACTGTGTCTCTCATGTCTCACCATTCAAAATAATCATCTGTAATAATGGAGAATTTTTGTAATGTATGAAGTATGCTTTCATGTGTGGGTTAGCTTGGAGAAGATATCTCAAAATAAAGAATATGGGTAGCGACTGGGAAGAAAACAGTTCAGCAGTTTATTATTTTGGAGTGAAGCTTTGTCACGAATATGGTCAAAATATAAGTGAATAGGGGGGATCTTCATTTTTTCTGTCCTTTATATACCTAGATATCCCTCAACCTTTATATGTTCCCCACCGGAGATCTGTTTCTAATAACTAAAATAAAAATTTTGCCCACACAATTAAATACTGACCAAGCTTTCACAATTAATAGTACATTTTAGTCAAGTAATTTGCAGTTCCTTATCATCTTTGTGTGAGTCTACCAGTATGATCCAAAAACATAATAAAACTGGTTAGGTCCTGTTTATTGATGTTTAAATGTAATTGTGAAATGTAGAATGAAAGTAATTGTAATAGTACATTTTAGTCAAGTAATTTGCAGTTCCTTATCATCTTTGTGTGAGTCTACCAGTATGATCCAAAAACATAATAAAACTGGTTAGGTCCTGTTTATTTTTGGTCAAAATAAACATTTGAAAAAAAACAATTAACCTACAAAAGGGGTTAGTAGGTAGACCAATTTGCAGTTCTGTTTAGGTCCTGTTTATTGATGTTTAAATGTAATTGATGTTTATTGATGTTTAAATACTGACCAAGCTTTCACAATTAATAGTACATTTTAGTCAAGTAATTTGCAGTTCCTTATCATCTTTGTGTGAGTCTACCAGTATGATCCAAAAACATAATAAAACTGGTTAGGTCCTGTTTATTGATGTTTAAATGTAATTGTGAAATGTAGAATGATGACATGAATTTTCTTTGGTTATCAATTAGTAAGTTCTTGTTTGAGGTTGTTTTCTGAAATGAACTGCCAAATGGTAATTTTTTTTTTTTTTGGTTTTTGATGGCTCTTTTTTCCTCATTCGAAAATGTGCCTGCTTGGAATGGGAAGGAATAGACTGCAGAGTTGTTATATACGTTGACATGCTCTGGTCATTATACAATATGTTCACATTAGAAATTAGAATGAGATATATGTTGATGCTGTTTTGAGAGATCTGCATTCTATGATACACTATAACATGATTAATGAAAATGGATTGTAGGACTGGAAAGATCTGTGGCGGCCTGAGCTTGCAGGAAGGATTTCAATGGTTAATTCTCCCAGAGAGGTTATTGGTTCAGTTTTGAAGTACATGGGAGCATCATACAATTCAAATGACTTTGATTCACAAGCTGCTGGTGGGAGGATTGCTATTCAGCAGAATCTGGCATTACTGGGAAACCAGGTACTCTTAAAGAAATGATATCCGGTCATTGCATATTGACTGACAGCTGATTTTGTTTGTAAAAGTCCGCCTTTTCATACAAATGAATGCATATGTTTGTGTTTTCTTCTCCTTTTCATACATATGAATGCATATGTTAGTATTGTCTTCTCCGAGCACTGGATCAATCCCTAAGTTCACCCCCCACACTTTTTACTGACCTCTTTCTGAGAACATCGTTCCCATCGAATAAGTTAGTGTTGTCTTCTCCTTTTCATATATGTTAATGCATATGTTGGCGTTCTCTTCTGAGATGGATGCAATAAATGCTTTTTCTCCTAAATTCAGCTGAAGAAATGGCAAGGAATGTGGGATTCTGCTCATTAAATTAACAAAAACCCATACTAATGTGATGTGGCTAAATTGACGATATTTGGTTTGTTTCCTCAATGTGAATATGTGAGCAATAGAGGGTAACAAAATGAAGTGACAACAGGAAGTCAGTGTCCTTTGATGGATGCATTTTTAAGCAAAAATAGGTTTGTAAGTGACCAAATTTGGCTGGCATGCCAAATTCAAAAATAAACTTATTTTTTCTGGTATGGCGTAGTGAAATTGGTTTGTGCAACTTAAGAGTCTTTCAGGTGAACAATGACGAGTTTTGATTTAAAAATGTTATAAATCTATTGTGTAAAATATTCTAGTAGAATCATCCATAAATTCAAGTTATTGAAATGGTCTACTTTGTCCAGTTTGCATTAAGGGCGCATGTAATATGAAAAATAGTCGTCGAATATTGTAGGTAACCTAACATTTGATCAATCCTATTATGAGGGCTCCAAGATGTCTAACATGTAGAATGCCCCTGCTCCTCCCCATTGTTTATCTTATACAATAATCTGTTGAAGATGCTAAATCTTTGTTGATACCTGTAACAGTATTACAAAATCTGTGTTTATTGGGTTTTATAGGTTCGACTGTTTGACAGTACACATTATCTGAAGGCATTTGGAATCGGAGATGTATGGGTTGCTGTGGGGTGGAGTAGTGATGTTCTTCCTGCTGTGAAACGAATGTCTAATGTTGCAGTTGTTGTTCCCAAGTCTGGTGCTAGCTTGTGGGCTGATCTTTGAGTATGCCCATGCTTGCTATTCTACTTTGATATTCACTTTGATGTCACCGTCATAGTAGTGATCAGTAAATATGATAATGTGACTAATAAGTTTGTATTCTCTTTGTAGGCAATCCCTGCTGCCTCAAGACTTGAAACAAACCAAATTGGAGGCGAGTTAGAGGTCCATCTCCATTAATCCATCAATGGATAGAGTTCTGCTTGCAAACAGCAAGAGCATTGCCTTTCAAGCAAGAGGTTATCCCAGGTGCATCTCCCTCTGCCCTTGAAAGTACTCTGGTTAGGTTGGCTGAAGAACTTCTGAAGGGTAAACCAAGTCTTGATACTAACTTAATTGCTGGAGTACCCCTGCCTGAAATTCTGGCCAGATGTGAGTTTTTGGAGCCATTGTCTGAAGCTACATTGTCAGATTATGAATGGCTGGTTGCTAATCTGCAAAAACCTGCTCCTCTCTTGATGAAAAGGGTGCAACATTACTTGTCATCATTGATCCAAAGCTTTCTAGCTAAAGCTACATTGAAAAGTTAACGGCACTGCATGCCAGTCATTACAATGCTATCAGGGCAATTGGGTCAGAGCATAAGTTCATAGGAAAAGAGGCTTCAGCTACATTGCCTATTACAGGACGTACTGAAATTGCTAAAGTTCTTGGGTATTATGAGAAATGAAAGATGAGTGCTTGCTTGAACAAACACAAAGCTGTTGCCAATCTCGCAAAGTTCAAGAAGAAAGAGCAAGGAGCTAATGCCGCCAATTTCTTCATCATTGTAGCCTATATAATTGAAGTTTCCTCATTTGAAGCTCTTTATGCATATGCTTTATCGCTACTCAAATACAGGAAATTGAAGAACTAACGAGAAATGATACCCTGAAAGAGGGAAGTGTTCTTCCTTGAATGTGGCCTTGTGATTTGTCGTGAATAGTATGATCACTAGCAAGAACCCTTTCAAGGTACATTTTATTATTATTAAATCTGTCACTTTAGCAATGATACTTTCACAGCATGGAAGTGTATAAATTTAACCGTGTGATCTTGATTAATTTATTAATCTTAATGCGTTTTTAACTAAGTTAAAACTAAGTACCATCATTGTAAACCAATAGCGAAATTAGGTAATTATGATCTTGATATTGAAGAATTTGAAGGCACAACCCAGAGACTCAGAGAGGAATTTACCTATTGCGTGGGGATGCAGATGTTTACCGTTGCGATGTAGAATATGTGCATGGAGTTGTGTACTTCTCTTTGGGATATGGTGTGATTGGTGATTTCAGCGTTGCCCTGAAACAATGGAAAAGGCTAACATATCCTCCAATGAATGAAATCGGCTGGACTGATTCTCATTACCAAATTGACTGAGGATCATGTGTAACAATAACACGTTTGATCTATCAAAGATGAAGTGGTCTCAAGTTGGTTATGCGGGTGATTTCAGGGATACGATACATTTCAGAAGTTTTTGATTGGGGCGTTTTCCAACGAGTCAATAAGTTCTGGATTCAACCACCTCCACCAAGGGAATCCAATTGAGTTACCAATATACTTTTGTAGAGCATGTTTTAAACTTTTAGTCTCACATTAACTCTTCTGAATTACTATTGTTCAATAATAGTTAGAAGAGTTCATTGAAAGGAGCAACCAAAATTAGCCACTTATGTTATCAATTGTTGTTGCAGTTTTATTAACTAGAATTGGCATTGTGCAAGAGTTGCAATGGAAATGGACCACCTGCAACCGTGGAAAGGTCAGCTTGCACAGGAAAAGATGATAATTTAATTAATCGATGTGGTCAATTTTTCCTTACTATATTTAATATGTAGTATTTACCTTCTGTTTTTTTTTTAATAGCTAATAATCTTCATGACAGTATAAGTTTACAATATTATCCTTATTTTTAAATACACATTTATTCTATTTATTATAAATTAAATCAATTGCATGAATATAAATTAAAATAAAAAAAAATTAAGTATTAAAAATAAGAAATATATGTTTTATTGTAAAAAAAAATTAATATAAAATATTTTTCTTTTACTTTTTTTTAATTTTATAACCATTTTCTTATGATAAATATTTAAGAAAATTATTATAAAATGATAAAAATATAAAAAAAATTATTATAAGAAACTTGAATGATAAATAAAAAATTATTATAAAATAAAAAATAATTTTTTGTGCTTTTTACATTTAATTTTAAAATATTTATTGTGAGAAAATATTTATAAAATAAAAAAGTAAAAGAAAAATATTTTATATTAATTTTTTATTCACAATAAACATATATTTCTTGTTTGTAATACTTAATTTTTAATTTTAATTTTTATTTATGCGATATATTTAATTTATAATAAATAGAATAAATGTGTATTTAAAAAAAAAGGTAATATTGTAAACTTATATGGTCAGGGAGTTATTGGCCATTAAAAAAACAGCAGGAGAGTAAATGGTACATATAAAATATAATAAAGGAAAAATTGACAATCTTCCTTTAATTAATATGGACAATTTCTATATCATTTTTACATCTTATGTAATTGTGATATTGGGATCATTGGTATCGACACTTCGAAGGAATTTTGAGAAGTACACGTGTTCGAAGTCCAGTCATAATCATCCTTGATAATTGATTATTGGTATGGTAATTAAGAATTTGAAATTTAAAGAACAAACATTAAAATGCGGGGACATGATCTATAATAAAATTTAAAGTAAACATATATTAAAACGTATGGACTTCGATAATTGCCTTATAAATCTACAATAATAATTGAGTATGCACGTTTGATTGTGGGGACCTTCAGGGAATTTATAGCTCTGTTGACTCCACCGGCTTAAGTTTTGAAAAAATAAAAAAGTTTTAGAAATTCCACAAAATGCAAAACGTGTGGAATTTAATTTTTAGCTATGTGAAGATAACTAAATATATGAAAAAATAAAGTCACATTCTTTGGCCCTCCACCACCCTAAAAATTCTTATTATACATCTTGTATATATCTCATTGTCTTGTCATGAAGATGGTGGAACATTTTCCAAATTCCTCTTCCATCAACATTGCTAGGAGTATGTTAATAGATTTTAGGGGTATATTCGGCCAACCAATATAATTTCAGATTGTTCATTAATTACATGATACAAATTGCTAAAGTGATTAGACTTTTGCTGACAATACAAGTTCATGACTTGAATTTTGATCTCTATCGATTGATTTACAAATGGACGTACTTGTGCCTTGTGGTGATAATTGAACCAGAGATGTGAAGCTGTAAAGATTTGTCTATATTAAATTGTTATAAAGACATAAATATAAGTTCCCATTATTATTATTTTTTCCAAAAGTTTTTTTTACAGCACATTCACCGGGTCAAAAATTTCTATTTTGTTAACTAACAATAATTGAGTACCTATTATATTGACCAGAATTCAAAAACCTTTCGGCTAAGCCCCTGAAGGTTAATTATCTCTGTTTAATTCCTCTTTTATTTTTCTTTCATTTTGTTAATAAAGTCAAATAATAAATTAAAGAACGCGGGAAGACTTTTCCAAGTCAAGCATTATTTGATTACCATCAATCATTCAATCAAGTCAAGAGCAAACTGACCAAATTAATTTCTCTCCATGATTTCCAAACGCCAGAAACTTTTTGTTACATGAAAATAACATCTTTAATGATAGATCGGATCAAATCGCGTTATTTTCTTTCATGAAATTGATGTCTTTTAGAAGTCAAACTTTTTAGTTACGCAATCCAGTCGACATCATCTTGAACTTTCTTATTTTTATTATTATTGTGTTATTCATTTCAATCCCCGATTATTTGATGAGCAACTATCAAGAAACCGACCAAATTTATTTCTCCATAACTTTCAAAATATAGAAAATTTTATTATTTGATAATAACATCATTAATTGGAGTTGATCAAACCGCATTATTAGAAAATTTTATTATTTGAAAATAAATAATATTTGATATATTATTTGTTAAATTGAGAAGATCATCGCCCTCGGGAGTGTGCGCTCTTACCTTCACCTGAACTTCTTTTTTTATTTTTATTATGTGAATTATTTCATTGCCTCATTATCGTAAGAGTTTTTTTAGAATAATTTCCTTCTTTATATATAATGAAATAGTGTTAATTTAAAAATAAAATAAATAGGTGTTGATTATCCTGATTTTCATAGATTATAGTGAGAATTTCTCCAAAACAACTCTCTTATTCAAATAATACAAAAAAAGTGGTAATTTAATAGTCAAATTAACAGATGTTGATTATATATCTTAATTTTCCTCGATTATGTTATCAAAGTCACATTGTTGATTTATTTCTTGTTCAATGTTAATTTTTTGGTTATCAAAATTTCAATGATTTAAAATCTTTGGTCGTGGATTACACGCTTATAAACTTTTCTGTCATTGACTGTTATATTCTAGACTTAATGGTACCTTTCTCGACAATAATTAATTGATCAAGGATAATGACACTCCCTTCTCCTCTTATAAAGATTATATTAATTGATTTATTTATGCAGTTAATAGTATTTAAAAATGGATATATTTATTGTTTTCATGACAAAATTATGTCTGTCTAAGGTTGCGACTATTAATAAAATTGATATTTAATGTAATATGTTAAAAGATTTAAGATTTTATGCATTCGTTAATTGTACGTTATAAGCGAACGGATGAATTTATTTTTTCTAGCCAATCAGTTTATGCATTTGCAAGAGTTTTTTTTTTTAACTTTTATTGACAATTATTATCGTTCGGTCGGGTATATAATTTGTCTTTGGTGTTTAGAAAAAAAAAGTGACATCTCACTTTCAAGTTTGACATGTCTCTCTCCGTCAACTTACTGGAAATATTTCCTATATCGATTGAAGTGTGGAAATAACCAAATATATGCAAAAGTAAAGTCACATTCTTTGGCCCTGCAAAATTCTAATTATATAGCTTCTATATCTCGTTGTCTGGTCACGAAGATGGTGGCACATTTTCCAAATTGGTTGTTAGAAAACAACACAAAATCTAGACACATTTCAGATTGATCATTAATTAAACGATACAAATTGCTAGAGTGATTAGATGTTTGCTGATAATGCAAGTTCGTGACTTGAAATTTGATCTCTATCGATTGGTTTACAAATGGACGTGCTTGTGCCTTTGTGGTGATAATTGGACTGGAGATGTCAAGTTGTAAAGATTTGGCAATACTAAATTGTTATAAAGACATAAAGACAAGTTCCCATTATTATGATTTTTTTCCAAAAGCGTTTTTACAACACATTCACCGGGCCAAAATTTTATATCTGTTAACTAACAATAATTGAGTACCTACGCTGTATTGCCTCCACCTGCTTAATAAAGTAAATACATAGAAATGAAATTTTCACAAAATATTAAAGGCGTGGAATTTAATTTTTGGCCGTGTGGACTAAAATACAAATGAAACAAAAAGAAGAAAGAAAAAGGCCCAAAGACTTCTAAAAGTTCCAGAAGTCTTTGGGTCTTACTATAATCGTAGGTTTTTCAAAGAAAAACAAAAGAAAAAAAAAACACTTCTAATGTTTGTTTTGATAATCACATATATACTCTTTAATTTTATTAATGAACATATAAATCTATTTTTACAATTATATATAATTCATATTATGTATTATTTTTCAACATCATATTTTTATTTATACATTTAAAGTTAATTTTTAGGTTGATATATAATAAAATAGTATAATCATCCTCTTTCTAAACACACATACTCTTAATTTCTATCAATTTGTCATCTCAATCTCTCTCAATTATCCTTTATTGATATATCAAAACGCGTCCCCTTAGAAAATTATAGCAAAATGACAAATATGGAAAGAAATGAAGAAAATCTATGCATGAAAGACTTAAGAAGACGACCAAATATATCAACTTTAAGCGAGCTGGGTGTATAAATTGTTAGATGTGTTATAAATAAATAGCGTAGAGCCCTTTAGTTGGTTATAGAGTCGGAAAGAGTGTGTGCTTTTTTAATAGTTAAAGATATAGATTGGGTGGTTCAAAATTGAAAATGGTGAGAATGTTAGTTCTGTTATTAATAATATTAGGAGGGAGGTGGAGTGAGGGATGTTTGGACCATGAGAGATTTGCTCTTTTTTGCGACTTAAACATTTCTTCAATGATCCTCATAATCATCTTCAAGACTGGGTAGATAATGAGGGAGCTACTGATTGCTGTCAGTGGGATGGGGTTGAGTGCAGACAACACCACAGGCCGAGTGATACAACTTGAACTCAATTTTACTAGGAACTGGGATTTGGGAGAGTGGTATCTGAATGCTTCTTTGTTTACTCCCTTTCAACAACTTGAGTCACTTTCTTTAAGAGGCAGCAATATAGCTGGTTGTGTTGAGAATGAAGGTGCTTCGTTTAATTTACTACGAGTTTCCACTTTTTCCCTCCTAATTTAAGTCGAATATCAAGACTGAGCAACTATATGCATATTTATTCAGTTGACAATTTTGACATTTTTTTTTAAATGATTAATTTTGCAATTACAGGAGAAGCTACTATCTGTTTTGATTTTATTTGCAGGTTTAGAGAGGCTATCAATATTGACCAACTTGAAGATACTTGATTTAAGTGGAAACTCGTTCAACAATAGCATCTTATCATCTGTAGCTCGTCTTTCATCATTAAAATCGTTATATTTATATTTTAATAGATTGGAAGGAAGTATCGATATTAAAGGTACATGATTAAAACTGCATATTTTCTCCAAGCTTCTTCGTTAACTTGCTAAAATAAGATTCAAGGCTTTGAATTCAATTTGTTTATGAGTTATATATATTTTTTTTAAAAAAAAACAGTTTTAAGCAATTCAAAAGACTACAATTTTCAATGCTTGTCATAATTTCATCTTGCAATTGCGTATATCTTGACTTTAAGATAAAAAGGAAAAAAAAACTCTAATTAGGAACCAAACACACCATAATTAATTTATCATTTTCTTTATTTAAAAATGATAAAATTTATATAATTTTTTGTGAGGATTGAAACATTCGACTCAACTTGTAACTCTTTACAGAATTAGATTCTTTGAGAGATTTAGAGGAGCTAGACATTGGCTGGAATCAGATTGGCAAATTTGTGGTCTCAAAAGGTACTACAAATACCATAAAAATATATATATATATAAACTTTTACAAATTAGCTAGATTCTTTGCCATTTGGTTTGTTATTTTGCAGGTTTGAGTAAGTTGATGTCTCTCGGTTTATGGGATATCAAAATCAATCGTAGCATCTTATCTTCTCTAACTGTCTTTTCTTCGTTAAGAGAATTACATCTAGAAGATACGGGATTCAAAGGAACATTGGATGTTCGAGGTAAGCCTAATTAAGGCCACTATCTCATTTTATATATGCTAGCTAGGCTTGTGGATCGTTAACCGAATTTAATATTCAATTTCATTAGTCTGAAGGAATTAGATACTACTAATTAAACATACTTTTATTTACACTGTCAATCAATTAATTAAATATTATTTGGTTTGGTTTAGACGAAATTCTGGTGACATTTCAATTTCTTTAGATTTATTAATTATTTAACTCTGTTTTAAGTCTTAAAGTCTGGGCATGTTTGCAGAATTTGATTCCTTCAACAACTTAGAAGTGTTGGCCATGAGCGGCAACGAAATCGACAATCTCGTGGTTCCTCAAGGTAAACAATTAAAATATTATTCAATTAATTTAATTTAATTCATTTGATTAGGGAAGGCCCAAAAAGAATAAAACAAAATAAAGAAATAGAGAATTTAAAAAACAAAACATATTATTATTATTTCAAAAACAGAATGTAATAAAGATTTGATTCCAAAGCATAACACTCTTGACCTTTCGCTTAATAATTTTACCGGTACAATGACAACTACTCAAGCTTTAGCTCTAAATTTCGACAATAAATTTTGATTTTCTTCAAAATTAATCATTTATTATTATTAAACAGGTTACAAAGGTTTGAGGAAGCTGAAAAGCTTATATCTACGAGAGAGTTGGAATTAGAGATGGAAGCAAGTTGTTAGAGTCAATGGGATCATTCCCATCCCTCAACGAGTCTTGACCTTTCGTATAATAATTTTACCGGTACAGTGACAACTACTCAAGGTAAGTAAAAGGTACAGATGTGGCCAAATTTATAAATAAACTGTTAATTAATTAATTTTTCGTATTAATAAATTTAAATTCATTGCTCCTTCCTTCTAAACAGAGTTGCACAATTTCACCAACTTGGAATATTTGACATTGGACTCTTCCTCTCTCCATATAAGCCTTCTGCGGAGCATTGCATCATTCACTTCGTTAAAAAAATTGTCGATGTATGATTGTGAAGTTAACGGCGTTCTACGTGATCGGGGTAAAAGAAAAGTGCTAATTGTGAACTCACTCAATGTTGTCCTACGTGTTCAACATTTTCATTTATTTTATTATTTAATGTTTCTGCTAGGTTTTCTTCATTTCAAGAGATTGGAAGATTTCCAAATGGAAGACACAAGCTTTGCGCTCAACACCAGCTTTCTTCAAATCATCGGTGAATCGATGCCTTCTCTTAAGTACTTATCATCGTCAAATTCTTCTCTTAGCTCGACATCGCGTCCTTGATCAAGGTTATTTAATGAGATGCTCCTACCCTCCCTTTTAATCTATAATATTAATTTTCCATTAAATATATAATTATACAAACCAATCACTTATAAAAGAATACTATGCATTTGTTAATTTTTAAATTATGCGTACTAATGGATGAATTATTAAATTTTCAGAGCCTCCGTTCGATTGGTGCATCTGCAGGAGTTGAACATTGCTTCTAATGATTTAAGAGGTAGCTTGCCTTGGTGCTTGGCCAATTTGACATCCCTCCGAATATTAGATGTTCATTCCAATCAACTTACTGGAAGCATCTCCTCATCTCCCCTCGTTCATTTGACATCCATTGAAGAGTTGTGGCTTTCAGACAATCACTTCCGAATCCCAATTTCACTCGATACTTTTTCAATCACTCAAGACTCAAGACTTTCGATGCTGAAAACAACGAAGTAAACGCAGAAATAACTGAGCCACATTCTTTGACCGCCCCAAAATTCCAATTAAATTATCTCTCATTATCTTTCGGTTACGGAGATGGTGTCACATTCCCCAAATTCCTTTACCATCAACATGACCTGCAGCTTGTTTATCTCTCACACATGAAGATGAATGAAGAATTTCCAATTTGGTTGTTGGAAAACAACACAAAATTAGAAAGTCTTTATCTCGTCAATGATTCTCTTGCAGGACCTTTTCGATTGCCAATTCATTCACACAAGAGGTTAAGATTCTTGGATGTCTCCAACAACAACTTCGAAGGCCATATTCTAGTAGAAATTGGAGATATTTTACCAAGTTTAGTTTATTTCAACATTTCCATGAATGCTGTGAACAGTAGCATTCCTTCTTCATTTGGTAATGTAAACCTCCTCCGATATCTGGACTTATCCAACAATCAATTGACGGGTGAAATCCCCGAACACTTGGCCGTGGGTTGCATCAACTTGGAGCTTCTTGCATTATCAAACAACAGCCTAAAAGGTCATATGTTCTCCAGAAATTTTAACCTGACAAACTTGAGATGGTTGCAATTGGAGAGAAATCACTTCGTTGGAGAGATCCCACAAAGTTTGTCTAAATGCTCCTTACTAGAAGGATTGTATCTTAATGATAACAATCTCTCGGGAAGTATTCCACGATGGTTGGGTAATCTCACAAAATTACAATATATTATAATGCCCAATAATCATCTTGAAGGCCCTATTCCAATGGAGTTTTGTCAGCTTGATTCGCTTCAGATTTTGGACATTTCAAACAACAGCATATCTGGGAGTTTGCCATCTTGTTTCCATCCTTTCTCTATCGAACAAGTTCACTTGTCGAAAAATATGTTACATGGACAGCTAAAAGAAGGTGCATTCTTTAATTGCTCTTCACTTGTGACATTAGATCTTAGCCATAACCGCTTGAATGGCGGCATTCCAAATTGGGTTGATGGGCTTTCTCGGTTAAGCCACCTTATCTTGGCTCATAATAATCTTGAAGGTAAAGTGCCGGTTCAATTATGTAGATTGAAGCAACTACAATTATTAGATCTTTCTCATAATAATCTTCAAGGTCCTATTCCTCCTTGCTTTGATAACACCACACTTCATGAAAGTTACAGACAGCGGTTCTAGTCTTAAGCCATTTGAAACATCTTTTTTCATAGAAGGCAGTCAGATGGGTATGGAAAAGAAAATCCTTGAAATTTTTGAATTCACCACAAAGAGCATTGCCTACACTTACCAAGGAAGAGTGCTTAGCCTCTTGTCAGGACTTGATCTTTCTTGTAACAAGCTAATGGGTTATATTCCTCCTCAAATTGGAAATTTAACCAGAATTCAAACACTGAATCTATCACACAACAACTTGACAGGATCAATCCCTTTAACCTTTTCAAACTTGAAGCATATAGAAAGTTTGGATCTTTCCTACAACAAATTGAATGGGAAAATCCCTCGTCAATTTGTGGAGTTAAACTACATTGGCTGCTTTTAGTGTGGCACACAATAACTTATCGGGCAACATTCCAGAATGGACTGCACAATTTACAACCTTCAACGAGAGTAGCTACGAGGAAAATCCTTTTCTTTGTGGACTGCCATTGCCCATTTGCAGAACACCAGGAACTATTCTGAAGGATTTGACTAGCAATGAAGAAGATGATAATTTGATTGACATGGATAGTTTTTTTATCACTTTTACAACATCATACGTAATTGAGATATTCGGAATTATTGTTGTTCTATATGTGAATCCTCATTGGCGGCGTAAATGGTTTTATTTCGTTGAAATGTGGATAACTTCTTGTTACTATTTTGTTGTAGACAATGTTATTCATACTAGATTTTGTCAATGAAATTAATACATAACTTACTTACATACATACTTTACGAAGATCTTTTAAGTACTATTCAGGTTTACTTCAGAAAAAAAAAAAAAATTATTGACACCGAAGTAATATTGAGCATTAAACAGCATCCAACTTCCAAGCACCTCCTATACATTTATAGTTTGTTATATGTTAGTTTCATAATTTACAAGGGGAAGAAAGATAAAGATAAAGATGAAGATGAAGATTATGCAAGTGATTCAAATTACACCATACACTCTCCAAAAATTAACAAGTGAATCCCCACAAATCTCATAACTTTATGATTGAAAAGTTTCACACAGACTGGAGTAATTGTGGATTCAACCTCCTCTACTAAGGTATTTTGATTATTGAGTTACTTTGTGATCAAGCTACTGATATAACATTTTTTTTTTTTGAAGTAACTGATGTAACATTCAATTCCAGGAGGAAGTAAACTAAAACTGGGAAGAAATAGTAGTAAAAACTTGTTGCTCAATATGATATGTCAGGTAGTGTTGTTTTTAGGCAATCTGAAAACAGTTGGTACTACAGATATTCTCCTCAACTTTGAGATGAATAAAGATATAAAAATGCATATGATCGGCACATATTACTTGGAGCTTGGAACTTAGAAAAATTTCATTAAGAGGAGCAATCAAACCACTTACCAATTGTCGCAGCCGTTCTATAAACTAAAATGGCAATATAATACAAGAAAAAGAACACATAGATACGTGGCAAGAGTTCATCAAGAAGTGACATCACATTCAGGTGAATTTGCTTCTGATATCTTACTAGCTGGGGCTTTCTCCTGTCTTTCTATGTAAGCCGAGGGAAACCAACCAGCCTCGCCATTGCATTCACCTTCCGACCATCCGGTAGGGGCCACCTTGAGAAGTTACAGCCAAAAAGGTGAATTAAAAGGAATTTGACCATTCAAAGACTTAAGGTGAATAATTGATGCAAAACAGGCTAATTCTTTTATTTGGAAGAAGTGAATTAGTTGTAATTACTGAAATAATTGCATTAACCATGGAACCCTAACAAGAAATGAATTCAGATGAAATTTTAAAATGAAAATATGAGATTAGAGCTCCTCAGTTTCCTCACAAGATCAACTAGACAGCTAGGATAGTGCTTTGTAGGTGAAAGTAGTTTCTATAAGCCATAAATTTAATTTTCAGCAATTCAGCAAGAGTTAAATCCTTCTGAATCATCAAAATATCTAGATTCATTTCGCCTCTTTAAACATAAAATATAGCAATTTCACTAGGATTTATTGTCGAAGCATGCAAAGCACAGCAACGCCTTTTTTGTTTTTTCCTAATCACCTCTAAACAGCACATGCATATAAAGTATCCACAAAATTACTACATCCAGCAAAGGATTATTAATTGTTCTCTCACTAGTACTCCCTCTCTCTTCCATCAGGAATTTGCTTATCTTATAGATATTGGTCTAGTCAGCAACATGCACTATAATCCTTGAAATAAATTTTGTTATGTAATTTTCTATGATTTTTCAAAAACCAATTAAACACAAAATGAGGTTTAGTTTTCAGACAAAATAACCAAGCAAACATAAAAATTCACATTTTAGAGGGGTAAACAGGATGGTTTAGAAATGGACTAGCAGCCTTACAATATTCTGATTTGCACTTCAATGTAATAGGGAATATATGGTAGGAAAAAATAAAACAAACCATCATTACAGTTGTTATTTGTTAACTCATTGCTTTTCAATCAAAATTTTAAGAACAAAATGCCATGAGCTTTGAATATCAAATAAGTATAAATATTAGTTCTAAATTCCACATATAATAAGTTGTTAAAAGGATAAGTTAATAGCAGAGTAGAAAGATCTATATGCTGGTATTTCAAATAGCAAAGGAGAAAGTACCTGGCGAACCACAACAAAATCATCAACTGACAGACTTAGCTCCCCATCTGCTTGAGCATCAAATGGATGTATAACCTGCAAGATAATGGGATAAATAAAACTTAATATTAAAAAAATAACAAAAGCAGCAGTAGCAACATCTATTATAAAAACTATGCTTGTGGTCAACAAAGATATACTAGAAACAAAATTCTATTTTTACTAGGAAAAGAATATGTTCTACATGATATCCAGGACTATTGGGTTACATCAGAATCTTATATAAATTTTGTATGATTTAATGTAGTTTTTTAAATAATAGATGGGAATCTAGTTCTGAAATTTTGACTGTTCTCCACAAAGCATAGCCTACACCACAAGAAAACCATAGATACTAAAGGTTACAAGTGTCCAAAATCTTTCAAGTGATGGATTGAATATGTCAGCTTATGATCAGTCAAGTTCCTCTGCCCAACAAGATAAGCTTTATGGGCCAAATTTCTCATCAAATGCATAGATTGATCCAAGTTCGCACCCATACAAACATAGTTTTTTGAGGTAAACCAAGGAGAATCACAATTCAGCCATAATCATAAAAAAAGGCCCAACCAACTTAAAAGAAAATCTTAAGAAGGGGGATCATATGCTGAGCTATCAGTCTTGTATATCATCGGCTACATCGTGAGTGGCTACACAACTTTGAAGTGGTTTGTCTTTCTTTGGCATGTATCTCAGTAATGCCTAACTCATTATACTTCAATTAGCTCTTGCATTCAATATAGAATAGAGGAATCCTGCACCTATCTCTTTTTTAATCCATTACTGTTTGCTAAACATCATGCTTAAATGCCTTGTTCTCCTACATAAAGTTCCCAAATGACTACCTCAACACCACATTTTGACATTTTAAGTGCAATTTTATCTGGGGTGAAGGATACAGACAGACATCTTCCACTTTCAATACTATTCACTGCTTCCATAGATGTTGTGTGATAATGCAAATACTTCAACAGATGGTAGTGATAGTTGAAAAGAATTTACTGTTCCAAAATTAAAATAAGAATGTAATGTTAAGCAAAAGACCATGCAACATCAAATTAATTGATAAGTGTCAAATTCAGCAAACTAACAAAACTTTCGTGTAAAATAAAGCAAATTTCTTGTGAAAAAAATAAAAAATAAAATAAATCTTAAAAGACAGCATTCCAATTTTGTTTTTATCTCTTCTATGTTATTTCCTAAGATTTTTCAGGAGAACAATAGGGGAACTTTCAAATATGCAAGAGAACAGAAGCCTTACTCTCGCTATAAAGTAGTCATCATTCTGATTCATATGCGTTTGTAAATCAGCTCGATTGGAATCATTATTCTGATGGACACGTGGGGCATTTACATCCATTTCCAAAGTTACATCATGTGAGGAGGACTCATCTGATTGCTCCTCTAGGATCATCTAATTAAAGTAGCAAGGGTTGGAAGAGAATACAAAGTCACAATTATTCACTTGCATAAGAGAGACGAAAATGATAAATGCAATATTATCAGCAGTCAACAAGAAGAGAATGCTTGAAGGGATGGAAAGATGCAGAAAAACGAGTTACGATGCATAGTCCCAAACCTCAGCATACAGCTTCTCTAAAATAGCAATAACGTGTTGATGATATGTTTTCTCAGCATCCACCTGCAAAGGCCAAAGACCAGGAAAGTAGCAATTAAACCACTAGCCAAGTGAGAAAGTTAAGTCAGAAATACACTCGCTAGAAATCTTGACAAGAAGCATGAATGAATACTAGGATCGCTTAGCAAACATAATATCAGTCTGTATGTTCAATTTAAGAGGAGTTGATTTCACGTCCATTAGCTGTAGATATTGAGAGTTTACATGCTTTTACTATTGTCGTATTGTTTAGAACGGCATTTGTTATTGTAACATTTCAAAATAGTGTTGAATTAATTCAACACTGTTGGAAAGAGGAGCTTTCATAAGTAAAAGAAAGCTTCTCGATCCAAAGTGCATGTCCTCATATTGATCAAGGGATGTAAACAAATTACATTTGCAGGATGAGTTTTAATCACTTGATTTGCTAACATTTGCCCCTGATTTATTTAGGTTGGAGTAAAAGTTAGAAAATTGATCAATTTCTTCTACTAAAACAAACTTAGTACACAGAAGTAAGTGAGCAATTGTTTAACTTTCAAACAACAGCTAAACTAGCGATTAAAAATAAAAATAAAATTGTTATTAGAATAACAACAGATCATCTTGCATCAAAAATTAAGTTTAATTTGTGAATCTTTTTCTATAGACATGTTAGTTCCAGCTATTGAAATGTTAAAAGCACTGAACAAATATTCAATAAGTTAAAATTATGCAAATACTAAAATAAAGGACATATTAAAATGTTACTAATTACAATTTTAATATTTTCTCTATTTTAATGTTTGCATAATTTTAATTTATTGAAAAGCTACGCCGATCAGCTTTAGGCGCAAAGATTTTAGCTTCTACAAGACTTTATTGAATATGAATAAGGAGTGTTAAAATAGGATGCATTCGATGAAAGACAGGCCAACGTGAAGTCTTTTAATTAAGCCAAAGTAGCAGTTCAAACAAATGACACTTGGACCAACATGCAAGCATGAAGTAGCAGGCAAAAGAACAAGTGCTACTTCGGCTTAATTAAAAGACACATGACTCGTCTTTTGTTGAACAAGCATTATATTATTACAAGACAAACGGAAATTATTATGATTGTACTAAAAGTTGGCAACAGCAAAAAGATAAGAGGCAGAATGTCAACACATGCATAGGCAGACACAAGAAAGTATTAACTTATATACCATAGCAAAAAGTCTTTGATATGACATCTGTTGCTGCTGCGTTTCAACTGACAACATGGCAGCAGTTGCTTCTCTGCCAAGTGCCATCACTGTAGATTTAAGCTCGGTCAATCTTGCTTCTGCATTTCGAAGCTTCATAGCACTCTCTGCAGATATATCAGATTCCCTGATCTTTGATCGGCGCCTCAATACTTCAGCTGCCTGGTGAAAATATTCAATATGAATCGAACATAATTCTCGCCTAACGTTATACATGCACATGTTACCTCAAAGCTTACTTGGGCTTCAACTTCATGCCGGAGTTTGTCATAACGGTGAGTTAGGTGCCGAGCATCTTCCAATGGTGCTCCATTGATTAACGCCCGTAGTGGCTCAGATACCTACATGTCCAAAGACCTGTAATATAATTAGAAACATGGAAAGAAAGACCGAAACCTTAATTAAAAAGTCCCACCAGTATAATCATGGAATTTGGGCCTACTTTAAGAAAGTATATAAGGATAATTTATGCAATTTTGGGTCTTAGGATGATTGGTATTAGGTTAGGGTTCTTCCTTCTGTATTTAAGGTTAAAAACAGAAATGTGTTAAAAAAAAAAAAGTTAAGAACATAAATAAACCCTGCAAATATTTAAATTAGGGCTGTAAGGCTTCCACATGCATCCTTCAGTCTCATGGATTTCATTTTAGAGTAGATGCAGGCGTCTTTATCCAAACTGCTTGAAGTCAATTAAGAGAACTCAAGGCCAGTAACTTGTCCCAAGCTTGCCTTTGCTAGTGATGTAGGACATGGCAGGGTTTCTCCAACAATTGAACCAATAAAATTATTACGTCATGGATGTGACTAGCAGTGGTTTCAGTATAAGACATTAAATATTTCTGAGTTGTAACTTTTAAAGGGATACTTTATTCAACAATTTAGAATAAGTTTTCCTTATGAGAAGATAATAGTTTCGAAAGTAATTTTACATATAATTCTATATTTGAATTATTTTATAGTTAGGGATGAATTTACCTGATCACCAAGAACCCCAAGCAAAGTTTCCCTCTCATTTTCCATCAAATCATGAGAAGTGCCAAATTGAAGAGCAGCTCTTGCAACAGAAGAATCATCACTTTGATTCTCCGCTCCATATTTGCAACAATCTTCAGCCAACTTTCTAGCTGCAACATTTCAATACTAAATATTATACCCAAAACCACATAAAGAAAAAAAAATCAAATGTTATAACGAAAGCAAGAGCAAGCAACCTATTTCCATTTGTTTCAAGCTTACTGCAACAAACCCTTCAACACCACGGACAATATTCCTCTGAAAATGCTGTGCTACATAGCATATATATATTCCAAATTATTGTTCAGATAAAACCATCGTACATTAAGCTTCATTCGGTAAACACTTGTAACTGTAAGTCTAGGAGATATAATTGTTTGTACTATTTTTTACACAATTATTATTTCAAAGTCATATTTAATTACCAAAAACCAAACAGAGCCTTATTATTAGTTGAAGGAGGACAGAACCTTAGCAGCCCTGGTGGAATTGTATAGATTTTGAAGTTGTTGGTAACATTCAAGTTCCGTTTCATCAACCGCAACATTTTCACTGCCAAGATGTAGCAAATGCTTCAATACTGCCTGTACAAATCATAAAAAATTAATAAACAAATAAATAAATTAGAGTTAAAAGTTTAAATAATTATAAAAGAAAAAAAAAAAGGAACAGACTTGCTGCTGCTTGGCGACTTGTTCTCGGAGCTTAATTGCCTGTTTCTTGATAGCTTCCATACTGTTTCTTTCAAAAAGCGAAGACGGCCCAGCTCATGTATTTGAATAAAAGGTGTGATCGAGAAAAAAAGCTAAAAGCGAAAATCAAGGGAAGCCAGCCCTTTCCAGAAGATAAAAAATTACGAAAAAAAAAGAAAAAGAAAAAGAAAATGAAAATTATAAGTCTGAAAGGAAACGATGATCGTGGAAGTGTGCGGTGTGGCTGCCAGCTCTTGGGATTGTATTGTCGGGTAAGGTAATAGTGGAGAATTTTTTAGAAGTTTGAACAGAGCTAGTTGACTTTTGTTGACCAAATTCTAAAGCCAAATGGCACAGCCCAGAAATTTTTTTAATAGAATAACCAGAAAGCTCCATTTGTTGGCCACTGTTCAAGTATGTTGTTTTATTCTGCTTATAATTTAAGCTTGCGTCAGCTTTAAATCACTTCCTAAATGCTCGCTTTACTTGCACCGCTTCAAACTGTCCTATACACGTAACGGTTTTAATTAACGGCTGTAGCTCCATGATTGTTTGACGTCGTCCGTTACGCGACTGTTGAACGTTCTGTGATGAGTATTATTATTAAATTAGTTATTTTGAAGGGGTAAATAAAAACCGACTAATTTTATAAAATTTGAGCGATATGGAATAAATTAAAAAATAATTAAAAATTTGACTTTTACTTTTAGTGGTTGAATATATTTTGTATTTTATTCCAACACTGCAGTAATTGTTCCTTTCACACCCATTTATCATGGACAGAAAAAATGAAATCTAAAGTCACATGTTTAACTAAAGAATCATTAATTAAAAAAAAATTCCATTTTGATTTGAGAATCCATGTTTTGAACTGCCACCTAATGTTCATCAAGAACAGAGTATGGCTTGTGATTAGAATAAACTCTAAGAGGGACAATAAACTTCTTGGTTTAGTTTCCTGATTCACACAGACAACTTCAGTTTAGTACCCAGTTGCTTACGAGTAACTCCTCATTGTGCTTAGATAAAACTAATAGCATAGATGTATGACACTGCAAGTTCCAACAAAGTTAACTCAATAGCTGAAGTATGGTAACTGGATAAGCTCTTTGGATAAAACTCGCACGTAACACACTTATCTGTTTATACCAAGCAAATGAAAAGTATCTGATTTTAGTCTGTATCAAAGAAGAAATTATTATTGAAGGAAAATGTGCTACTCTCTCATGAAGAAAAGCATATGGAGCATACCATGATAGCATACAATACAAGGAGTCTCCATGCTCTGCTTTTTCACACTCTCAGGGGGGGCAATATTCCCCAATTCCCCCTTCGAAATTCTGATTACGACAAATTATTCATCGCTTGATGCAATCAAAGTAGTGAAAAGTTAAGAAAAATATGAGTCTTTAAGTAATTACTAGGCAAGGCCACTAAGAGCAACATTGTTCTAGGCATTATATGCATATACATGGTGTGCAACAAAGAGCACGTTGAATTCCACGCTATAACACAAACCCAGAAAGACAAGTAATAACTCAAGTGAAACAAAGACAAGAGGAAGATAAAATGATATAGAACAAAGAATTTCAAAGCGAGAGCAACATACAATAGACTGAAGACACTTGATCTCCTTGTTGATTGCAGCCTTAAACTTGCAAATAGTTACTGCTCTAAGAAGTGAAAATGGTACAAACCTCCATTTACTGTAAAACATTCTATTAATACAAAAAAAAAAAAAATTTAGATAGCTTGACATAAAAATAGCCATTTGACTGTCTTAATAAAGTCGCACATAACCATTCGTATTGATCCAGTGTCACACAGCCTGCTATAAGCATAAAACAGGTGTATGTATAGTAGCTCCTAATCTTATCAATACACTGGCGAGAACTTAAGAAGAAAACTATTTCTCCATCTCTTTTTTGAAATTTCACAATAAAACAGCTGTAAAAGTTATGTTCTAACCTTATGATAAATGCTCTATACTCCAAATGGCTTTTATATATGAAAGTTTGTTGCAGCAGATATATTGACTTATCAAGTCCCTTTCTCTACTACACTTGCGAAAGGCTGCATGAATCATTGTCCTCGGTGAACTATATTTAGATAAAAGAATATTAGAACCACTCTAGAATATCTTTACGTTGCTGGATCTAACAGGAATCTGCATGTGGCAACAATTGCTAGATCTACAATTCCACAACTAGTAGTTTGTGTTTCTTAAAAAATTTGAGATACATAGGAGCACACCGTGAGTCACTGCTACAATCTACTGAGATCTAACTTATATGATACTTTAAGCTACTAAGGTTTGCATATTTCTATATGTTAAATTAATACTACCATCTATAATCACTCCAAAACCACAGATGATATGCTGCTTTTGGCCACTTATTACTAGCATCAACAATTATAAATAAGAAACCATGGGTTTACCCTGTTTTTTTTTTTTTTTTTGCTAAGAAACAAAAGATTATACTTGTTGCACCTAAATAATGTTCTGCAGTTGAGACCATGGCGCAAGGTTTAATTATTGACTGCTTAGAACACTTGTAGTTGGATCTTGTCTCCCACATTGTAGCCAAGATTGGCTACTCTGGTAATGAATCAACACCCTCCTGCTCAGGGCCATGAAGATCTGGAAGCTCAGCACTAGTGGAGAACTTCATCAATCTCTTCTTCTCAGCATACTTGAGACAAGGCTGCATTATGAGACCAATTACCACAGCACCAATGCTTATAACTGCAACTTTTAAAGTAGAAAGAGCCAACACAACACAAATCAATATGGTTGGAGGAATACACATGATAACAGCTCCAACAGTGCCAGTGGGTATTTTGTAAGGACGAGATGCAGCAGGATATTGCATCCTTAACCGTACAAATGCTATGAACTCCATAATCATTCCAAAACAGTACAGGAAGTTCTCTGCAGCTACAATATCTTGAAAGCTCAGCCACGATAGCAAAACCACACCAGATGCTGAGAATATGATTCCAATCAAAGGAGTCCCATAACGAGACCTCTTAGCAAAAAACTCAGGTAGCATGCCACGCTCAGCCATCCCCAAAAGTTGGAATGAGTCGCTGCTCATCTTGGCCACAAACATGCCCATATTCGACATTGCTGCAGCTCCTGAATCCACCATCTCAACCAAACTCCTCCAAGCACTTTAGCGATATCCGAAAAGTAACCATCGGTCCACAAGTTGCGATCTAATGGAATAGCTCCAGTGCCAACTAGAAGGGAAAGAAATACCCAAAAGCGACCAAGATCAAAGCATAAAACAAAGCCTTTGGAAGAGTCTTCTTTGGGTTATCCACCTCTCCAGCTAGTGTACTTATTGAGTCCCAGTAGTTGAGATTCCAAAACAGGGTGTTCAAATACAAATTCCAATCCACTTCACCTAAACTTACTACAAGCCATCTTGATGGCTCTAACTTGGGGATGGACACAAGTCCCATAACGAGAAAAGGAAGGAGTGAGAAAATCCCTAAAAGAACAGCAACCCATCCCACAATGGTTAGACCCCTATAGTTCATGAAAGTGAGAACAAAAGTCAAAGCTAACACCGCAAAGGCTCTAGGTAACCCATCGCCCAAAGCTGGGATACCAGACTTCAAGTAGTCAAGAAACAGAACTGGGTATAAAGCATTATCAATAACCCCACTTAGCCATTTCATCCAACCTTGCTGAAAACCCCAATATGGGCCTAAGGCCGATGAAACCCAAACCACATAACCACCATTTTCAGGAAACATGGTACCCATCTCTGCAGTAATTAAAGCTTCAGGAACACTCCATATAATTGGAAACACCAAAAAACCGAGAAGTGCTAAAAGAGGACCAGCTGCCTTTACACTATCCTCAACACCAAATGGGCCCCGGAAACCTCATAGAAAATAAGGAAAATAAGTGGCAAGATTGATACTTTTTTAGTGCCATGGACTCTAGGAGAAGATGGCTGGTCATTGATATTAACATATTCAACAGCATCAGACTGCCCCATTTCTACTGAAGCTTGCCTATTCGCACTGTTCCTCAATTTCTGCATCAAGTTTAAGCATAACTATCAAAAGGGCATCCATATATCAAATTATGAAACAAAATGAGCATTTACTGATTAAGAAAGAAATCAAAAAACAGAAATGGGTTTCACAGGACACATGAATTTAAGTTCAATATTAAACAGGCGCTTAAGAAATCAAAAGGATCTGTTCTTAAAGCCATCAGATTGCAAGATTGAGCAACATCAACAGAATCAATAGAGTGAATGTAAAGAGATCTGAAAAGAAAATAAAATAAGAGATGAAGAGAAATAAAACGAACCATCAAAGTGCAAGCAGGGCAGAAAGGCAGATACTAGAGAAGCTCCATCATATTAAGAGAGAGCCCAAATCAATATCAGCTAACTGAGTTTCTTTCAACTACCGGTAAATTTGGAGTATTATAATATAATATATTTTTACTTTTAATTTTCGGAACACTTTTGTATTGAATTTTCAGTTTTTCAAAATAACGAAATCATAAAATAAATAACACGGGTTTGGTTTTGGGATATTTCTTTTGTTCTGATAATATCATCTGAATCCCTAATTTTTGACTAATTATCAACTGAATCCAGTTAGTTTCTAAATTGAAATAACATTGGGTCATAAGATTTATACTCCATTTAGCATTGTAGACTAATAGTATATATAATACATGAAAAGGCATCGTCAAGTAGTAGTAATAGGGGCATAGGAAATAAGATTTAGAATTTAGATAATGTACTTGATCCTAGGAAAGTCTCTTATCACTTGAGTTAGGCATTTATCTAATTATCTTAGAGTTTAGTAAATCATTTAAATAAATTATCGTTATCATAAATTCGTTATGACAATTTAAGTTTTTTTTCAGCAAATGGGTATAAGGCAAAATTACCTTAGTTTCTAATGCAACATTAATATTTCATATTCTGACTATTAATTTAATGGCAGTAGCTTTTATGTACAATAATTTTGACTCTTTTGTTAAGTTTAGAAGGAATTTTTAAAATGACAATGATAACTTTATTTAAAACAAATGGTAAAATAGTAGTTTGTAATATTACTTTCGCAAATAATAAGGACTGATTTGATAATAATCTTTTAAATAATAATCAAGTGTTAATCACTATTTAACTTTTTTTTAACTAAGTTTTAAATTTAAAACAAGTATGAAGGTTTTTTTTTTTTTTTAAAGGGAGGGGTGGGCAAGCCCAAAGAGTTTTTACCCCCTCCTCACCCCCAAGACTCGAACCCGGGTCGCTACGAATCTAGAACCGACTATGGCAACCAACCCGACTACGGCCTTGGGGGCGTATGAAGGTTGAAACATGTGCGTTCAAGTTTAATTAAAAAATGATTGCTTTGAATGTAAATTCGTGATAAATTGACAATTAAAAAGAGAAGTAGGAAATTCATATGGCGATGAAAGGGATAAGATTAAGCAAGGGGATCATATTCTTCATTAGACTTGTAAAAGGAGGGAAACAAGAATATATATTCTAAATTTTCTTACCAGTGGATGGGATACCACGTGTCTTTATCTAAGTATGATTATTGGTGTTAACACTTCTCTACGTAGTAAGCTAAAAAAAGGAGAAAAAATCACTGTCTATCATGTTAAAAATGGCATACTGGCAATTTTGCATGGTCCTACCTGATATAACAAGAGAAAATTTTGAATTCACACCAAGAACAAAGCAAAACCCATGATAATTCACCTTTAACATGGGTTGGATTTGATGAAATCAGTATCTTGGATCAAAATGTTTTGGTACATGATGAGCCCAATGATTCAATTAATCAAAGTATAAGAAAATAAGGGCTCAATGAATGATCCATAGATAGAAGTTCACAGCTCAAAATGTAATAAGATAGACTAATGAGTGATGAAAATACAATTCAACAGTTCAAACTAATTTGAAACAAATTCTTTTTTATTTTTCTTTAATTTTTCTGCTTACTTTTTTGGCATCCAAACAAGTTAAAACACTGATGAGACAACAATGTGAAGGCATCAATGAGCATAATAGGTATTTTAAATGTGTTTTATACAATATTTTGAGAGACACCAATTGTAGAATATTTTGCGGCTACTTTCACATTAATTAATGTTTGAAGAACTTGTTAAAAAAATAATATTTTAAACATCTCCAAAAGAGAGAAAAAAAAAAGAGTGAATGTTGCATTACCTCATTATTATCATAGACTTGTTGCGACGATAGTTCAAAATTAACCGTCTATGAATGATTGATAGACAACGACGTGTATTTATATAATTACTAACGTGTTGATTCATGTTTAATTTTTTATCAGTAGAAACTTTTGTGATTAAATGCATGCTTAGAGAACAACAAGAGAAGAAGAGAAGAACAGAGAAGTGGTGGATAGCAAATATGATATGCTAGCTACATACGAACCCAAGAGAGATATCATAAACTTTTATTTTTTTTTTTATAATTTTGTATTTGGGTTTTTGTCATTGGTTTGCCACATGCTTTCAGTGTAGCAATGCATTACATCATAAATTGCACCTTTTACGGGAGGTGGTAAATAACGTGAGAGCAATGCATTCTATCGTATACACAAAAAAAAAAAAAGTTTCTGAATTTTCAAAAGTTTCTCTATTTCTTCCACATTCTTGTACTTAAAATAATTTTTTCTTGTATTTTACATCAACTTTGAAAAAAAAAATTGTTTTTATATATAAACACATGCATTATTTTAGAAACTGAGTTTTATGGAACCAAATGTACAATATATAAGAGATTCTTTTATAAATTGAAAGTATAGTAAGCTATTGTAGATTCGGCCCGGTGGTAACTAATGACGCAGATTTTCGAACTGTATATGTCTTGTTGCTAGTTAGTGTAAATTTTTTAATTGTATTTTTGGTAGACCTATTTCAATGATTATCAAATTATTTTTAATTCTTATACTTTTCTTAAAGTAGAAATATTCAATATTTTTGATTTATTATTATTTATTATTTTTAATTATATAAAATTATTATTTAAAATTATAACTTATATTATATAAGATTATTATTAAATACGTCGTGGCTTCATGGCTTGGTCTATTATTATTCAGATTTCAAAACTTAATTTCAATTTTTTTTTATATTGCAAACCAAACGAGTCAAACAGAGTATGCTCTTTAAAGAAATTTTCAATTGCCTTAGGAAGAATTTATTCTATTTTTTATGTTAATTTTAACATTCTTGTAAACCGGACCGTCGGATTGTACATAAAGCAAATGATCCAACAGTTACAAGACCGGCTCGGGCCCACTGACCTCATTTTCTGTCAGTTGACCATTAGAAGCGTTTGACCACGCCACCCCATAAATGAGCTCGTGTTCTCTTTTGCTCCCTGTCAAAGGAAAAACATCTAATCACCGGATAAATGATTCCGGTGACGCAAATTATCAAAAACACCCCCTAAATTCCCTTAAATTTACTATAATACCCCACCATGGATGGTTCCGTAGAAATGCCGCCTTACAATGGAAGGCCTAAAAAGGGTTTTAACCTCACACCCATGCGCTTGATCTTAACCCTCGTTTTCCCAATTTTAACTCTGTTTTTGTTGGCATTTTTTATTGGAATCGTAGCTGTTTTCTTCGGCGATTCATCAGTATCCAGTTCCATTTTTGTCCCTTCCCAGTGCAAGATAGTGTCCAGCAGTAAGCTTTTTAAAATTTCCAAATTTTTTTTCTTATGAAGTTCAAAAATTTTTTTATTAATTTTGATTTTTTTTTTTTTTTAATGATCTTTCAGGTGTTGATATAAGGTCATCAAAGGTTTGTGAACTTGGGGTGTTGAATTATAAGGCGAAGCGTGTATTTTATCCATTTGAAGCAAGTAAGTTTCGCTGTCGGTATGATTACTACTGGGCTTCTATCTTCAAGGTATACATGCATTTTCTCAACTTTACTTGTACTATAAGCTTCTCGGTGGTGGTATTGTTTGGAGTTTTTGATGAATGTGTTTAAGGGTCAATTTGGGAATGCTGGTAATAGGATGTTGTTAGTGTTTGGCGGTAAATTTGCTATGCATAATTCGGCAATGTGCTTGATTTTGGTTATTGTCTTTAACAAATTTTAGGTAGAGTACTTAGATCATTCGCAGGGACAAACGCAACTAGCATTTGCAGAGGCTCCGAATGAAGCACTTCCTCATAGTTGTAGACCTAATTTTGGTGCTGCTTGGTTGACTAAAGATAAGTTCAAGGTTAGGGCTGGCAACGCAAATGTTCTTTGTGTATTAAGAGTTAAAGCCTAGTAAATGAATTTCTAATTTAGTTATAGTGTTGGTTTTATCTTGACAGAAATGAATGTTAACATAAGATTTTTCCATTGTTTCCTTTTGTTTAGGTAAATGAAACTTATGATTGCTGGTACATAATTGGCATTTCCAAAGTGAGCTTGTATCGTGATGGCTTTTTTAGTTGCCAGGCAAAATATCCATCTACAGCTGAGATGATTAGACGATACTTCATACTGTGAGTAGGTTATACACTTCATTATTATTGTTGCTATGATTATTGTTATTACTACTGTCCTTTTCTGTTTACTTCTGATTTTTTTCCCTTTTCTTGCTTTGTAAATGGTTGTGGTTGCATTCTGGGAATTTGTCGTTCTGTGGACTAGTTTCCTTGCTTAATGAGGATACTTTTTTATATAAAAAAATTCAAACAAGATTGCATGCCAGTGTAAGAGGCACACACAGATGTAGGAGAATGACACAGAGAAGATACCGTGTAATAAATGTATGGTACAGTTTATTATTCATTTGATTAGTTCCAAGCATGGTAATAGTAGTAATATCTTGGCATAAGAATAGTTTATAATTATTATCTGAAGAGCTCTTTGTTTTAAGAAATCAATGAAACTGTAAGGGAAAATCTGGTATTTATGCCCGAATTTCACAAATGACCATGGTCGTAACTGTAATGTGTGAAGGAAATCATTCAAGATGAGTTTTTGGTGGTTATCTAGGATAGCACTGGAGGGTGTGTGCCTTTCTTGTTCTAGTCCATGTTCTACCTTTTAATCAGCCTTCCCACTTTGGATTGCGTTTGCGATATTTTACCTGATTGAAAAAACCAATGATTTTACAGTCTGTGAAGGATATACTATCCGCATACTGAGAGGATATCTCTTTCATTCTGCTGACTGTAGGTCTAGGCCTTGGCTTATAAAGATGATATGTCTTTTCTGTCCACTTTACTTATGTGACAAGGTTATGAACTCTGATCAGTCTTGAACTTAACCTCATTAAACCCTATAAAACCATAACCAAGTTTTCCTTATTATTATCAACTATTGATATCTGAAGCCTTCTGAACCCTGCTGCTCAGAGTTTCCAATATCAAGATTTGTTCACATCGAGAATTCTTTTGTTAAAGTTGGTTCTTTTCTGCTTATCTAAATCATAAATCCCAATACTCTGCTTGCTTATTATTAACTCCTACTACTGTAAAATTTGAAGACTTTCATGTAATCCCTGGTGTGCTTACTGCAACCTGTGAAATTTATAAGTGTTATTGAAATTTCCGGGGACCAAATTTAGTTTTACTTCATATTTGCGGAGCTTGATATGTTGTGTCTTGAATCCACTTTTGTTTAGACTGTTTATGTTTTTTCAGTTTTAAGTATGTTGCTTCTTCAAATTCATGTACTGGCTATGTAAAATTAAATTAGTATATTCTGGTTTAATTCAGTGGCAAAGTTTGTGCATATATAAAAAATAAGGTGCTTTTTGATGGCTATGGATTGGACAGTTGGGATTTTAGATATGTGGAACAATTTCTGTTGAGTCTTATATTTTGATTTCAGGAAAATTTGTTTGATAGCCAAAACTTGAAGAATTTTATATTATGGTAACTGCCTTATTAGCTGTAGCTGTAAAGAATAAGTTGAGTTTCAGTCTGACAGAAGAAAACATCATGAAAATAAAAGACAGATAATAGTAGGCATCTACGCTTTCAATGCTAGATCAAAATACTCAAGCCCATTACACCAAGGAAATTCTAATTCGTGTCTTCTTGAGTTGTTTTAGTTGGACCAGGTTCCATAACGTGAAAAAAAAAAGCAATCTCTTCATAACAAAACTTGGCTGAGACAATTAATTACTGGAGAGAGATCTAATAGTTTACTTTGAACATGGTTTGGTTGGGTTATCAAAATGCTTTTATTGTGCAAGAATTTGCAGAATCACAGATGTGTCCTGTTTAAAAAATTATTCATAACACCTAGAGTAACAGCATGAAGTAGTAATGAAGTAGTAACTATCTAACAGTACCAATATAATGTACATTGGATTGTTACCATAGAAATTAGCAACATATTATCTTGTTATACATGTTTTAACTTTATCTGAGCTCCAGGGTATTTTAATATCCTTACATCTTTATGTGCTCCATTTCTGCTTCATGGCTGCAGATAAATGAAATGCATGTGTTTTGTGTTTCTCCTTTGCTTTATTAAATACAATTTTCTGTTGCTCATATCATCAGGTCTCTGAAAATCTTGCAATCTTGGTTTACCAGCAATAAAAAGGCCAAGTACTTGGGGTGGGAGATAGTAGCCGGTCTTACTACTGGTTTCTTGACTTCCATGGTCACCATCATCCTTGTTGGAATCCTTCAGCAAATGAAACCCTGGATGCTTGCTCGGGTCTTTACCAGAACCCGCTTCAAGCGTGCTTGTTTTCTTGTTGTATACTTGTCTGCTATGGGTTGGGTGGCCATCCTGTATGGAGAAAGGCTTGGTCTCCTGAAAAATTTTCACAGTTTGTAACTTACTAGGTTGCAGTCTTGTTACTAGTGCTTTTTACTCATTTTCCTGCTGAGTGACCCAGGTACTGCAATTTTAAATTTGCAGCAAATGTAACATTGTGCTACATACCTGGAGCTAAAAGAAATATGTATTTAGTTGAGTTAAAAAGTTCAAAATGCTGAATGTAGGTAATTTTGTTATGAAATAGTCAAGTTGTAATATATGATACATTCAGAAGTGTTAGATAAGTTTAGAGTTCATATTACAATATTGTTTCTCGCCCTCTTCCCTTCTCTTGTGGGAAGTCCCTGTGTCCGGACCGGACTCTGCTATTTAACCTAGTGGTGAGACTTGTAACTAACTGCACTGGCTGACTTTGAAGTTTCAACCAAATCTTGCTGTGCCATTTAATTAACTGAGCCAGGCAGCAACTGTCCTTGTATGTATATAATTTGCGTCAAAATTTTTAGCCAAAAAATTTAAATTGAAATAGCCCCTCTTATATATAAACTCATTATCTAGTAAGAGATACCTTACTTTAATGTGGTATTAGATACGTTAAAAAGGTAGAAAAAATATAAATTTTAATATATTATTAAATAAAGTATAGTGTATTAGAGTGTATGTTTTTCTTAATTTTTTTAAATTTATCTATATATCAAGTCGATAGTTGCTTCTCTTACACCAATACCAGTAGACATAATCAATTTAAGTAGAAAATACCTTTAGAAAGTTCAAAAATATATAGAGTTTGTTAGGATAGAGAAGACATAAATCATCAATATATGCAGTATCATTATTGCAGTCCATGCCTTTTGTTTGTACTGTAACATCAAACTGATTCAAACATTCGCACTTTCAACTGGATGAAAACTATAGGCCGCATAATATGACTCTTCAGAAGAAGTGCACTGCTTGAATTTGAAATTTAGATTAAAATTTATAGATTTTCAGCTTCTGCCATCATGTTTTATTTAATTAAAGTGGCTGATGATTAACCGTTTATTATCATCCAGTTCTTATGGTAGTTGTAATTTGAGCTCAAGTATGCTCTAATCATCACCATATCAAAAGGATATCCATCTTCAGAATGCACCAATAACCTGCCATAAGGATCAAAATGCTTTAAAATCTTTCATTGCACTTCTAGCATGAAAAGAATCCCCAAGAACTTAGAATTTGGACTTTGATAGTATATGATCCTTTGATTACAAACCCCTGTAAATACAACAGATTGGAATTTGAAGTTTTAGTTTTCCTTCTCTTTTGAAATGAGTTGGAGATCAGATTGCTTTCTGTATAACTTTTTTCGGGATGTGGTTAGCACTACCGATAAGCCGGAGATGTGTGGCTTTCATTCACATGTATTTATCAGTGCCCACCCTTAAATTTATTCTACTTATTCTTGCCCATGTGAGTACCTGTACCGGGTCTTTGGAGACTTATGCAGTTTCTGCTAAACCTTTGCCACTTGCAGCATAATGCAGCAACCGGATGGAAATGAGTGATAAAAGTTCGTTTTACATCTTTCCTGTTTCTGAAACTATACGCTCAATCTCTTCTAAAAGGCGCTCTTTTTCATCAGTCAAATCCTCATTCTGCTTCTGGAGCTCCTCTATCTGTTTAGTTTGTTCAGAATCCTTCCTGAAATATTACGGCAGAACACTTGGTCAGTTAAAAACGTGTCTACATCGTATGCTAATTAAACTACAACCTGGAGCCAGACGCATAATAATTCAGTGAAAATTGAGTTTCTCATACAATAATACCATAGTTAATAAAATAAGTTAAATGTGAAGGTCAAGGATGTTAATCAGCATTCAGCATTTTGTATGATTTATTAACTGCACATCCTAAGAAAGCATTTCATATAGCTTCTGCTCCTTAGTTAACACATATATTACACAAGATGGATGTGCATGCCTGGACAAAGTTTTGACTAACTGGGAAAACGACAGATTGAATCCTGCTTAATACAATACAAGAATCACAGGAGACAAGCAGATCATCCTAATAGAAATTCGCCAGATATAAAAAGTTAAAATCCAAACTGCTCAATTGATGTTTTAGTTAATTCTATTATCAGAGTTTAAGGCAAGTAAACTGATATTGCTTTTTGTCATCACCTGTTCATGAAAGACAGGTTCAGTTTGAGTGATCGCACTTCCTTTTCAAGGTTTTCACACTGCTTCAAGACTGATTGCATATCAGATGGAATTGGTGGTGTTAAGTTCCTTTCCTTTGCCTCAGCCATCCTACAACACCATGTCACATAATATCAGTAAAATGTTTCCATTATATCGATTGTGTAGCATCTGGAGAAGAATATCAAAACATAAAACAAAAGAAGAGGACATGTCCTCTCAAGTTAGATGGTTATCACATACTTTCTTGAACGCTCCACCCTACGCTTTTTTGTGGGGTCCCCTTTCTCTGCTGCAGAACTTCAGTTGGTTAAGAGTCATGATCTTAATGCTTTATATATATGGTAAGTAGAAAGATGAGAATTTCATATGAAGTCATAATATGCATGCAGAGCCCAAGATAATCTTTTGGAAGGAAAAGCTATGCATGCCTAAAATTGATGCCAAAACTTTTTCTGAAGCACAAGAATGTGCCAGTGACAATTTTTCCCCAGTAAAGAGAGAGTAATATCTGAAATTATGCATAGTATCAAATAGTTCAGCTAACATGTGCAGGAACAACACAATCATATAACAATATCAGTTTGAACTTATACTCTTTTGGACAAAGAATTATATTCATAATTTCTCACAATGTACTTCCAATTCCTTATCATTATTTGGATGATCCCCTTCCGGTCTTTAGCTATCTACAGATTTTGAGGTGTCATTTCAATGGATAAATAATCTCATTATTGTATAGAATCATGGGATTCAAATGGTGTGACAAGGAAATAAAAAACTAGCCAGTTGTTTTATGTAAAACTGCTGGGCACTGTAAGACAAAGAATTCCAAAATTCTAATATGATGGCCATTAAAATATTTACATTTTTATTAGTGTCCCCTCTGTCTCTTTTTCTTTTGTGCACTCTTGCAGCATCAACTGTATTGTTTATAACTGTTTAACTTGCATAAAATATTTTAAGAAGTTACTTATGCACAAATTCTGTTGGGCGAAATGTAGAACAGGAAAGAAAAAGTTCGTACAGGTTAAATCCAAGCATAACTCGATACCTGATCCAGCTGATGTCACAGATCCATATCGCACTAGCCCTCCCCTCTATTAAACATTCCCAAACAAAGAAGAAATGTGGAAATGGGTAAAATATTCAAAGGTTTAGGCCATTACACATTGGCTTTAGAAGAAATAATAATGTGAAAAAATAATAAGAATTGTACTCACTACCCAAACTGGAGTATACCTTTCTATCATCTTTCAAATTGTCAATTATTCTTTCTCTGAAATCTGCTGTTAAGGAAGAATAAACAGGCATAAGAGTACTAGCTGTTTTGCAATAATTTTAGGTACTTTGTTGCTTGCATCGATACAATGGAAACCAAATAAAACACATTAAACTTTAATGGATTTCCAAAAGTATCAAACCTATTCATGCTTTATGTGCAAAAAAAAAAGAATTAAAATAGACACACACACACACAAAAATGATTTGCTTAAAGGCAGAACATTTTAGCTCAGACACGTTCTAATATTATTTAAGAATCTAAACAAAAACATACGATCAAGTGGTACATGGATGAATAAAAGGCTCAGTTTCAGAAATTTTCAACATCTTCACAATATTTTGATATGATAAAACTTGACAAAACCATGTACGCTTCAAGTCCCTAAGCTTTAGCATAAATGGTAAAATGGCGAAGATGGATCCATCTGTCTTCATTTCAAATATTTATCAAGTTAAAGTTAATTAGAATAGCTTTGCTTTGCAAATATGATGAGGCCAACTGATGAGTACGCAGAAACCCAACACCAAAGCAAAAAAATTCAATTTTGACTTCTGATGGTGTGGCTTAAGAACTTTATACTTAAAGAATATTCATAGAATAAGATACGGCTAAGGACAGCTAAGATATTTTTTTTTTTCCAGTAACTTCGTCAAAGTGAGGATTAAGATTATTAAATTAAAAATAGCATTCAGCAAAGATTGAATGTGCTTAAGTCTATACATTCATTTTGATGAATATAGCTTTACCTTTTGCTCTGGACCCATTTTCTGAACTCTTGCCATTTCCAACTTGTCTCTTCGAGCTCTCACAAACATTTACAGTTTGACTTGAGTTGCTGGGACCATCACATGTATCAAAACCAGATGAGACTACAGGTGCAGCAGCAGACGATTCACTCTGGGAAGGTTCTCGAGAAAATGTACTCAACTGATTTGTATTTGTAGGATTTACAAAACCTTCTAGGTCAAGATCAAAAGATCCTGGAATTGTTTGCGACACCCCAGGATCCTTAACTTGCCCAGCAGATAATTCTTGTAAAGTTCCGTGCATTTCATGAATATGATTTCCAAGTCCTTGATGAAAACTACTATTAGCTGTAACTTCTTGAGCCTGGTAAAGCCCATTAGAAAATTCTTCAAATGTTTCTTTCTCAATCTGATTACTAAGCTTCTTGCGTTCTAAGGTACCTTTTAGCATGCTGACAACAGAAGATATGTTATCGACATTACCAGTTTGTCGAGTGTTGAATATAGATGAAGATGAATTGGATGGAGACATGAATGTGCACATTTGGTTGGGAATTTCACTCATAGGAAGGTCAGTAAAACCATTTGGATTTGCAAAGTCTTCTTTCAATTTATTTGCACCAAGGCCAGAAGCATTATGCATTGCTTCCACATCTATTGTTGTTTGAGCAGATTGCATGGCAGCATACCTTCTCCTGGAACAAAAAGGTATATTGAATCAAAGCAATGTGCGAAAATGGGCTAGAAAAAAGATTTAAAAATATGAAGTTATCAAGCTTGAATGATTTGTTAGCACACACACACATGTTTTTGTAAGTGCATTTGATTCTTAAAGCTCTAAAAAAGTTAAAGTGATTCTAGCTAGTATGTGACACCACAATCAAAAAAATTCCCATGGATATGAATTTCATTAAACAACGCAGGATAGCAATTATACCGCAGTTCAGAGGATCGACTTCTTGTCATCGGTTGAGAACTGTGAAACCAGGCCTGCATAAAAGTTGAGGTGTCATCAGAATGTCTAGAAGCTTGCCAAAACTGATTTTTTACCCAAGAATTTAAATTGAACAAACCTTAGCCAAATATAAATTACTAGCCTGCATTCCTCTTTCAACAACATTCCTGAAAAAATGAGAACAAAGTAATATTAAGGATGAAATAACCGACGTTATAAAAAAGTCAGAAAATAAATATTATAGTAACTTATTTAGCTCTCACGTCTAAGACATATTGTATCATTTAGTAGTTAGGACTGAGAGTTTAAAGCATATAGTGGCCACCTGAGGTCGCCTGAGATTTCATCAGCCATGACGGCGTTCTTTGCAAATAAGATGTCACTGCTCTTTTTCTTCTGAAGTAAACCTCCATATTGGTGACTAGACAAATTGGAAAGTTCTGTGGATATCCTGAAATTCTTACAGAGTAAACACGTATTAAAAAGACGTGCCAAGTCAATTTGAAGAGAATCTTATTATCAAACAAGAGCAATAACTAAAGATTGTAGCTTATTCGAAGTTTTTGGGATAAAACTTTGGCGCGTTTCAGATTCATGACAAATAGGTTTATGAAAACTGATATTGCAGGAAATTATTGACTATTGAGCATCAACTTCCTATGTTTCTGTAGAAGATTCAAATTAGTTTTAATATTTGTCTATTTGAGTATCACACAGCATAGTTAGATTTTAGCAATCCAATTTTAACATGCATCGAGCTTAAATTAATTTTCCCCAACTAACATTTTTTAGTTTAGTCCTTTCCTCATTCCAGAAAGAGCTTCATGTTAGGCACACTCAATGATGAAAGTAGATGAACCTCAAACTGCTAATGCAGCAGATGTCAAGTTCATTATTATTTTCTTCTTCCATCCCCACTCTATATCAACCATATTAATTTTCATTGCCTATCAAGAAATTTCTTCCCTAAAGTATAATTAAGGCAATGATTTTTCATGGTGTGATTACCCAACTGGACAGAACCAGTGATAAAAGAACTAAAAGTATCCACTCTCTCCCTGAGCAAATGACAACCTCTTTAATATGCTATATATATCCTAATAGAATCAACAGAAAGAGACAATGGATTGGTAATGATCATTCTAAAGTAACTCCTGCCTTTGATTTTTCCATGAGTTTGTTTGTACTTTCCAGCAAAGTGAATTCAAAATTGTTTCTAATTAGCTAGTTTTTTTAAAGATTCCAAACTTAACTATAAGAAGAGGATATTGGGAAGATGATGGAATATAACGAGTTGATATTACAGGGTATTCTAAGGGATCTATTACTTTATCCTACTCACCTCCATGATGCTTGTCGTGTACGATGTGCTATGCTTGATGGACTGTAACCATGATTCTGCAAAATGGAAGTGCATCAATTAAATGAGGAAAGAGAATATGAATAAAAAGGAATAGATCTCAATCTACACCACATAGATATGAGTATTGTTGAATAACTCGCTGTATTTGGCTGCTTTTAGAAGGTTCTAGAATGTTCTCATCTATCCATTCAAACATGTTAATCATATAGATTGTACCATTTATGAACACCATGCTACAATTGGAAAAAACATATCGAAGATCGTCACTGAACAATCCATCATATTTCAGTTTTCTCTTCCAACAACACAAAATAATCAGTCAGATTTTTGGTTATAAGATGACATAGTATCTCACTCAACTGTTCTCAATCCTAACTCTTGAGGTAAAATAGAAAACAAACTAATCAACAAGCACAAGTTAACTATTGCAAAAGCTCAGATATTACTTGGATGAAAGCGCATACAAAATATTCTGTCACATCTCAACTATGCTACAATGTTATGGAAATGTTACTGGACTCTACTCAATCAAAGAGAAAAAATGGGTTAACAGTGCATGGTGTTTTTCCTTCCCCCATGAAGAAAAATAATTTTAAGCTGAATATAGATAATTTGAGCATCAATCAACTTAATCTCTTAAGCCTAAAAGCACATCACATGTAAATACAGTTGGTTTCTTTCACTAAATCCATGGATTATTATCCATATTTATATCATAATTCAAAAAAACACATCACACAAGAGCTTGCCTCTCCATTGGTGAGCCAGCTCTTGAACAGCTCCTCACTATCTGTACGAAAACTCTGTGAAAGATTCTTAAACCCCAACATTTCCATAGTAGGTACGGGCAAACCAATCGAGGACTCCATCAACGACTTGAGAAACAACTCCTCACTATTGTTCCTATACATGTCCGACTCCGCCTCCATCAAACTCTGATTCTCCCCCTCAGTACTCCTATGACTATGAACCACCTGTGAATGATACAAACTCAAATTCTTCTTGGTACTTTCTTCTAATCTTCCCTTCTTTCCATCTTTGACCATATTACCTATTTTCCCAGCAAAACCAAGAAAATTACCACCCACTTCACAATACAAGTACTACTTAAATTCCATATGAAAATAACTTGAATACTAGTTAAACTTTCACCAGAAAAGACAATGCTGTCTCTCTCTCTTCCATTGAAAAGCTAGACAAATGAGTCTTTATCAACATTCAGTTGACTGTAATAAGAAGAAATAAGAATCCCATGTAGAAAAAGTCCTTTGTAGTGCTAACATTACTAGTCAAATCAAATATAACATGCCATAACAAGTATTCTTTCAATTTTAATCTTTGATTTAATTAATATGACAAGCATCTGGTGGGCATCAATTCACAAAAATAAATGAATAAAAAAACTAAAGCTTTTGGAATCTAATAATTTTGAGTCTTAGTTTGATTCCATAAACAAGATATTTGTCTTTTTCATTCTACTGTATGAAACTTACATTTTAGCGGGATTCAACGGTTGAAAATGCTGACAAAATTTACTGGGAGGCCATAATAAATAATTGGGAATTAAAAGGAATATATAAAATTAAAGGGGGGTGGGGGAAGTTTTACCTGAATGATCGAAGCTGAAGTAGTGGAGTTGGTGAAGCAATGAAAAGGACCTTGCGGCTTCTGATTTTTAAAATTTTAAAAAATTAGAGCCGTTGATGGACCGTTTGCGTGTGAATTTGATTATGTCGTTTTCAGTCATATTAATTATCAATGAGTCCCTTTGGTTTAGCGAAGTTTTCGAAAACCCCCTCAATTTAGGAATTATATCAAATAAGTTCTTGCCTAATTGCCAAATGGAAATAATAATTCCAAAAGTAAATAAATTTGTGCTGTAAAATATAAATAAAAATTCTTATGAAGTTGATTCCTAATGCATTTTTTTGGTACAAGAATAAATCAGAGTAATTTTTTTAATGAGTCTGATTATTCTTCACAATCTCGACACTATTAGCTAATTAAAAAATCAACAAAAATTAATAAAATTTAATCACTTAACATTGGCCAAGTTATAGAGAACCGTAGTCACAACCTCCTCATTCTAATATGCATTATAAAACATTTCTTTATAGTTTCTCAATTATCAAATAGGCAAAAAGAATAAACCTACTCCTCGTTAAGATGTGACCAATTACTTGATGAGCTTATTTGAAATAAGTTAATAAAAGATTGAGCAAGTAGCAAGATTATAGTTGTCAATTAATCAAACCACTTGTTTACATTTAAATAATATTGTATTAAATGACTTGTTTAGGACGTTAATAAAGCGACATACCTGAACAACTAAAACTTTGATTAATCTTCAATAATGTTTTTATTTCTTTGAACCCTTTGACTAACAGATTTTAGTGTTCATATAGAATAGAATGTGTCCAAAGCAATTTTGATTAAGTTTATATATAGTGACATTATATATTACGTAATTATGGTATAATTCCATGGAATCATTTCTTAAATTTGATCAATTTACATAAAAAGTATATTTTTTTTATTGTTTTTGGTAAGAGTTGGCCGGCAGATTTTACTTTGATGAATGTTGACATATGCTTAATAGTGACGTATCTAATACTAAATATAATAGATTTATTTCTGTTTTTATATTTTTGAAATCGTAGATTCTACCGTTGTCTATTTTTAAAAAATTGAAAAATATTAATAATTAATTGAGCGTATCATCTCATCTTTACTTCTATAATATCTCATTTTAAGATGTTATTGTTGTACGCTAGGGATATCTTACTGCTCGAGGCACCGGCGGATGGCTAAATTTTATTAATTTTGATTGATTTTCTGGCCATATGATGGTCATTTGATGGTGCTCAGACGGTAGGATATGATACCTTCATAATATAATTGTCGACCCCTCATTCTCTACCTTCATACTTTCATAAAATTACTAAAGATGATTGACAACAAAAAAATTTGTCAAGCTACTAAACGACCCCAGCTTTTCGAACAAAATATGTTTTTCTCAAAAAAAATCAAATTTTTCATTAAAAAAAATTAAAATAAGAGGTAATTTTGTTCTACCCTTAATAGTTATCGTTAAGAAAATTACTTTTATTTCATCAACATGCCTCCTTTTGCTCTCATCTTGTAAACAGTAATTACAGACAAATTAGTGTTTACAATAATTTAAGGATATTTTGAATCTAGTCAAATTTTTAGAGGGTAAACCAAAAATTAACCGTTAAAACAATCCAAACCATTCTTAATACAGATTTTACTCCCCCCTCTAAAACTCACATGATCTCTTCAGCTAGGAAGTGGCCATCCTTCATTACATTCTCAGAATTTACACAAGCACTCTTATGACTATACATGTTATCTCACATTTTTATCTTCTCCTCCTCCCAGGTCTTCTCTCTCTTAGGAACGCACACATAAAACTGCACATCAAATTCTATTTGAGACTGATATCAAAACCCTATGCAAGTTCAAAACCTGAAAACAAATCAACAATTCGGTGCAGCCATATTCCTTCAACAAGCAAGTGAACCGCTAAAGCATGGCAACAATAATGAAATGAGCTCTATAAGATTATCGTTTTGGCCTTGCTAAATCTGCCCACTGTTAAGAGCTCTGTCTCATAGTATTATTGCCAAAGTTCATTTAGTTCAGCAGCTGGCGAAAGAACAATTGAATGAATGCATACAATCCACAAAGGAGAAAAATAATGGATAAAATTCAAAGCTTTTCTCATACAATCAAGTTCATAGACAGGCACTGGAATGATCATAAAGGCACCCTAACTTGATATCTCGCTTCCACATTCTGGACTAGGCCATTCCAGTCACCAAACATGAAGAGATCTGGTTAACATTTGCCCAAATTTGTAAGGAATCCATGGCGCTGGCAGCTGAAGAATCCATCAACTTGAAGCCCTTGTATAAGAAATATGGAAAAGAACTTTCCATCACATACATTTTTCAGAACTTTCACACGACAATGATGACAATTAAAAAGAAAAAAAAAAGGCACCACAAAAGGTACAATAATAATAAAATCATCTCCCCTAAATTTCATATATGATACAGTGAGCAAGGAACAACCACATTTCATAATTCATATTATAGCTTACAAGACAAAAATCAAGATTAGCACCTTCTTATTCATCAGACTTCTACAAGACACTGAAGTCAAGTAATATAATTACTCCAAAAGAAACCAAAATAAAAGCTGCACTATCTCTATCTCTCCATGCACTACTGGCACCTGCCACTGGAGTTGCCAGTTGTTTTAAAAAATCAGACTCATAGGGAATGTTCTCCTCTCTCTAGATTTTCATGCATTGGAATCTTAGATTTTGATTATTGGAATTCTTGAATTATTTAAAAGCCAAACATAGTTTCCGGATTCCAATTGGCTTCCAAATAGCAATATCAAACAGATCATTTCGGGGATGGGAGAAACAGTGATGCTGATGATATGTTTGCAAATTCTACAGATTATTGAGCCACTAATTATAGCATTGTTTTGAGAGAGTAATGATACAGATACCAACTACTTATATAAAATCTTATGTCCAAACTGATGTGACATACTGCTAGTAGAAAACCGAAAATGAAAAAGTCAATGAAATTAATAGAATAAATGACGTGACAAAAAACTAGCAAAATCACAATAGTTTGAATACATAGTTTCATTTAAGTTGTGCAACGAAATTTATAAACAGCAAATGAGAAAATTGGATGATACGTTAACAATGGTTAAGATGTAATCCAAGCCATGTGCCCAATTATGACAACTGAAATGAAATAAAAGATATCACAGAGTTGAGTAAGCTGGATATTATAATAGCGTTCGCAAATGAAGATATTGCCTCAAGACAATCGTTTGAATCCTTTTCTCAAAAAAAAAAAAAAATGTTTGAGTCCACAGTTTGTATGTGGTCTATTGTATTTGAGAGGATGATGATTCTAAATTCAAATTCCAGATCCAGTGAATAAAGCATCAACCAGCATTTGTAGGGAATATTTACAGAATTTCATAACTTCGTGGAAGGTGGGACTCAGATAAAAAGATGGAATTAAAAGGGATTTTCCCTGTTTTCAGAACAAAAGAATAGAAAATAGAACTTATGAATATCACTTCCTTCTACTTTTGGAAAAGTAATTATGGACATATGAGAAGAGTGATATGCTCTTTGGTACAAATTATATTAGCAGGACCAAAAATATAGAGAGGCAACAAATTCTAGCAGCTTTAAGGGAAAAACCCTTGAGTAATTCCCTTCAAATGCAAGATATCAATGAACAATCTTCACATAACAAAAAGGAATTTGCGAGAAACAGAAAGGGGCCAAAATGGTCAAGGGCATTCTTATAGCCAGCTTTTCAAGTAACAACCCTACATAGCCAGGAGATTGACCCTCACAGAAATCTTTCTACCACAAACAACCTCCCTTAAACTATATATATGTCTGTGCAAGTTTCAGATAACTTCCTATTAATGGGCGACCAACTATTAACTGAAGTCAAAGCACGACTGAGTGGAAACAGTAGCCAGAATGGAAATTTAGGAAATAGAAAAAAAGGGCAGAGAGGGTTGTAATTTTCTCAAACTTCTTGCAGTTCATTCATAACTTTCTTCATCTAAAGAAATAAACAACAGGGACAGATTGAATATCAACCAGGTCTAAACTTTGAAAAGGTGCGAGCTACACAGTACTTGACATTTCCCCAAGTTTTCATAAAAAAAGTCAGAACTTTTAAAAGCAGCCATCACGAACATAATTTCATTGTATAAACTAGAAATGTAGGTCAGAAAAAATTCTGCTTGTATACTATCTTCTTAAAGTTTATTCTGACAATTACACATGAGATATGATGCAAGCACACAGAGAAATAGTATAAAAATTGGAATACCTTAACAGAACTTTCCATCCTAGACGATCTCATCATCGGGAACATCTGGTGTCAAGAATTTCCTCGGATCTTTACGGACTTCCAAATAATCAAAGCCTGGTTTGACCTTTTCTGGTACAGGAACCAGAGGAATAATACTGTCTCTATCAATAACTCCATCAATAATCCCATATTCAACTGCTTCAATCGGAGACATGTACCGATCCCTATCGATATCCTTTTGCACTTGCTCAAACGGACGGCCAGTAAAGCCAGATATAATTCTTGTGAAATTATTCTTGTTATGCATGATTTCTCTTGCTTGAATTTCCACATCTAATACTTGCCCACTAGCTCCTCCCATAGGCTGATGAATCATTATCCGAGTGTTGGGCATCGCAAACCTCTTCCCTTTCGCCCCACCACCAAGAATTAACGAAGCAGTTGACGCCGACATGCCCAACGCAACCGTGGACACATCCGCTCGCACCAGCTGCACCACATCATATATAGCCATTGTGGCACTGACATTCAACAAAAGGTAAAAGTATCAGCTACCATCACCCGGGTTACCAAATTGTTAACAATAATATTCAAGAGGTTTCGCATACTAAGCTTCAACTGAAACTTCCATGTTACATGTAATTATGATTATGTCGAGATCAATGGTCTGTTTACTGTTGCAGCTTAAAAGCAACCGCCAGTAGACAGCAATATCAAAATTAGCCTAAAGTGATATCCAACCAAAATCACTACCTATCAAGAATAAGTGAACCGTGATTGAAATGTTCAAAATTAAGCAAGCACAACAATTACAATTTACAAATTACAAATGTAGCATAACAAATAAAAAAAAAAAAAGGAATTTACCTAAGAGAGCCACCAGGGGAGTTGACGAACAGCCTGATATCTTTGGTGGGGTCCTGAGCGTCCAATAAGAGGAGCTGACTGATGATGGCGTCAGCAACGAAATCGTCGATGTTATTACCCAAGAAAACAATTCTTTCTCTGAGCAGGAGGCCCATGGCGTCGGCTTCTGCGCCGCGCATGGCGGTGGCCGGAGTCTGAGGGGCCGAAGACAAATGAACATCGTGTTGCTGTCGCTGTTTATGTTGCTGAAGAGCTAGGGTTTTGGTTGAGATTCTTTGGGTTTTAACAGAAGAAATGGGTTTAAAAGAGATAGGCAAAGATTTGGAGAGTGATAAATTGGGGGTTTTGCAAAGAGAAGAAGGGAAGTGAGAGGTTGAAGTGGAAGAGACCGAAAGCAAACCCATTGTTGCTCAAAATATAAATTTTAGATAAAAGAGTTGCGATTACAAAGTGCAACTGCAAACCCAGTTATTCAGTTACTGCACGCTCTTCTTTACATAAAAGTACACAACTATACTGACTATAATTTACATTTACCCAAATACCCTTACTTTGAAAATACTCAAATACCCTTAAAATCAATAAATCATGAAAATTTTGTAATTTGAAAGCACCTTCGTGAATGTTTGACCCGAAGGTGGAAAACATATTTTTACTCTTTTAACCCCCACAGCCCTCAACGCAATCTTTGAGTGTTCGGATAAATTATGAGATTGGATTAAATTTTGGAATTTATAAAATAATTTAATTTAATGTATGTTTGGTTGTTATGAACTTAGAATAGATTAAAATTTAATTTAAAATTAATAGGATTATTAATCCTTATTTTTATATGAGTTTAGGTGGGATAAAATTAAATGAAAAATTTGAGAACTCTTTATCACTCTTTCTTTTTCATTTAATCTAATATTTTAATAAAAATTAAATATAAAAGTTAATTTCAGTTTTTTAATATATAATTTTATATTATATAGAATATAAAAATTGTATTCATTAGTTTATTTAAACTAATATTGAATATTAAACGTAAAATAATCAACTATTTCTTTACAATAATATTGAATATTAACTATTAAAGTCAATAATTATCAATAAAACTAAAAAAATTATATTATTTAAATAATTATTTAATTTTATTAAATTAAATTAACATAATTATGTTCAATATTATACCAAATAAAATATAAGATTATATATGATCCAATCTACTATAATTCAATTTATTTTTAAAAGTTAAGCTAATCCAATCTATTCATATCTTCCAAACGTAGCATAAATATTTTTCAACATTCAATTGTTGCTAAATATATAAACCAATAAAACATTACAAATCAATAAAAACAACATACAATACACAACGATGAGAATTTACTAACCGCGGTAAATAATGTTTTTGGCAATACATCGAGCACTTGACACGTGCACACAGCTTACAAGAGATATTTTAGTTTTCTGAATGGTTACAGAGAGCTGCGTACTTGAGGGTTGGGTTTGAATGAAGGTAGGATTGGGTTAAAGAAATTAACTTAAAATAAATTTTGGGTTCGTTTTTATTCATTTCAATTCGATGTGCACCCTAGCACTAGTGATAAGAACAGCTAAACAGTGCCTAAAGTTCAAATTTAATTAATCTATATATTTTTAAAATTTTTAAGCACAACTTTTTTGTTTTTTTTTTAAATTCCAAATAACTTGAAATATCTTCTTTGCAAATTTAATTATCGATAGGATTAGTATCACCTGAGTGACATATTTTTCAACAAATAAAAAAAATAAATTTTTAAAAAATAGACAGATTGATTATTTTAACTAAAATATTAAAATAATTATAAAATAATATTTTTACCCTTGTAATTAATTATAAAATAATATTTTTATTCTTATAATTAATTATAAAATGATATTTTTACACTTATAATAGTTATAAAATAACATTTCTACTCCTACAATTAGTTGCAAAATAATGTTTATTTTGCTACTCATTTATTTTATTTTTTAAATAGAAAAATATAAAAAAATTCATCTAAGTCTAACTGGACTTTTTTTTTTAGTTAAATCAAACAAATTTTTATATATTTTTTTAACAAGATATTTTTTAATAAAATTGTTTGTTTTAACAAAAAAAAATTAATTAATTAAACTTAGATGTAATTATATTTTTTTTCTATTTAAAAAATAAATACAAATGAGTATGGACATAAACATCATTTTGGAACTAATTGTAGAGGTAGAAATATCATTTTGTAACTATAATAGGGATATAAACATCATTTTGTAATTAATCATTAGAATAAAAATATTATTTTATAATTATTTTACTGTTTTCATTAAAATTAATGACTTGTCACTAATCTGTTTATTTTTTAAACATTTATTATTTTTACTATTTGTTGATGCACTTTTTCGCGTGCCTCAGCGGTCTTGCTAGCCTTGATAGTACCTCGAACCTCTGCGAGTATCTTGAAATAGCTCGAGCGGGATTGTCTAAATCTGCTGCTCGCGACTGAAAGCGATGCCTCGATCATACGCTGCATAATAAGCTCGGCGGGATCACCCTACCGTCTTGTTCATTGTCTTCTTGAGCGGAGATCTCCGGGACTGTACTCACGAGCCAGGGTCGAGGGTCGTCGGGCGTGTTCAGCGAAACCCTCAGGCGCTCAGTCGTGATCGGGTTTGTCTTTTGGTATCTCCACTTAGTGAGGAGGCCAGGAAAGATGAAAGAGTATTATTTCGCCCCATTTTTAGATAAGTCGATGTTTCGAGGAAAATCAAAGTGAGAAAAATAAGAATCGGAAGAACATGTTTCGACTTACGGATCCTTTGTGAATGAAAATTGCTAACCCTTTGTGAGTCGAAGGATCCGACCTTTGTCGATTAGAAAATGCCAACCCTATTACGTTCCCTTCGTTTCCTTTTATACTCCATTTTCCCGCTCTTTCCATTTCAGTTTGTCCACTCCACGTTAGTAGTATCCGGATCCTCGGCGGTTGTGATTGGCGGAATATTCCACTAGGGATGGCGGTTGTCCCTTAACTTGGATTCACGTGGCGGATCACCATGTCGGGCAAGTGCGCTAGGAATGATGACACCGTGGGCGTGTCTGCAGCCACGCATATGATATCATCACCAAGCCATGTGGGACCTGGCGAGACATTAAAAGGTGTGCAAGATTACGAGAAAGCGGGTCGGGTTGCCATGGGTCGGGTGCTTGCCGGTGTGCTCGTGGATCTGCGGCGGGAAAGATGGGCTCGGCGCTCGACCTTGACCGGCTTTGACGATGGGCGACCTCGGCGGTGATGGAGTGCTCGGCTCTCGACCTTGACCGGCTTTGACGCGATGGGCGACCTCGGCGGTGATGGAATGCTCGACCCTCGACCTCGACCGAGCTTTGACACGATGGGCGACCTCGGCGGTGATGGAATGCTCGACCCTCGACCTTGACCAACTTTGACCGACCTTTGACGGAAGGTTCGCTCGAGCCAGTAGTCCTCGGGGTGCCTACTCGGTGGAAGGGCTTCGAGTGCAGTCGATATTTATCAGCTTGAGGTGCAGTCGATGTTGCCAAACACGGTCCCCGGTTTCTAGTCTTTTGAGTGAAGCGAGATAAGGCTGAAACTTCGATAATGATGGGCGAGTCGCGGCCTTTTACTCTTCCCAGTGCTTCGGTATGCGCCGCTTGAATTATTTCTCGTTTAAGGCCGGGACACGTGGGTTGATCGGCAGCGTATTTGAAATTCGAAGGGGCGTGACCTAAAAGGTCGTGTCCCTCGAAGCTTACTTGCTTACTTTCGAAAGAACAGCGTCTTCCTCTTTAAAAATCTCGACTTCTTCGCTGCTCCTCCTGTTGCTTGCTTTTCGTTCAAATTCAAAATTCATACGCTCTCAGATTACTTCTAGGTCTTCTTCTTTACATCGAAGCGGCTTAGGCTAACCACACTTCTTTTAGCGTTCGGTACCACTCGATCTTCCATTTCACCACTCTGTTCACCTCGTCGGTTTATACCATAGGAAAATGTCGGATCCCGACAACCCGTAGGATGTCACGGAGGACTCTTCCTCTTACTAGTGAGGCCTGACCTCTTGGTATAATCCGGTGAGGGATTCTAGTCGAGAGGAATTACAGTGGTGATACCGGTAGCATCGGAAGATGAGGGCGATCGGAGGTCGGCGTGGGGAATACCCATGGATTGCTTAGAATGTGAAACCACTCGATCGGAGTTGAGCAGGACTTAGGAAACTTACCACATTCACGATGGTGTAATTACGAGGTTGCCGAGCGGTGAGATCCCGGCCGTCCCCAGGGTTCTGACCTTACTTGGGTGCTTCGGATGGGGGTTAGGTGCCTCTCCGACCTTATTTTGGTAGGGTTTTATGCGGGTTTCAGCTTGGCTCTGGACAAGCCGAACCAGAATGGGTAGAGGTCCTTTCAGGACTCTTCGTTTTGTGGAAGCTATTGTGACTTGGATGAGCCCTTGGTAGGAAATCGAGACACCTCTACCGGTGAAGTGTAGCCCAATGGTTGGTTGGTATTACCTTACCTCCGGCTAAAGGGTAGAAGCCCATCAGCTGATCTCCAGAGCCTCACGGTGGCAGTTGGAAGAGCAAATTCTTCTTCGTTGGGGAGAGTGGGGGCACGCTACTGCTCGTGGCGAGGAGTCCCTCAGATCCATGGCATTTGCACTCAGGGTTATTTATACGCCTTGTGGATTTTACTTTTAGTTTTCATGCTCGCGTCTGTTTTCATTGTTATACCTTGGTTGTTTTTTGCGATCTCACAGGGTGCTTAACATTCGATTGGGAGTCGACTTGAGCAGCGTGCGTGTTGCTCTTACTAAGCATGAGCTTCGTGTAGGGGCTGTTGGCGCCGGAACTTTTAGAGTCAACTTAATACCAGCGAAGAGATGGCCGGCGAGGATCTGCGAGATGTTGCGGTAGCGTCGGGACAAGCTGAAGGTGCGAGCACTCTCAAAAGACCATGGCGAGTCGGTGCTCCACTCCGCCATCTCGAACCTACGCTTCTTCTTGGCTCGGCGGTCGGCGTGCGAGCGAGGTCCTCCTCGCGGGAGGCGGAGGGCTAGCGATCCGGCTCGTCCCAAACCAGCGGTGTGCGAGCCTGAGTCGGCCCGGCCGTTCAGAGCCTTGTCGGAGGGCTTTCGATGAAGAGGCGGCCAAGCGGGTTTCTGGATGAGATAGAGTCCTGCACTCCCGAGCTACATCCGGTATCTTCAGTGACTTTCCTCTCGAGCATTGGCATCTACGACCGAGGCTCGCTGAAGTAACCACAGGTTCAGGGAAGAACTCGGCGAAGGTTCGAGTTTGGGCGAGGCTTTGAGCAGTGAAGGAGGAGAATCAGCTAGCTGGGCGAAAATTTAAATTTTCTTTGAGAAGGCAGGTGGGTGATTCAAGGTTTACGGGCTTGAGAAGGAGTTGAGTGATACCAGAGCAGTGAAGCATGCTCGGAAGGACACTGGACATTCGAAGTCTTGCTACTGAGCGGCTCGTGGAGGGAGCGCTGCGTCTTGAGAGCAAGTTGACACTACGAAGGTCCGACTTGCCATGAGTACAACTACTGGGGCGGACTCCACTACTATTGCCTTATGTATGCTTTTGGCAAGGCATACCCAGGTGACATGTCGAGGTTGAAGGGTATGTGGCCAGAGTACATGAGCAATCTCGAGATTGTCCGATCCAGAGACCAGGTGTTGAAAGAGAGCTCGCTCCTTCTCCTTCCAATGCTCCTCCTGCTGAAGCTCCTGCTGGTGTCCTTCCTCCTGCCCCTCCTGTGCATGCTCCTGCTGCTGCCGAAGATGTACCTGCTGCTGATGCTGCTCCTCCCCCTGCTGTTGCTTGAATGTCTTGGACTTCTTTCTTTCTTTTTTTTTTTTTTTTTTTTTTTACATATGTAATCATTTCCAATGAAATAAAAGATACATGTTTGAGCAACTCTATTAATCGCTCCTGTGCATACATTCTCTTGCCTTATATATTGACTCTGAATGTGTTTGCTAAGTAAAAACTTTCTAAGTAAAAACTTTCTAAGTGTAATGCTGCTCAACCCTACAGGGTAGAGTTTTGCTCTGACTTAGGCTAAAAAGGCCTTATGTCTGTTTTATGAGTTCATTTGACTTGCTCGAGCCTGCATTTGGCTCTTGTTAAACAACGTCCCGCCTAGAGCTTAGGCGTAAGGACTTTGGGCAAGGGTTCCTCTTGAACTCCTCGCCGGGTCTCGCAATTGACCCAAGCATGGCACCGTCCCGCCTAAGACTTAGGCTTTGGGGACTTCTGGCTCAAGAGTTTTTCTTCTGCTCGAGCCTTTTAATTGACTCGAGGTCTTCTGATGAGACTCCTGCTCTGGTTTTCAATTAACCCGAGCTTGGCACCGTCCCGCCTAATGAAGTTAGGCTTGGGACTTCCGCCGAGGAGCTCTTCTTCCGCCGGCCTTTTAATTGACCTCGAGGTCTTCCGATGAGACTCCCGCCTGGTTTTCAATTAACCTGAAGCTGGCACCGTCCCGCCTAATGAGTTAGGCTTGGGACTTCGGCCGATGAGTTCTTCTTCCGCTCGGCCTTTTAATTGACCCGAGGTCTTCGATGACACTCCCGCCTGGTTTTCAATTAACCCGAAGCTGGCACCGTCCCCGCCTAATGAGTTAGGCTTGGGACTTCCGGCCGAGGAGCTCTTCTTCCGCCGGCCTTTTAATCGACCCGAGGTCTTCCGATGACACCCCGCCTGCGTTTTCAATTAACCCGAAGCTGGCACCGTCCCGCCTAATGAGTTAGGCTTGGGACTTCGTGCCGAGGAGTTCTTCTTCCGCTCGAGCCTTTAATTGACTCGAGGTCTTCCGATATCTCTACTCCCGCCGGGCCCGCAATCGACCCAAGCATGGCACCGTCCCGCCTAATGACTTAGGCTTCGGGACTTCGCCAAGGAGCTCTTCTCAAAATTCTCCCGCTCGGCCTTTTAATCGACCGAACGCCTTCTTGTATCTCTACTCCCGCCGGGCCTCGCAATCGACCCAAGCTGCCTTCGATAGTTACTCCCGCCGGCCAAGAATCGACCCAAGCATGGCACCGTCCCGCCTAATGACTTAGGCTTTGGGACTTCCGCCAAGGAGCTCTTCTCAAACTTCTCCCGCTCGAGCCTTTTAATTGACCGAACGCCTTCTTGTATCTCTACTCCCGCCGGCCTCGCAATCGACCCAAGCTGCCTTCGATGTTACTCCCGCCGGCCTCGCAATCGACCCAAGCATGGCAACCGTCCCGCCTAATGACTTAGGCTTCGGGGACTTCCGCCAAGGAGCTCTTCTCAAACTTCTCCCGCTCGGCCTTTAATCGACCGAACGCCTTCTTGTATCTCTACTCCCGCCGGCCTCGCAATCGACCCAAGCTGTCTCGATGTTACTCCCGCCGGCCTCGCAATCGACCCAAGCATGGCACCGTCCCGCCTAATGACTTAGGCTTTGGGACTTCGCCAAGGAGCTCTTCTCAAACTTCTCCCGCCGAGCCTTTAATTGACCGAACGCCTTCTAGATCTCTACTCCCGCCGGGCCCGCAATCGACCCAAGCGCCTTCCGATGTTACTCCCGCCGGCCTCGCACTGACCCAAGCATGGCACCGTCCCGCCTAATGACTTAGGCTTTGGGGACTTCGCCAAGGAGCTCTTCTCAAACTTCTCCCGCCGGCCTTTAATTGACCGAACGCCTTCTAGATCTCTACTCCCGCCGGGCCTCGCAATTGACCCAAGCGCCTTCCGATGTTACTCCCGCCGGCCTCGCAATCGACCCAAGCATGGCACCGTCCCGCCTAATGACTTAGGCTTTGGGAACTTCCGCCAAGGAGCTCTTCTCAAACTTCTCCCGCCGGCCTTTTAATTGACCGAACGCCTTCTAGTATCTCTACTCCCGCCGGGCCCGCAATTAACCCAAGCTGCCTTCCGATGTTACTCCCGCCAGCCTCGCAATCGACCCAAGCATGGCACCGTCCCGCCTAATGACTTAGGCTTTGGGACTTCCGCCGAGGAGCTCGCCTCAAACTTCTCCCGCCGGGCCTTTTAATTGACCGAACGCCTTCTTGTATCTCTACTCCCGCCGGCCTCGCAATCGACCCAAGCTGCCTTCTCGATGTTACTCCCGCCGGGCCTCGCAATCGACCCAAGCATGGCACTGCCTCGCCTAATGACTTAGGCTTTGGGGACTTCATGCCGAGGAGCTCTTCTTCCGCTTTTGGTCTTCATTTTGAACTTTTCATTATAAATGCTTTTCTTATCCTTGCATACATTTGTACTTTTACATATCCCATCCCGGGACGAAATATTACATTATAGTAATAGCATTCTCCATCTCCACCTTAGTATTACGACAAGTCTCCACCTCCATCTTAAGCACTATTACTATAAGTATCCACCACCACCACCAACACCAAAGCATTTACATATCCCATCCTTGCATACTTTTCAAGTTTCTCATCCGAATCGACTCGGTTCGGATCATTCTCCTCGCTATTATCATGTGCTAGATTGGTCGGTGGAGGTCCTTCCGTGTTTCGATTTTTACATGCTTGGCTTAAGCATCCCGGGTTTATTGATGTTGTGAGGCAATCTTGGGGTGATCCGGTTGTTGGCTTTGGGATGAGGGCTTTTCAGCAGAGCTTGTGAGATTGAAGCTTTGCTTAAAAGATGGAATAAAGAGGTTTTGGGAATGTGTTTGATAGGGTTAAGGAGGTCGAGAAGGAGGTTGCTCTGGAGGAGAGTCGATGATGATTTATTCGGTTCAGTCGACAACCGTGCGAGTTTCTCCGAGGCTCGAGCACGATTGCAGCGATGCATTACTTGTGAGGAGATATTTTACGACAGCCTATCGAGTGTTCGCTGGGTTAGGGAGGGATGCTAATACCCGCTTCTTCCATGCCATGATTCTAAGAAGCAGCGGTTCTTTCATGTCCATCGGATCCGGGATGCATCATCCGCATGGATTATCGAGCCTCACCGCCTTGACCGAGTCTCGTGTTGATTATTTTCGTGGTCTATTGGCGGGAGGTCCTAGTCGGCTTCAGCTTATCGATTTTGAGTTTATCCCTCTCTAGTCACTGCCGAGGATGATATGGATCCGTGTAGAGCCCGATTTAGAGGAGTTACGGCGGGTGGTTTTTTCTATCGACTCGACAGCGTGCCCCGGTCCCGATGGTTTTGCAGTAGGTTCTACCGTACATGCCGGGAGGTGATTTCGGATGACTTATTGGTCACTGCTCACGATTATTTTCGGGTTCCGCTATGCCTGTGGATTCCAGTAGTACTCTTGGTTCTTCTTCCTGAAGGACTCTCCAGCTTCATGATGATTTTCACCAATCAGCTTGTGTAACGTGAGCAATAAGGTTTTAACTAAATTGCTTGTTACGCGATCGACACCAATGCTACCTCGTGATCATTTCTCCGCCTCGTAGTGGTTTTGTACCGCGGGAGCATTCATGATAATGTGTTATTGGTTCGAGAGCTTGTTCACGATCTCAATCGTCGTATCTGGGAAGTAACGTGGTATCGAAGTTGGATATGACTAAGGCATACGATCGGATGTCATGGTCCTTTGTCCTTCGGATGTCATGGTGCTTGGGTTTCTCAAAGCAATGGATTTCTTTAGTTCAAGGGCGATATATGGACCTTGGTTTTCCGTGTTGGTTAATGGGGTCACCATGGATTTTTTCGGCCTCGGGTGGTCTTCGCCAGGTGATCCGCTATCTCCTTGTTTGTTCATTATCACTGCAGAATTTTTATCTAGAGGCCCTGGATCACTTGTATTCTTCGCGATCCTTCTTTGAGATATTGCTCGATCGGTCATCTTCCTATCTCCCATTCGAGCTTTGCAGATGATATTGTTCTTTTTGGAATGGGAGTAAGAGTAGTCTCACGCGGCTTATGGATTTTCTCGCGATCATTATGAGACCGTTTCAGGCAACTGGTTAGCCAGCGAAGAGCGCTTTTATGTTGGGGCTCGGCTTCGCTTCACGTGGTGCTATTATTCACACGCTACGGGTTCCAGCAGAAGCAACTCCCTTTTCTTATCTTGGTTGTCCGGTGTTTGTTGGGAGAGTCAAGATTGCCCTTTTGATGATCCGATCTCGGAGGGTCCGAGAGAGGATTTCGGTCGAGCTACTCTGCTACTCTCATTTGGGGAAGCTAGTGCTTATTCGGCATGTCTTATCTTCTATGCCCTTGCACTTATTTCATGTTACGCGATCACCGATCGGGGTTATCCAAGCAGCTAGAGCGGATGTTTACACGCTTCTTATGGGTGACTGTGGACCCAGGCGGAGGATTCATTGGTGCCATCGGCCGAGGTGTGCTTTCCTGGAGGAGGGCGGCTTGGGTTTTAGGTCATTTCGTGATCTCATCTAGCTTTCGAGCTTAAGCTTCAGTGGAGATTTCTGAGCAGAGAATCGCTATGGGCTTCATATATGAAGTCTAAATATTGCAACGAATGATCATCCCTGAATGGTTCGTTGCTACTCCAGCCTCGCCTCCTGAGGCGTCTTCGCTCTATCCGAGATGTCACTGAGCCACATATTCGCTGGTCGGTAGGTGCTGGTGCTTGTAGTTTCGGTATGATCGCTGATCGGATCACTCCTTTATTTTTATAATTCGGTGTCGCTCGTCTGCACTTGTCTTCTTATCAGCGTGGTACTCGCTTGGGATAGGGTAAGCTTCCGCCGCCTTACCCACGCCAAGAGTTGAGCGATTGTTTTGGTTCCGATATCTCATCGGCGTGCTCGATGAGACTCGCTGGGATTCGCTCATCGATGGCATTTTTCATTTACTGGTCGGCTAGGGAGATAGTGAGGTGCGCCAGCCACCGAGATGATGTCCGTTTCTATGATTTGGCAGCACCATATTCCGTCCTCGGTTATCGCTCTTTCTTTGGCGGTTGTTACGAGGTTTTCCGCCACCGATGATGCATCGAGTGCGCCGGATTCTCAGATGGTTTCGCGGTGCTTCAGTAGGCGTGTCATCGAGACTTCTCAGACTTATTTCTTGAGTGCCCTCGGGTTAGCCAGTGTGGAGTACTTTTATCGTTGTTTAGGGACGTGGCGGACCAGCCTTTCTATCGCCCCATGCTTTGCTTCGCCAACGGCGAGATGTGCTTCTTCTCGATATCATATTCGGGTTATCTTACCTTGCTTCATTCTCGTGGCATGTGTGAAGGCTCGAAATGGATACGATGTTTGATTCTCACTCCTTTCGTGGATGCGGTGATTTTCGAGTGGTGCTCGGACATTCGGCTCACTGGCTCGCTCTTGGTTTCAAACCGTCGCAGCTAGTGGGCGTGAGGGATTCTCCGCCACGAATGGGCTACGAGTGATTGCTTCACCCCAGCGGCCTATTCGAGTTGTCGTATGGACACGTCCGCCTCTTGGTGCGGTCAAGCTGACTGTTGATGGGTGTTCGAGGGGTAATCCTGGGTTGTCAGCTGCAGGGGGCGTTCTTCGGGATCATAGGGGTATATTTTTGCGGTGGTTTGGCTCTTTCTTGGCCATCATCCAATCCTTTATGCGGAGCTTATGGCTGTTTGTGAGGGTTTGGAACTGGCGGTCCAGATGGGTTATTCTGTTGTGGAGGTAGAGTCTGATTCGGCTACTGTGGTTTCCTGGATCCTTGCAGATAGTTCTGTCCGTTGGGACTATGCTTTGCCCTTGCGTCGAGTTCGATCTTTGGTGTCCTCTTATTCGGTTGTGGTTCGGCATGTGTATCGTGAGGCTACGCCTGCAACTGACTTTCTAGCCAATTGGGCTTGCACTCTTGTTCCAAACCATCGATTCTTATCGATCCGTGATCCGCCTACGTGTTTATCTAAGATTATTCATATGGATGCCCATGCGGTTCCACATATCGACGCTAGTTTTTATATTACCGCTTGTATGTTATCACTTATCGAGGAGGTTTTGGTTCATGTCCCCTCCTTAAATATGTGTTTACTCTTTCATGATTTATATTACGGTGGGGTCCCGCTTAACCCCCACCATTTTGGTGGTTTTAAATAAAAAAAAAAGAAGACTCCATCGATAATACTCCTTCGGAGTTGTGCGTTCCACTGACCTCTTGATCTCTCATCCATCCGGATGAGCTGGCCGTGATGCTCCTCGCCTTCCATTCCTTGATTCCCCTCGAGTCGAGCGAGGTTATCCGCGATGGTTTCCTTGGCGACTACGGCGAATAACTCCTCGCCACCCTTTGGCTGCCTTTCACGACCCCAACAGCCCCATTTACTCGATACTTAAGGGCTAAGTAATGGGTGGATAGCACGCATTGGCTGATCCTCATGAACGGCCTCCCTAGAATCGCTCGGTACGGGCTGGCTTCATCTACCACCACGAAATCCAAAGATCATATTCTTCTCGAAAGGCTTCGAGCCCATGGTTACTCGCCAACTTGATGATTCCTAGAGGTATTAGCTTTCCTCCCCGAACCCCTTCGAGGAAGTGCTCGTATGCTCGAGGCTCGCGCCTGCTATTCCTAAATCCTCGAGTGTGGACTTGAAAAGAATATCTACCGAGCTCCCGAGTCAACCAGTATTCGGTCAACTTCCTTGTTTGCTATGCTGGCTTTTACCACTGTGGCATCTTCACTGGGGTACAAGACCCCTCCTCATCTTCATCTCGTCCACATGATTGGCACCTCACGGACCTTGGCCTTCTTTGCTGCAGGAGCAAGTGAACAGGACTTCTTGGCCGGCAGCGGCATATCTGCAATAGTTTTTCCGGGCCCTGTTGGAACTTCCAGCCATCGTTGGCCCACCCGAAATTACTCTCGTGGATGGTAGCTCCGTATCTATTTCGTGAAGTCCTGGCCACCTTCCTCAGTCGCTGTTCAACCACCGGGTGTCCCCCTTCAACAAACTCATCCAAGTACCGGTTCCTAATCAGATCTTCCACCTGATTTTTCAAATCACGGCATTGTGTTGTGGAGTGGCCGTGGTTACCATGGAAGCGGCAGAACCGATCCTTATCCCGCTTGCCAGCTGATTTGGCCATCGGCGTTGGTAGGCTCAGCAGTCCTCGCTCTTCAGCCACTTGAAGTATCTCTTCGAGAAATACTTTCAATTTCAGTATATCGTCCGTAGCGGTGGCTCTGCTCCACTACTTGTATCGCCCTATCCCCTGGAAGCTTCTTGGTGGGTGGCAATGAACGATCGCCTGCTGTGGCTTACTTGTGTATACTCGGTGGTCGGTCATGGGTATATGGCCGTCATGACGCCTGTATTCTCCGTGATCCCGACCCGAGACCTGCGTGGTGGTTGGGGACCATCCGCGGTGGGGAACTCTCGACACGGGTTGTATGGTGCAACCCGGTCCCTCGATGTCTTTGAGCTTATGTCCCCAGGCAGACTCCCTTCTCCTTCCTTCGCTCCACTAACCTCGCTCACTTCCGGCTTGCGCTTTTTCTTCTTCGATTACCATATCCGACTTTTACCGCTCATACGCATCCGAATACGATCGGATCGAAGGACTCCGAAGGTTGTACCATGGTCTTCCCATCCGAATACCTTCCTTCAATCCTCTCAGAGCTTGGGGATGGTTGAACGCACCAAGATCTAGGACCGATCTGTGGTATCTCTTGATAAACTCCCGGACGGACTCTCCTTCTTCTCGCCTCACTCCGATGACTCCATCATGTCATCCTCGGGGTCACCGTGCCCGAAATTGCTCTGCGAACTCCCTGCACATCTGTTCAAAGCTCAAGATGCTTCCCCGTGGGAGTCTACGGTACCATTCTCTTGCTCTTCCCTCAAGTGTGAGTGGGAAGGCCCTGCACCTCTGTACCGCTGACAGGCCCTGCACCCCTGTCATGTCATTGAACCGTTCTATGTGCACCAACGGATCACTTTTTCCCGAAAATTTCAGATCCGGGAAACGGAAGTCACGTGGGATCGTGACACCCATGATTTCTGCGGAGAGTGGAGATTCGTTGTCCAGCATTATCCGCCAGCTTGGACTCTTTCCGTTCCCCCAAAGATCTTCCACAACTTGCGCCAACCTGCGCACCTCTCCTTCCAGCTCCTCCGCACGAGAGGTTGAGGTCGTATCCTGCAAATGCTTGATCGAGATCCCTTTCCTCCATGTTTGTTTCTTCTCTCACCGCAACATTTGGTGCCCTAGGTCTTGGGCTTCATCTCCCGCGATTCTCCCGAACATGAGCATTCCTCTACTGGACTCGGGATATCGTTACATGCTTTTTTCTGCTCCTCCTCGAATTCTTGTAACGTGGAGGTCGAGTATCCATCTGCTTTTCCATCCGATCCATTCTTTCCCGGATCTCTCGCTCGGGCCTTATTGGCCACTTCTCTCAAAGTTACAGATTCGTCTGGACTTACTCCTCTTCGGCTGTTTCCCCTCATCGTTACGTTATGTCTTCAATGTATTAGGAAATCAGGCTTTTTGTGCCGATCCCCACAGACGGCGCCAAAAGATGTTGATGCACTTTTTCCCGCGTGCCTCAACAGTGCTTCAAACCTTCAATAGTGCCTCGAACCTACAACAGTATCTTCAAATAGCTCGAGCAGGATTGTCTAAATCTGCTGCTCGCGGCTTGAAACAGTGCCTCGATCCTTCTGCTCGCAATAAGCTCGAGCAGGATCACCCCCTTCGTCTTGTTCCGCTGTCTTCTTCAGAACGAAGATCTCCCGGACCTGTACTCACAGAAAACCGGGTCAGGGGTCGCCGGGCGTGTTCCGGCGAAAACCCTCCGACGCTCAAGTCAGCAATCGGGTTTGTCTTTTTGGTATCTCCCTTAGTGAGGGAGACCGGAAAGATGAAATGGGTATTATTTCGCCCCCCATTTTTTAGATAAGTCTGATGTTTTCAGAAAATCAAAGTGAGAAAAATAAGAATCGGAAGAACCTGTTTCAGCTTACAGATCCTTTGTGAATGAAAATTGCTAACCCTTTGTGAGTCAAAGGATCCAACCTTTTTGTCAATTAGAAAAATGCCAACCCCTGTTACGTTCCCCTTCGTTTCCTTTTATACTCCATTTTTCCCGCTCTTTCCATTTCCAGGCTGTCCACTCCCACGTTAGTGGTATCCGAGTCCCTCCGACGACTGTGATTGGCGGAATATTCCCAGGGATGAGCTACCGTCCCTTAACCCGATTCACGTGGCGGATCACCATGTCGAGCAAGTGCGCTAGGAATGATGACACCATGGAGGCGTAGTCTGCCACCCAGCAATGATATCATCACCAAGCCATGTGGGACCCCGCGGACATTAAAAGGTGTGCCAAGATTACGAGAAAACGGCTCGGGTTGCCATGGGTCGGGTCTTGCCAGCTGTGCTCGTGGATCTCGCGGCGAGGAAAGATGGGCTCGACGACTCGACCTTGACCAGCTTTGACCTGATGGACGACCTCGAGCAGGTGATGGAGTGCTCAGCTCTCGACCTTGACCAGCTTTGACCTGATGGACGACCTCGAGCAGGTGATGGAATGCTCAGCCCTCGACCTTGACCGGCCTTGACCGATGGACGACCTCGAGCAGGTGATGGAATGCTCAGCCCTCGACCTTGACCAGCCTTTGACCGGAAGGCTGCTCGAGCCGAGCCATCCTCGGGTGCCCTACTCGAGCTGGAAGGGCTTCGAGGGGTCTGTCTGATATTTATCCGCTTCGAGGGGTCTGTCTGATATTTACCCAAACACTATTTATCCAAAAATATATCACTCAAGTGACCTTAACTCATTATTGATATAGTCATATGAAGGTTTTTATTCCCATATAAAAAAAATACATAAATAAAAGCACACCGCACACACTTAAGCTGCCCCTTCCATCCTCACAAAAAAAAGTACAAAAATAAGATCTCACACTTGAGCTGCTCCTTCATTCCCCAGTTCTTGGCACCTTAATAGGAAATGAAATAAAACTAGAAATCTAAATCTTTAATACGGATAGAATTATCATCTCTGTGCCCGCAAGCCACTTCCATATAGAAATAACTTTGGACACCTTTTTCCTAATTTGGCTCCCTTTGATTGGCTTCCTCTACCTCTTCTCTTTTTCTCCCTTTTCCTCTTCCTTTCATCAAGGGATATTAGGTTTGCCCAGCTTGCGAGTAAGGTTAGACCATACCTCAGTTTCACTATATAAGCACAAGTCTGATTTGTTATACTCAATACTACAAAATCGTACTATTTAAAAGAATTAAAATTTAATTCTCTTAAATATTTTAAAATGTATCAATAGTAAACATGCACTAAAATAATAATATATATATATATATATATATTTCAATCCTCCTATTATATATATTTAAAATTTTAAATATGTAAGTCCAACTTTTCAAGCCTAATTTATTAAAATAAACCTAAAAATTATCAAGTAATCTGAAACCGAGTAGAGCTATTGACACCCCTCAACTTCCTTACAAAAAAAAAAACTTAAAAAAAAAAAGAAAGAAAGAGGTTTCTGAGTATCCTAAATGTAATCCATTTTTCAAAAACCCCACATTAATTCCAAAATTGCTCTCATCGCTTTACTTTTTACTTCAACAACTAATTTCCAATCTTATTCTTTCCCTTTTTCAGCTTTAAAGAAAAAAAATTCGCAATTACAATTATTATGCTCCAGACGTTGTGCCTAATAATCAATAATTACAATGTACCTAATAATCAATATTTCGCGTCGAGGGAAGTGCTCGAAAAGAGATGATTAGTGGGGCTGCCCTCTATTTTTTATTGGTGCTCCCACTTAAGAGTTATTGGTGTAGATCTTAATTGAAATGATTATGCAATGAGAAATTTTTTTTTTATTTAAATTGTTCAGCCCTTTTGATATCATATCAATCGACTAACAATTTGTTCAACCTCAACTTAACTATAATTGATTCGTTACCACCCAACCTCGTCTTACGCATTATCTTTTTATATATAAAGAAAAAGAAAGATTAGTCGATATATAAGTAAGATAAAATATCACAATAAAATCATAATAATATTAAAATAATAACTAAGCAAGGCTGTAGACAAGGAGACTTAGGAGAGTGTTATTAGGAGGAGAAAAAGACGAATGAGGCTAGTTTTGGAATAAATTAGATTTAAAATTATTTTGGAATCGCTAATTTATTTTAGGATGCAGTAAGAAAATAAGTTATTTCAGGGGGTTAGAATTATTTTTTTTAATTTATCCTAATAAAATAAGTGATTAAAGTTAAATTTTAAATTTTAAAAAACATAAAATCAAAACTTTTTTAAACCCGAATAAAAATCTGGACTTATACCAAACTTTTTTTAGTTTTAGTCCAAGCTTTCAAAATATTTCTTTCTCCCTTTTCTTCATTTTCCGATCACTAAAATATCAAAGAAGATAAAAATTATAGTCACTTTGTCACTTTTAAGACTTAAAAGCATGTAATAAAATATTATTTTCTGACATTAATGGGTGCATTATCGTGGCTATCTGCCCAACTCAGTCTTCACTGCTACCTCTCTTCTCTGTTATGTCTTTTCATTGTTTTTTTTCACTAATATCACGACCGCCATTGAAAAACGATTTTGTTTTCCCCTGAAATATACAAAGATGGCAACTTTCCTTGTATAAAAGTTTTCTAATTCAATCCCTCCCATAAAGCAGAACTCTCCATCTTTGCCTTTGCTTTGTTAGCTCTGAATACCTTTGCCTTATCAACAACCAAATGTTTTGAGTGAAAAATAATACAACTAATTTAAGGTTTCTTTAATTTTTTTTCAATAATAAAATGTGAGTAGAGTTGGTCATACTCAAACCCAGCTCAGATTTTTAAAAATTTGGATATCTTGATATTTAGCTTGGATTTATTTCAGGTTGAGTTTTTTTTTTTCAATATTTTTAAGTGTGAATTTTATATATATGAAATTTAAATTTTTATATTTATAAATATATTTTTATTTATTTTATAATTTTTAAATTTATTTTAATAAAATTAAATATAAAATATAAATTTTAAATATTTAAAATTTTAAATATATTAAAAAATATAATTATTTTAAAAAATATTTTTATAATTTTTTTTATAAAATCTGTGTTCGAGGCTGTGTTTTTCAAATGACACCAGACCTTACTCAGATATTAATCCAGACCAAACATTATTCAACCCACATCACTCGGGCAAAACATGTATTTTTGCTACTCCCAACTGTAGGGCGTAATATTTGTTGTATTTGTATATCATTTCCCCAAAAATTTTAACTGTAAAAGAATAATGAATTGTTTTTTTAGATCCTTTAGCCTCACACACTGACCCAAAAGTATGATAAATTTATATTGCTTTTGAAAATTATAATATATAAGTAAACTAGGGGCAAAAGTAGAATAAAGCATACTCAAAAAGTAATAATAATAATATAAAATAAAAATGTTAATGAAAAAGACATGGGGCGGTGAAGAAAGGGCTTCAATTGATTAAAAAAAATTTAATGACCGAGTGAAAAACGATTTAAAGATTAAAAAAAAAGAATTGTGATAAAATGTGTGCTTTTTTTTTTTAACTCTCATTATGATATTAAATTGAGGACTAGAGGACTCAAGTTATAAAAGGCGATATATCAAATATCAAAGAATATTTTCTTACCTAAATAAATGTTTAATGGCTAAATGATTCACCTAAAACACACTAAACAGTATTATATATAATTCAATTTTTATTACCAAAAAATAATATATTTATTTCCTTAATATTTAATTATTCTTCTAATACTTGGCACAACCTAAAACACACTAAACAGTATTATATATAATTCAATTTTTATTAACAAAAATCATATATTGATTTCCTTAATATTTAAATATTTATTTGCTTAATATTTAAATATTCTTCTAATACTTGGCACAATCAGTTGGCATAAACGACACTTCCCTCTTCACAAGATCAAATTGAAGCAAGAAATCCATTTGGGACAAATTTCCAAACACCCCAATAGGATCCACAGGTAACATATTCACACACATCAAATTGTCTTCCTCTAGTCTAGCAAATGCATTCACTGTGTTCAACTTCAAATCCGCTGCCCCAGCAAAATGAAATGTAATAATCGGAAGATCACTTTCTTTTCCAACTTTAAAGCAAGCACTTGCATATCCCCTCGGATCATCAACACGTTTAGACCCAACTTGTCTCTCCAAAACTGCCGCAAATTTTTCGTAAAACTGAGGATCAAGAAACGTAAATGTTGTCCCTGAATCAATTATCATGTTTCCCTCTTCCCCATCGGTTGCATTACTTGTAAAATATTTAACCCTTTTGTTGCCAACACTAATAGCCTCCAATGTCACATGATAATAAGTTGATGGTTGTTTATCGACTAAATCGACCGTAACAACTTTAGAGGTCCCTGGAACCAAACCTATCTCGCCGAAGTTTATTTTACTCGTGGCGTTCCCCTGTGCGGACGTTGGCACCAAACAGTACGAAAATTTTCCACCGACGGATTTAGTTATCTGAGAGATTAAAGAAAGAGGGCCGCCCCCAAGGCCAACAATTCCGGAGCCAACTTCATCAAACGTGCCGGTGTTGTTATTTCCGCAACCATATACTATATTCGGAAATGTGCCCTGATCGGGGCTAGTTTTTGAACTAATAACGAGAAATTCAGTACCAACATTTCCTGTAGTGTATGAACCGTCAGCATACGAGTAATAGAATTGGCATGTGTTTCCGTTTGTCTCGCAACGCTTGTCTTTCTCCAAGCGGAGGCAGGATTCGGATTGGCATGTGACGTTTTCGGACGTGGAGGATTGCTTGGGGTCGAAGATTGGAGGGTTTTGCTTGTAACATTTATAGCATGGCTTGCATTGAATCCACGTGAGGTCGCTTGCCGTATCGGCAATTCCAATCAACTCGACCCCCGGAGTTCCGATTGAAATGTTGATGAAATATTCTCCTCCTGAAGAAACCATGGGGGCCTGAAGTGCTTCTGGGGAAGCCGCTTTTGTGTTGAAGTGATTGTTCAGACGTGATATTGAACGGAGATAAGCTTTATGGAATCGTTCAGAGTTGGTTTCCGAGGGCCTGTAAAGGGGAGAGAGTGGGGAATCACGGTGGATAAGATCAGCAGTGACACAGCCATTGTTGGATTCTACAAAAGGAAAAACAAACTGAAGAGTGGTGGCGATGCATAATGCAATAAGTGAAATTAGAGCTGCCATGTTTGGGTTAATTTAGAGGAAAATTTAGAGGTGTGTGAATATAATATGAAAAGTCAAGTAGAAAGATGGAAGGTCAAGAGGGGGAGAGTACAAATTAATTATTAGCAAAACTGGATCGGGATTTAATGTAAGCATGATAAAAGGGAAATTGAAATGTGAAATTTAGATTTTCAGATTCTGTACTTAATTTAGCTTTTACACACATTGAATATCGGTTAGCAAGGAGCGATCCTAATTCATTATTTCAATTTTATTGGAATTTTAGTTTTCAACTACTTGATCGTTCATCCGTTGTAGTGGAAGCCAGAAATTATAGATTCAAATTTTGAGGTGATACTTTTAATTGGAGGGTGGAGAAGAGGTTGGGTAGAGTACTACTATATCAAATGACATGACATCTCACGCTGCATTTTTCATTATTTTTTTAATATTACAACATAAATAATAAAAAAATAAAGTTAACTACCACATAATACAAGATCATTAATAATGAACGACTTTGTTGGAAATCTTAACATTATGTTTCAAAAACATAAAATAATTGTTTTGCCATATTCATGTTTTGTTATGATGATGTTATGAGATGAGAGTTACAAAAGGTTGAACACAAACCACTGGTCAATCTTGAACTTGCTTTTCTATTTTTGAAGAGTTGAGAAGGCAATACATCAGGATAAGATGTATGCCTAGATAAAAATTAACCATATAAAGTAAAATTACAAAGTTTCTACTTTGGGAAAAAGATAAATTCTATTTAATGCAAAAATGAAGTGCTCTATTCCAATTTTGGCCAATGGCAGGGCTATGTAGCATTCTCAGTGGAAGCAAAAATTAGGACCATGCATTGTCCAGATCTTGACCATTCAAGGAAAAATTGAATTCATATGCAGTCCATTACATTTTGGAAAATATCAGTCATATCAGCTCAGGTGCAGTGGCTTGGTGTCATTCTCCACTAGGCTATGAAAACCAAGCCTAATTCATAGGCACGTCTAACACAAAAGGACACCGGCACGTATATCGGAAAATCCATCATGCTATAATTTTCATATGAAAGAACACAAAATGATAGAATAGGTCATTCTAAGAAGCTTACCTTTTTATGAAACTGAAAACAAAAAAGGATCAAAGAAAACTCATGTGGGCCAAATCAATCATGATATAATTTTCATGCCTGTCATCCTGTAGTGCCATTATAGGAACTCTAGGTTGATTCAATCAGGTCCATGAAGGTAAATGCTAATATGCTTGAAAATTAAATGATATATGGGTTTTTCAAGCAAAACTGGAAAAGTATTCTTGAAAAGTAAGATGCAGTTGTGGATGAAAGAAATTTTTTAATAACATAATTAGTATAATAGACTGCAAAGATCAAAAGAGGTGAGCAAAAATTGCTTTGACAACATACACATAGAGACAATCTTCTTAACAATAACCATCTACATATCAACTAATACATATAATATATAGCCTCTCTGAATTTCCAAAAAATATATATGCATTTCCGATAAAGTTATCATTCTACTTGCCGTGACTTATGACTTCAAGGTTGTTCTTCAACAGATTAGTACTCAAATTTATACACTTACATACAACTTCCTCAGTCATCTGCTCATTGGCCCCAGTGGTGCACTGCGCCATAAAATTTAGACACACATATCAAGCTATAACAGGGAATAAGATAAAAAAATAAATAAATGCTGAAGCATCGCACACCAAGAACTTCTTACACATTGTTACCGCCCTGTAACTTTCTTATCCAAACAGAGATATATATCTACAATTTCGATCCTTTGAGCAGAAAGATTGGTCAAAAAATTTAAACAAAACACCATAGTGATAATTAGAATTTAGAAAGATACAATCTGGCTAAATGAAGTCCAAATTGCAATTGGGAATGTTAAATTGAACAATTAAAGGCTTTCAATTGGCATTCTTATAAGAACCAAATAAGGAGCAAATTAATTTAAATTTTCTATATGATTTACATTCATGGATTATATAACTCAGTGTATAAGCATTTCGAAAAGAACTAATCTATAACTCTTTACATTGCAGATTAACAAGAAACAGAACATATAATAAGAAAATTTTCATTGTAACGCAAGAGCACATACTGATATATCTATTATGTAAGTATGAAAGAAAGCAGAATAAAGAACCATGGAAATTGTACTTGAGTGCGCTCTAATCATCACTCAACACATCATCTAAAGCACCGCGATGATGATCGCTGATCCTCATCGACGCTTGCTTCGCCAATTTGACAATCTTCTCTGCCTCTCGGCTAACCTTTTCTTGCTCCTTCATTGCCTTCTTCAGTATCTTTTCCTGCTCTTTAACAGAAAAAGTATTCAAATCCGACAAGAACTCATCGTTCTTTACACCCCAATCAAGATCATCACCAAGAATTGGACTTTCCCTGCTCTTTTTCTTCGAAGCATTCTTTGGAGAACACCACAAACAGCCGTTTCTCTGCGGCGGAGACGGCGGAGAAGAAGGCGAATCCATCCATGAACTCGGAGAACTCAGTGGCGAAGAAAATGACTTGGATTTCGACTTCAACTTCGATTTCGAGGAAACAGCAACAGCAGGAACAGAAGCAGAAGCAGAAACAGACCCATGTCTGGAATTTTCTTGAGAATCAATTTCTCCATCTGGGTTCTGTTTGGACTCCGAGAAAATGGCCGAGGAAGAAGACGAATCACAACTAGAAACCGATTTTGCAGTCTCCAAGCCGGGTTTCCCATCTGGGTTTTGTTTGGAATCGAATAAAAACTCCGACTTTGAAATTGGATTTGAAGAATGATGATGAAGAGATTGTGTGCGTTTTTCAATGTGACGATGATTATCATTGATGTGGGTTTTGGGTTTAGCAGTGGCAGGGAAAGATTTGAGCTTGCGGAATCGGGATTCTAACTCAGTGGGAAGAACTGAGTCATCGGTGAAACGAGAACAGTTGATAGCAGAGACTTGCTCGAGAACTGAAAGCTCTTTCGCTTGAGTGATTATATCTTCTATTGCTGACTCCTCGTCTGTGTCTGAGAAGTTTCCAAAATCCGCCATTATTAGGGTTGCTAATCGTGATTGTAATTTTCGTAAAGTTTCTGTGATGAATTGAGTTTAAAGTGCAGTTCCTGTAACGGCTAACTCATGCTTTTGGCGTTTTGTTCTTCATACATACAGTATTTCTATTTTCGTGGGGCCCAGTAAAATTCTTGTTGGGGTCCACTAAAATGGGATACGATGTGAAGCACTGAAATCTCTCTTTTAGTCGGTGAAGACTGAAGATATTGCAAATCAAAACAATTTTTTTTCCCCATTTTTATTACTTTCCAAATTACTTTGAAAAGAATCTAAATTTTATCTTTTGAATTCAATGTTGATCAATGTTAAATCTAGCTACCTAATTTATATTTAATTATAAATTAATTTTTTTTAATAATCTCATGCTTATATGTTTTGAGAAAAAAAAGTGACATCAACTAATAATTATCAATTTATCACATATTAAGGAGTTATTGACTTTTAATAATACAGTTAATACGATGATCATGTAATATTAATAATAAATAATATTTTATGTGTCACATTTATGTCCTGAGCATGTAATTTTTGGTAGATATTAGATGGAATGTCGATGAGCATACAATCATTTAGATTTACAAAAGATTTATTATTTTTCTTTAAATAAAATATTAGTTTATTTAATTTGATTGTCATTTTATTATACAAGAGGTTTTAGTTTTTGTTCCTTCTTAAATTTAGTATGAGATTTGATCTACAATAAATTTAGATATTCAAATTTTGTCGTAACATAATTGATCTATTAACTCTGAGCATATTTTTCTTTTCTTTTTTTTTATTGTAAATATAAGTAAATTTTATAAGTAATATTTAAAAAGAGAAAATGACACTTAAATCTTAAACCTTTAATCACTAGTAGACTTTAAGAGCAATGTGTTTATTACACAAAAAAGCTTTTTCTATTTAGTTGCTTGTGGGTCCTCTTCATTTCTCTCTTCGTAAAACCAATCTTAACATCACGTAAATCTTGACAAAGTTAATGTCTCTAAATAAAAAAGAAAATCCTATTCCTAAAATATTAATTAAGTTCTTCCGATATATATTAATTAAGGTAAAACTTGGGGATTTAAGTGTCTTTTTCCATTTCAAAAGAAAATTGGGCCTGGATTTGGGTCTTACCCAAATACGGACTCAACTGGGTAAAGAATTGCGTTGGGCCGACTTGCTCAACACAATTAACAAACTCAATGTGAAGCCAAGTCCAAGTGGGTTTAACAAATACCGCAGATGACAACAAAGCAAATGTTTTCTTGTTAAGAGTGGAGCAGGGACAAGGGTATTGTACACATCATTCCTCACATCACTTTTAACAACTCCTTTCGATATTTTGTGCTAAAAAAGAAACAAAAATGCTGCTCTCATTAATCCACATTTAGTTCATATGAAAATATAAGGCTAGCTGCTCTATTTGGGCAGGCAAGCACTTTGTACTTTGCAAAATATTGAAATCATATCCCAAACTGATTGCTTTCATGTGCAAAAGTCCAACTGCCTGGGAAACGTGAAAGAAAATTGTTTTTTAATTAAAATACTAAAAAATACACGTCACTTTGACACTTGTTCACCTGAAACAATATTTTCATACCGGCTATTAAAGTAGAATAAATACTTTGAAATCCAAGTGAAAATTGTTATATGTACGATTACTAAAATGTATACACACTATCATCCTGTGGATTAAAAATAAGTTGAAAGAAGACTTTTTTTTATGTATAATAAAACATTAACAATGTTATGCTAGTTTGTATTTCAATGAATGCTTCTAGCTTATTATTCTATTGTTATGTGGTGATTTATACGAGAATCACGTGTATGTCACATCAATTGAGATAAATATTTGGATTAAGATTTTATTTATTTTAATTGAAATAAATATTTGGATTAAAATTTTATTTAAGAATAAACTTCTTCTAAAAAATTAGTAGATGGAAATGGAAGTGTGTTAAAATAATAATCAAACACTATCATTAATAAATACATTTTGTGAAAATTCCCATTTTGTGAAAGTAAGTGAGACTCTTTCTGATGGCAAGTGGCAGAACCATAGCAAACATTGGATCTTGTTTTGCATGAAGACAAGTGATAAGGTGACAAATGAAGCTACCATGATAATGTTAGAACCCAAATTGATTAGAGTGGTTAGAGCAGTTGAAGAAAGAATGTCTCCTTACATATTCTTATATCTATCAATACCTTTCAGATAAGAAATTTGAAATTTCTAATATATAGTTTCTTTTCATCACATTCATATATAATATATCTCGATCATATCAACATAACAATCACTAAAGTATACAGTAGTACCAAATCTCCACAATGAGAGAGTCCTCAAAGCACTCAAAACCTTGGAGGCCATTCACATCAAAATGTTGCTCAGCTGAAGGCCAAACAATTTTTGGCAACTTAAGCCGGTGCAAGACATCAAGGTCTGATTTTTCCAAGAACATTACTCCGATGCCATCCTTTCGACGCCTGTCTTTCTCCGATTTAAGCCGTTCATCTTCGACGCGTATCAATGAAGATCTTGCCCACACATTTGGACCTGATTTGTATGATTTTCAGCTTAGTGAGTTACGTGCTATAACTCAAAATTTCTCAAGCAACTACTTGCTAGGCGAAGGTGGCTTTGGAACTGTGCATAAGGGTTATATTGATGATGATTTTAGGCAAGGATTGAAGGCTCAAGCTGTTGCTGTTAAGCTTTTGGACATTGAGGGCCTCCAAGGACATCGAGAATGGCTTGTAAGTACATAAATTATTAAACCTAATTTTGGTTAATTACCGGGTTAATCTATGTATTTTCAAAATATAATTAAGGGCTTCTAGGTAATTAGCGTAAACTGTGTGGACTAAAAGAAAGTTTGCTCTTTAATTTTTCAAAATAATTATAATAGTAATTATGAATGGATTATTTTATGCAGGCTGAAGTAATATTTTTAGGACAGCTTAGGCATCCACATTTGGTTAGATTGATTGGGTATTGTTGTGAGGATGAAGAAAGACTACTTGTGTATGAGTTCATGCCTAGGGGCAGCTTGGAGAATCACTTATTCAAAAGTGAGTTTAATTATTTAAATAATTAAACATATAGAATCTTATACGTGTGGTCATATTTTATTGGAAATTTGGTTTCACAACACAGTCCCACCAATAAAAACTTGACACACGTTCTGTCGCGCAACATAAGATTACACACCTAATCAAACTTTATTAAAAATATATATTTATAATTATTGTGGCCATTAATTCAATTAATTAAAATTATTCGGCATAATTTGCAGGGATCTCAGTATCATTGCCTTGGTGTACAAGGTTGAAGATTGCCATAGGAGCTGCTAAAGGACTTGCTTTCTTGCATGGAGCTGAGAATCCTGTCATATACCGTGACTTCAAAACTTCCAACATCTTACTAGATTCTGTGTGTTATACCATTATAATTCTCTGTTTCATCAATTAAGCAATTAGTCAATGTAAATAGATTATTAACTTAACTTGTCCTTTTTGTGCTAATTATTAGGATTTTACGGCTAAATTATCAGATTTTGGACTTGCCAAAATGGGACCTGAGGGATCAAACACACATGTTACTACCCGAGTGATGGGAACTTATGGATATGCTGCCCCGGAATATATCTCAACAGGTAATGATCATTTCAGTTGATCTTGTGGTTTGGCGATATGGTCACGAGATGGTGTATTATTTCTAAAAAGAAGAGATCTATTTGACCCTTTCGACAAATCTTGGTGATGCCGCTGTACCCTTCCCTACAAATAGTTACATCATAATTAAGTTTGATGACTTCAATTTCAGGGCACTTGACAACAAAGAGTGATGTATACAGCTTCGGCGTCGTACTATTAGAACTACTCACAGGGAGAAGATCCATGGATAAATCACGGCCAAAGAGTGAGCAAAATCTAGTGGATTGGGCAAAACCTTACTTGACAAGCAGCCGGAGGCTGCGGTACATAATGGACCTGAGACTCGCCGGACAGTATTCCGTCAAGGGAGCGAAGGAAATGGCCCTTCTTGCGTTGCAATGCATAAGTGTGAATCCCAAGGACAGGCCAAAGATGCAAGCAGTTATTGGAACACTTGAGAGTTTACAGAATTTGAAGGACATGGCTGTTTCTTGTGGGCAATGGCCAGCTACTCCAAAATCTACTAGAAATGGCGTTTCACCTAAAGCAATTCGAGGTGGGAACCATAGAAAATCTTCTCCTGTTACTCAAAATAAGAAAAGATAATTGTTCTGTAAAATACTGCTAACGTAAATATGTGCAATTGATGGAAGGTATATGTGTAAAAACTTGTGAAAGGGGTATGAAGCATTTGAAGAAATAATTACAACTTAGTTTTTTTTTTTAAGACAAAATTAAATCATTGTATTTCCTATATTTGTTACTTTTTTAATGTCTATAAAAACTCTAAAGGCATTCTCTTTATAATAAGTTATAAGAAAAGATAAGTAAAAAAGAAAGAAAATGCATTACATAAAACCATGACAATTTGTCGAGCCAGTATCTTCTAGTACAAGGCTCTCCCATGTGAATTGTGAAATGTATAGGCACGAATTGATTGTGGCTGAGAGAGCAAGCAAAGCTAGCCCAAGTGCCTTGTTTAAATAGTTGACTCTACAATTAATATTGAAAAGAAAGAAAAGCTCAATAAAAAAAAATTGACCAAAATTAATGCATGGATTAAATCAAATTCAAATACGTGTATCACAAATCACCCAAAAATCTGCCTTGTAATGAGATAGTGACAATTGAGTTTGCTTTGCTTAGTCAAAATCACAATGCAAATGCTTCTACTTCAAACAAACCAAAATACAGTTTGACTTTAGTCTCACTTGGATCTCAACCCTCTTGATGAATTGCCTAACAAAGTTGGGAAAAAGGAGTAGTGTATAATTTCAACTTTGAGGAAGAGGTTCAATCCCTAATAATATTAAATTTTTGTTTTTGTTTTTTTTTAATATTATAATTATTAAAATATATTAATAAATATATAATCTATTATTTAATAATATTTTATTATATTTTTTATTTTTACATTATAATTTATTAATAAATTTATAATTTAATATAATTAATAATAAAATTTTAAATATGAATAATTTGAGTAATATTAATTTAAAATAAAAAATATAATATAATATATAATTAATAATAAAAAATTAATATAATATGATGTAATACTAAATATTAGATAATATTAATATAATATATTATATTAATATAATATAATATAATATAATATATTATAATACAATATAACAGAATGCATCCATGCATACTTATTGTCTATAAAGCAAACCCAAGCCATCACAACATGCACATAATAGCACAAGAAAGTAGAATCACAGCAATCACCTTTTTTTCTCAAAAGAGGCGTGGGAAACGCACTTACAAGACACCTTTCTCACACTATTGCTTAAGTGCCTGCCCACCTCGATCCCCCACTTTCCTAGACTTTTCAGAATTGAAATTAAACTAACATATTACTATAATATAAACCAAAAGCTATACCATTCCAAACAATTAAACATTTTGCATTTGCCCCCTCATCATCTCGCATCCCCCAATGAAAAAGAAAATGGCCTTCAACAACAAACCCAAGAAAACAAATCCATCACTTTGCCAATCTAATCTTTGCATCACCCTTTTCTTCATAGTCATATTCACAATCCCTGCTCTTTTTCTCCTTCACACACCCACTAATTTAATTTGTACAAATTTGGCCGCTAACCATAATGTTAACAAGCCATGGTCCGGTGACCTTAGAAATGCAGAATTTGCATGGAACCGTCTCTCGTTTCTTCAAAATCATCCCTCAAAATTAACTCTCAAGATTGCCGTTTTTTCGCGAAAATGGCCGATCAGTACCACCCCCGGCGGCATGGAGCGCCATGCGCACACATTACACATGGCTCTAGCTCGTAGAGGCCATCGTGTTCATGTTTTCACATCCCCCGTGGACAACACCAATAGCCCTTCAATATCTCATCAAGAAAATGATGATGGTAGCAATAACAAGTACCCACTAATTCATTTTCATGAAGGTGAAGCTGACAAGTGGAGCTACAACAAAGCGTGGGAACAGTTTGATGAAGAGAATCAACGTGAGCCGTTCGATGTGGTTCATTCAGAAAGTGTGGCACTTCCCCATTGGCGAGCCCGCAAGGTTCCGAATCTAGCAGTTTCATGGCACGGCATTGCCTTGGAGAGCCTGCAATCCGGGATCTTTCAAGACTTGATTCGTAAACATCTAGAACCCATGTCTCCGGCTTTCAACAAAAGCTTACAAGGAGTCGTGCTAAAAGTACTTAACGAGATTAGATTCTTCAATAACTATGCACACCATATAGCAATAAGTGATAGTTGTGGGGAAATGCTAAGGGATGTGTATCAAATCCCTAGTGAAAGAGTCCATGTGATTTTAAATGGTATCAATGAGAAAGAATATGGGGTTGAATTGTCACTGGGCCAAGATTTCAGATCAAGAATTGGCATCCCAAAAAATGCAAGCTTAGTACTCGGCGTCGCGGGGAGATTAGTGAAGGATAAAGGGCACCCGTTACTCCACGATGCCTTCTCCAAGCTTATGGTAAAATACCGAGATGTGTATTTGATTGTAGCGGGGTCAGGACCGTGGGAGCAAAGGTACAAAGATTTTGGTCACCAAGTTTTGGTCATGGGGTCAATGAGTCCATCTGAGCTTAGGGCTTTTTACAATGCCATTGACATTTTTGTGAACCCAACGCTTAGGCCACAAGGGCTTGATCTTACTCTAATGGAAGCAATGATGAGTGGGAAACCGGTTATGGCTTCGAGGTTTCCGAGTATTAAGGGTACCATTGTTGTTGATGATGAGTTTGGTTTCATGTTTGCGCCGAATGTGGAGTCATTGTACAATACATTGGAGGCTGCGGTGAGTGAAGGGCCAACGAGGCTCGCACAAAGGGGAGAGGCTTGCCGGCAGTATGCAGCTTCTATGTTTACGGCAAGTAAGATGGCATTAGCATATGAGAGGTTATTTCTTTGTATCAAGAATGAAACATTTTGTAACTACCCTTGATTAGGTAATAATTTTTTCAATTAATTAGATTTTTTAATTAAATATGTGAAAATCTTGGAGTTAATTAATTGTTTGCATAGTTTGTTTGTACGATTTTAATTTACATAATGACAGGCAATAGTTCTTATTCATTACGTTAGTTGGTTCTAATACTTTGTGCAAAACTAATGCGAAGTAGAAGGGGTTAAAGCCGTGAATCAAGTTACGTTACATTATTATAATTAGTTAAGAGGATACCTTTCACATGTCTCCTATAACTCACTGTGGAAACAAAAAGCTTGTTTAACAGTTTATAAAATGAAATTCTCTCATAATTTACGATTCTTTTCAGTAAAATTGATTTGTGTGATATTTGGTTAATAAATAAAAAATAAGAATAATTAAATTTATGTGGATAGTTAATGATAGATAGTATCAAACAAACAAATAGTTGGTGTTTTGTTTTTTAAAATTTTTTAATTTAAACCGGAGCAACGGACCAAGCTCAAGCCCAAAATTTTGTCAAATGTATACATGACATAAGATTATTAATATTAAAGAGAGTTTAGATTGACCGAAAATCCTAATTCATGTTATACAATTTTTTATACTTTTTTTAAGAAATAAATTAAGAGGTGAATGAGTTTGTAGCCCATTAGTAACTAAAGCGTTCAATAAGAAGTTTGAACCTTTTAGTTCGAATCCTAATTATGATTGAGATTCAAAATATTTCTTTGTAAATAATTTGTTGTCTTCTTTTTTATAAAATGTAAGTAAAGTAATTACATCTCTTCAGTATTAATATTGTAGTCATAAAATTTAATATAATATTAGGCTAGTACTTCATAAAATTTAATGCAATATTGTACAAGTATTACATATAATTTAATGTAATATTATAGTTTTAATATTTTCTACTTCGAATTTAATGTAATATCGTAATCTCAGTGTATTCGTATGCTAAAAAATAATTATAGATATCTAATGTATGATCAGCAATCTATGTGTAATAAGTATAAAAAAATAAAAAAGAAACAAACTAAAGGATGGAATGTACTCTAAATACATACTCTCAACTTTATAGATAAGACTCCTTAGTTATGGGTGTCAAATAATTCAAATGATAAAAATTCTTGTGTTGAAAATATAAAATCTAAGATTTGAACTCCCTCTCGTAAGTGGGGAGAAGATAGCACGCCAACTGAGATTTTCTGATCATTATAAATTTTCGAAAGCATTAATCGTGACTAAAAATTAAAAAGGATCTAGTCAAGGAACTTGAATCTTGATTGCCACAAAATTGAAGTGATTGTGTTTGTATAATGTCCCAATTCTATTCAAGTGCCACAACACCAGGGACTTAAATACAATTTCCTGCTGATCATAATCTATACAAGTTTTGCCACTTCACAATAACCAATTCTAATCACTCATCATCATCAATACAATTGCGTTGATGATAACCGTTTTCGTTCAAAACAATCATAAGCATGCCTAGTTCTCAAAAACAGAAGCACACTCGCAGCTAAACCCACAACCGATAAGCATCCCCAGAACACAAATGTTAAGAAGTAGCAGTGTCTCCCCATGCATACTACCGAGTCAGTGACAACATTGCCTATGCCTATGCCAGAGCTTACATTTGAGTCATAAACTATTGCAGCAAGAAAGCCATAAACCAGCGAGCCAATTGGGATATTAGTGATGAGAATGTTGTGATTTACGCCTACGCTGTTAGGTCCAAAAAGTTCTGATGTAATTGAAACAGCTGCTGCAAATATGAACCCTGAGCTCAGACCCATTAGTGCTGTCCCTGCTTGCAATGCCACTGCATTCCCTGAAGTAGCCAACAAACAGAATGCTACTGGTGTTGGCAGTAGCGCAATTGTTAGCCATCCGGTTCTCGCAAAATACACCTTCCTGCATTGATAAAAACAGTATTAGTGTTATTAGTTGCCCGTGTATGCAAGTAAAATGCCTTTGTTTTGCACACAATGAAAGATTACTCACGCTCGCATGTAGTCTGGTGCTGCTGAGACCAAGCGTCCGAAGAAGGAGAAGGATGAATACAGAGTGAGGAGAGTGGTAGTACGAGAACTCTCTCCAAGTGATTGAGCAATTTGACCTAGATTGTTACTGTACACAAGGCCTATTGTTCCTCCACAAAAGTATGCAATGTAATATAACCAAAAATCAAGCCTACGAACAAGCAACTGCGCTGAATGCTCTTCTCCAAGCATAGCTAACTGATCTTTTCCGATTATCGTCCCACAACACCCATCCTTTTCAAAGCTCTTCATCCTAGTGATACTGTATGTTTTTGATGTATCATCAGTACTCAACAAGGGTTGATCAAGTTCCTTCCCATTATTGCTGGCTTCTGCTTCACGGGTAAGCAACTCTTTATGAAGCTCAAGATCATCAACATCAATAAGAAGGAAACCAGAGCCATCAAGCCTAAAACTAGAATGAATTGTACGTTTAAACCAATCTCTCGCATACACAATACCAGGGATACACAATGGAAAAATAAGAAGGAAGAGTGCTCCGCTGAAGAGGAGCCGAGATGTGGTTGAATCAGAAGAATGTGCACCAAAGAGAAGGAGATACACACCGGTTAAAATGGCTATGATATTGAGTATGAGGAAGATGAAGGAGTCGCGTTTGACGCCTTCTGGGGGAAGAGGGTCTAAAGAAGGCTGCCTAAGGATTGGGATTAAGGCTGCTAAGGAAGTGATGAGGGGAATGAGAGCATTTAAAAGGAGATACAGGGCATTTGAAGATGGATTGATTGCATTGTCAGCTAGAGCATAAATGGCTGCACTAACACCATTGAAGCTTACCGTAAGTGACAGAGCAAGTGCTCGATTTGCTGGGAAATTTTGGATGCAAAGAACAAAACATACTGTGTTGAACCATGTTATGCTCAATCCAGATAACAAACATAGAAGAAAAACCTGCACCCACAAATTTCACAGCAATATATATTAAGAGCATAATTACATATGCGCGCACAAAGAAATAAGATCAAGGAGAATCTGAGTAGTCTTAAAACAGGCTAACAATTTTTATTTTTTTTTTATTTTTCAAATTTCTTCTTACAGAAGGTGGACCTTTGTTGAGTACAGGGCAACAGGCTAAACAACAATTTCAGAAACCATTAGCGGTTAAACTGATATTTAACTAATCCTATATAAATTTAACATTGAACACCCTTGAGTTCAATGATTTTGTGATATGATCCCTTAGATTTGTTATTTTTATATCATAGTCCCACCGAATCAAAAGTTTCCTACAGAATTGTTTTATTTGGGTGAAAAGAAAATTCTAGAAAGTACAAGTAATGACTCGTAAAAATCAAAAGCATCTATTTTTATATGAATTGTATTTTTATGGAACCTTGTGGGCTCAGTCATCACTCCTAATTTGGAAAAAGCCAATAAAGAGAAAGTGTTACTTGTCCAGACTAGTTTTGATGAGAAGCTTCGTCCAAGCAAAATTACAGCATATATAAGAGTACAGAATCAAATTAATTAATTAATATATCATAAAAACCAATAACTTCAAATTTTACCAGGAAGTATATAAACAACAACACATAACTAAACTAGAGTGATTGTGAATGTATTTTACACCTGCGGTCACTTAATTTTGAGTAATATTAAATTAAATAATTAGATATTTAATGGGTGAATTTCTGGTCCCAAAATACAAACTAAAAAATGGGTAAAAATGAGCAATAAAACATTGTTTTTGAGAAAAGAGAAAAAAAGTGAAACTGGGAAGCAGAGAGTCAGAGAGATAGGTGAGGGCCCTACAAGGATGCATAATTGTGATTGGTTACGTCAATTTACTCAGCCTTGCCAACCATTACCCTCCGTTATCTCCCTATTATCATTGCATTTTATTAGGATTAATTTTTAATCTCATTCTTAGCCATAAAAAAGAAAATTAAAAATTAACTAATAATAATAATAAACCCAAAAAAAACGACAGCACCCAAGTAACCACCAAGCACCACCACCCATCTTCTAAATTTTTCTGGAACAAGAAACAGAAATGAAAAGAAAACTGAAATGGAATCAAAATCAAAGATTTTTTTTTTTTTTGGAAATAAAGCAAGAGAATATGTAACATATATATACATACATACCAGCACATAAGGCAGGGTAATAACATGACTGATAACAAGCCATTGGAGGCCATAACCAAAGAACCCCATGAAAGCAGCCATGAAAAGCACAACCCACAAAGGGAAATACATCAGAGCCAACCCAGATGACCATCCAAAGAGCTTCCCTAAATCAGAAGCTGTGGCTAAATAATTCAACTGCACTTGTGATACCCCCAAAACAGATTTCAAATCCGATGAGTAGGCCGAGAAATCAAAATTTGTCCCCGTGAATGCTTGAATCCATATGGTTGCCACCAGGATCATCCATTTTCTTGATTGCCCTGCCATCAACAAAACTAAGTGTATCAACGTCCTGTAAATGTTCACAGGACGAAGTTTTTTCTCAGGCTCTGTGTTTGTTGATTTGCTGCTGCTGCTGCTGCTGCTGCCTTTGCCTGCTACATCTTTACGTGGCCTTATCATTTATATAGTTGTTAAATTAATTAACACTTTTGTTAATGGTAAAAATTTTAATTTGCTTTTCGATTGTGCCTTGCAGGAGATGAATTTTCTCTTGATTTTTAATCTCCTTTTATCTATCAAAAGTTTTTACCATATTTGCTATTGTTCTTTTTATCATAGGGTCCTTGTTGTTTGTGAAAAATCAATTAGGAGAACTCGGTTTTCATAAATATTTAACTTAAGTCCTTAACCATTAACCAAGTGTGACTGTACTGATGATAAAATCAACGCAAGCCGCAAGGTCTAAAATAACATTTATTTGCTCCTAATTTGTCAACTGAGCACAAATATGTTTAAAATATCAATAATGTAACTATTAAATTTTTCTTTAATCTATTTTTCTCAAATTATTCAAGTTATAATTAAGAACATAAATAAGTTAAAAATAAAATCGGCATCTGAAACAAATTTTAACCTTTTTATTAATAAAAATTAACAATGGAATTGTGGGCTTTAATTTTGTTAAAAAATAAATAAAAATAAGAGTTTGTCATCATGTTCATTGTTAGATAAATCACTCACCTTCAAATTTAAACTAATATGTAAAATTCATATAGTAATATTAAAAGTAAGTCTTAAAGTTGCTCTTGGATCAATCATACTTTCTATGAGAACAAAATAAAAAGAAGATGATTTCTTAATTAAAGAATTTTAAAGAGGGATTTTGGAATTTATTTCAAAAATTTGCCTTATAAAATAGAAATAATTATTTTTCATTCCATTATTTTTTCTAATTTTCTTTAACTTTGTGTAAACTTAGGTTCCATTTAGAATTGAGGTTGAAATTCAACAAGCTATTTATTTCATAATTTTTGACAAAAATAATGTTTGGAAAATATTTGTAAAAGCAGTTTATTTCATAATTTTTTTTATTTTGACAACAGCTTTTAAAAGTACGTGGAGTAACTATTTATAAGCAAGTTAATAAATATAAGTCATCGTATTTTTTAAAAAATTCTTATTATAATCTTAGTATTTTAACAAAAAATGAAATTATATCTCACTTTTTCATAAATTCTAATATATAAATAATAAGATATCTTATTATCACCACTATTAAATTACTATCACCACTATTAAATTACCATCACAACTATTATATATATGTTTTCTCTAATGTCAATTTAATATAAATTAAAATATATTACTTTTATTTTATTTAGATTATGTATAAATATGATTTTTTTTATTATATTTTGTGTAATAATAAAATTAATTAGATTTTATTTAATTGAGTTTTTTCACTTTACGTAATTTATGTATTTTAAAAAAGACACTTCTAAATAATTTATTAAACATACTCTAAAAATAAAAGTAATTTAAACTTATATCTATTTTAATTATTATATAATAAAATAATAATTTTGTAATAAAATTTATCAACTTAGTTACTTTATTTTTCAAACTCACATTAACTGACAATAACACAATTTATCAAATATTAAACTACATTTTAAATCAATAATTTATTTTATCTATAAAATAAAAATAACTTATTTAATCAATCACTACAGTTTCAAACTAACTCTAAATAAAAAAAGAAAAAGATTTATTTTGATTAAAATGTCCAAGTTTCCAACATAATTTTTTGCAACGGTCAAACTTAGTCAATGACCTAGAAAACACAGTATAATAACAATCAAGATTCAAGGACTTAACTGAGATATTTTCGAAATATATGTCTCTGAGTTAATTTTAGTCAAACAACAAGAACTTCACTGAATTTTAGGGGAAAGAAAACTCATATTTTGGTTTTACCGTGGGCCTCTCATAAATGACGTATCCGTGAGGTGCATGCACGTGGCGGCATGTGATGGCAAAAGAATAAACTAGTAAATGTATTTTTTTTTCTGGTTTTAAAAATTTTACAAGGGATTCTTCGGACGACGAACATCTCGTGATATCGAGCATCACACGTCATTGTGTTTTTGGAATCAGCTTGACACTCGAACGAGATAATCCAGATGTGTCACGTAACGTTACACAACATTTAAGAAATGTAACGATAAATTTATTATCATTGATAATACATTTATTACGATATTTGATTTTATTCAAAACTTTTATGTCCACTCTTATGTATTGGATCATTCGAATATAACTTAAAAAAATAACACGATAAAAACTTAATTTTTTTATTCGTTTGAGTTGAGTTTAAGCATCACATTTTTATATTATTATAAAAAATTTTACTGATTGAATTAATTAACTTGCACTCCAAAAATCATGTAATGAAATAAAATGTTAGTTCGTTCTAAAGTTAATTATTCATGCCAAAAATTAGGACAATTGATAGAGATTTTTTTTTTAGACGCATTTCATAATTTTATGGAGGGGTCAATTAGGACGTCTACATGAAGGACTTTGTTCGTGTATCATATTTGTTGTGTTTAGATTGCTCATTATTTTGTTGGCTAGACCGAATATTATCAATTTGGGATTTGACTATTTGAGTCAGTTTAGATGTTCTGCAAAATAAATTTAGTTTCGTCAATATAAGCAAACGTGCTATTTGGTAAACTTTCCACTTTTGAGGTTAATATTTTTCAAAAGCCATAACTATTTGCTAACGAGTTAATTGTAGAAATTAATATTTTACCAAAACAATATGAAGTAGTGACTTTTTTTTTTAATTATTTGAAAATTACATGATGACGTTGAACATTTTTAAACAAGTCAAACTCAAACATAACAAATTATTATTTATATATATCTAGCTCTTTTCCATAAAAATCAGAAAAATAATTTCACTCAATGGCGTGATCATTTGACTATCTTATATACAATGAGTGAAATTATAAAAGTAGTTGAACAATACCCATGTATATGCAGTTTAAAGAGTTAATTTTTAATAAATTATAAAATAGTACGGTTTAATAACATTAAAAATTAATTATATTAACAGTATGAAAAAAATGAGGACACTCAATTGTCTCTAATGAGGAAGTTAATAAAATATAAAAATAATATAGATTTCAATAAATTGAAAATTATACTATTCTTACTTTAACAAAGGCTATGCCAAAACGAAACAAATGTGATTAATCTGTATTTTGCTAAATGACAATGTTAAGAGTCGATAATTACGTAGTTGTCTTAATTAATTTTCCTATAAATTAACAAACTCTTAAAAAAACTTCTTTCTTCCCTTTTCAATCATAGTAATCTCGATTCTTGCTTGCTGCATTAATTCTACATTTATTTAATAAATTCGAAATATTATGAGTTGGATTTACATTTCTAATTTGTTTGTTTTTACAAAAATATTTTTACGTTTTAGGCTGTGCTGATCATGCATGCACCATATAGCAAATCCATGCAGATATTGCCAGAAGACAAATCAATTTTTAATTTTAATACCAATAATTCATTTGTCTTATTTCAAAAAAAGCATAAGTTGTCATCAATTAGTTCAAACCATGTGCTTTTGACGCTCGTTTTAATTTATTAGTTCAATCCTGGTTTTAAGAAACTGCCTACAAAGAAGGCGCGCGACGTCGTATCTGCCGGAATTTGGACCAGTTAATTTTGGCATGATTTTGTTTTATTTATTTATTCAAGTGATGATTATCATTATGTTTAAGCATTATTTATGTTAATTAATAGTAAATTAAATTGTTAATCATTTGTAGGTTCCTGTGGGTATAAGTACATGAACTCAATCACTGAAATTATCAATCGAGTTGGCGGAAGGTATAATTTATTGAGATTAACATGATTGTAAATTTATAATATGTATAACTTGTTGGTCTGTTGTGTATCTAAGATAATGTAATATTTAATTTAAAAATTGCTAATTAGTTTAAGTAGGTCTGTCATTTCTATCGATGCATGTGTTTTATGTCTTTTATCTCACATTTGAGATTTACCGTAATTGATTACGAATCTAAACTTTCAAAGTTGTCGTGGAGCTTTTGTTGAAACAGCTGCAACTTCCTTCCTTCACCTCAGCTCAAGATTTAAGCTTTTGCATAGTCATTGCACGTACACATATATGCGAGAGAGACGAGAAAACTGAACTGCACTCTTGCCTTAATTTTTAACGAACAGTAAACTCCCAATGATTGAAATGACTTATGCATTGTGATTGAGTATAGGGACTTCTTATATATTAGTATAAAATTATTCATTCCATTATAAATTAAAATAACGTAATTGAATGTTATAATTATTCATAATATACGACTATATAAGGTGTGTCAAACTTAGACTCAGTAACATAATATTTAATCATTTAATAAATGAGTTTGTAAAAAATGCTTATTGTTATTTAATATTTGATATCAATTACTTATTAATCAGGTAAAATATAAAATAATTAAAATAACTTATACTAGTCTACAATATGTCAAAAATAAATCTAATATAATTCTCCTAATGAAAAATAAATTGGAGAATTAGAATAAAAATCGTGCATGTTTATTCACATGCATATGTTTTGGGATCAGTCTCTCAACATTCTAGTTAGTTTCTAAAATCGATTTATTAATTCAAGATCTCTCGTACTAACTATAATCAAAGAAATAGTTGATTTGTTCTGAGAAAAATAGGAATGGGCTAAGATTATGAATTTACAATTTATAATTTGATGATCGAGTCAATTCCATAATTATAAGTTTATTCAATACGAACCAAACCGGAATAGGGGTATATAGATTCTCATTTAGCGACATTTTCCTAAATAACAAAATTAATAGACTTTAGTTATTATTATTAATCACATTAAGGACCGTAGAAATTAATTAATTACATTTTTTTGTGGAAAAATTCAAATAGAAGTTGATTTTGATTTTTCTTCTGTGGACAATGATTATTTAATTTGTTGTTGGCTTATTTAATTGCGGATGTTCAATTGTATAAGCTTTGAACTTTCTTTAATTAAATGCAATTTTAAATAACATCTATTGAAAAAATAATTTCCCATTCTATTAATACTTTATTGGGCAGTATTTATTTTGTCAATGCAAACTCAAATAATAATTATTTAAAATTAAAATTTTAACTATAATACAAATACGTTGCTGCTCCAGTATTAATTAATGAGAATTCGCCAGTTGATTTCGATACCATGTGCAAAAGCCAACAATAATAATAATAGAGCTTCAGAATTTTTATGGCAATATCTTTTATACTTCGAATTACATTTCTGATATATTCCCTATTCTGTTATTATTATTATTTTTTTGGCAATATTTTAAAGTTTCTATAGAAATATTTTCTTCACTTTCGCATTAGGTATGTTTTTGTATTCAAGGGAAGAATTACCACATTGATGCAGCCAAGTTAATTTTGTAATGGGAAAATTATTCAATTTAACAATCCTCTATTCCTTTTTCTTGACTTTACTTACCATGTTTTACATTTTATTATAATACATAGGGTTAAACGTATGGGATTAAAAGAATATTGATCCACTTAATAAGAAAAATGGCAAGATTAATTAACACTGGTAAGGGGTTTATCCGGAATTTAAAATGATATACTTATTATAATATAATTCGTAGAGATATTTATTCCTACTAATATTTAGAGAGATATATCTTAATTTACTCAAATTAGTGGAAGGAGAATAATATTAGATCCTGCATGATCATGGGCAAATAATGGGACTTAACCAGTGTCCTTAACATTATTAGCTCGTTATAAGTAAAATATAAAATTATATATCTTTAAGTAACATAAGATTAATAAGTCTTTGGTCTATTGAGAGAATTCTTATACTTATATATGTAAGAATAAAAGTTTAAGCTACCATAAAAATATTTATAGAAACTTAATTTTCTTCCTTAATTTTATATTTGAGTGGAAACAATTTTTTCACTACGAAATGCAATGATAAAAGTTTGTAATAATCTCATACAATATAAATTATAATATAAATAATAATTTTATGTAATTCAAAAAATTCATGTAATAAGAATTATAATCTGAATAATAATATTATATAATTAAAAAAAATACCATGAGTCTTTTTTAAAAGATTTAAAAGTAATATCATACTAACTAAGTCTAAAATGAACACAAAAATGCTGCTTTGATTAGAGAAAAGGTTACAGAAGTTTGGTTGTTTTAATGTGATAACATTTGAACGAAGCCTAAGAAGATGATGAAAATATTATTAAAAAAAAAGAGAGAGAGAGAGAGAGAAAGCGTACAGGTTTTTAGGGTCCACAACGTTATGAATTCATAAAAGCTTAAATAGATTCAAGAATTTTCCAGACATGACAGCATAATTTAACTTACAAATTTTTGTTTCCACGCCACTTGTATTAATTTAACTCCACTCATTCGACATTGCCTACAAATGAATGTGAATTTAGGCAGCCGTATGTTTTTAGCCCATCAACATCTAAACAGGACTTGTTAAAGTCCTCATGAAAAGACAGATATTAATGCTATTTTAATAAAACTAATCGACAAAGTTGAAAAGGAAATTAATAAATTCTCTGATACGGATCACCGCGTTTTGCAAAATACAAATTTGAAGTTTGAGCAAGTAGCGGATAATCGTGGGCGTATATGTATTTCAAAAAAAAATTTAGGGCTAATTTAGAATTACAGTAGTTAATAAAATAAATTATTTTTATTATATAGATGAAATAAGTTGTTAATTAAAAAATAGTTAAATATTTAGTAAATTATGTTATTATTTTTACTATGAGTTTAAAGAATAGAGTATATGTATTTAGAAAATTTTATTATAAAATTATTATTTTATTATATAATAATAATAATAAATATAAATTATCTTTTATTTATATATTAGGTTTTATAAAAAAATTAAAAATATAATATAATTGTCATTTTATTAAAATATTTAAGTTATAATAAGAAATTTAAAAAAGTATGATAACTTATTTAATAAGTTGCTTAAAAATAATATCCTTCTACTTACTTTTAAAAATTGTGGTAAAAATAGAAACACTTATAAAATAAGTAGGGACAATAAAGATTACCCCATGTTGTTTGGAAAAACTAAGTGAAATCTCTCTTATATTTTAAAATAGGTTCAAACCCCCTTTTAGTTATAACGATATTAATTTTATATATTATTTTACTATTATACCCATAGTCTTGATGCAGTAATAAAATTTAAATATTTTAAGAATTTTTTTAAGCAAAATAACTTTATATCCTTAATGATTAAATTAATTTAATAATGAATTGTAAATTATAAAGAGAAGTTATAAGTAAGAAAAATGTCATGAATATCCCTAATAGTTGCATAAATAGTTGTAGAATACCAAAACACGCATCCTAAGTGTATGAAATCTATACATTTGAAAATATAAATTAAAACAATTTAAGAAAAGATCCAAATATACACACAAATGAAGGCCAAATAAACAATTGGACTAAACGCAATAAATTCACCCATAATCAACTGTAAATGAATAGTATATAATGAATCAATGAGAGAAAAAAAATGACCATACAAAAGGGATAGATAAGCAATCACTGACAAAATAATAAATTATACATACTTGCTATTATTTGATGAGAAATAATTAATAAAGATTGCTTAATTAACATAAGCAAGTGATTAAGAAACAATGACCATGGCGGTAAACAACAAAAGGTATATAATATAGCCGAGCCTATGCTTCTCTAATGAAACGAGTGATTGTGTGCCATATTAAGGAGTAAATAATATATATTGAATTTGTTATATTCATTTAAATTAATAACTTATTAGGGGCATTATGAAATTTCTCCTACTTTTAATTTTTCTCCATACTTTGCAATTTATTATTACATTAATTTAATTATTAATAGTATATAAGTCATTTTGCTTAAAATATATTCTTGAAATATTTAAATTTTATAGTTAACATCAATATTAGGGGTAAAATAGTAAAATAAATTAACACTGTTATAATTGTAGAAAGTTTAGACTTATTTTAAAATATGAGTGGAGAAGGGTTCACTTCAGTTCTCCATCCAACGAGATAATCTTTATTTTTCACATTTTTTTTAAAAAATTTACCAAATAATATGTTTATAAAAAATTATGAAATAAACTACATCTCAACCGCTATCCAAAATGCATGGTTAATGTTGATGTCTTTGTATCGAATTTTGTTTATTTACTTATTAATCTTTGTAGCTAACTAAATTTACTTTTAAATTTGGGCAATAGGTTCCATTGAAGTGCACTTTTGAAGTTTCTTTTTCCCATTTTACCTTTAGAGTGGCGTTAACTTTTATCATACCTGTGGTATTGATACTACTAATGGTTGCTATTATAGAAATATCCCAACTTAGGAGAAGAAGAATTCTTTGAATAATCGGGAAATATAATATTGTTGTCAAAACACCAAACAAATATTGTTTCATTAGTGCTTTTCATCATCAAATACATATAAGAGAACTGCAATTTGTAGCAACCCATTTCTCACTAAATACAAGTATACAACATCAACAACAAACTATTTGTAAAACAAATTGATGGAGAATGACTCTTTCATACTTTTCCAATCTTTTATGTCTTGAAGTGTTGGTATTTATGATATAACAAGTTTATGTGGATTTTGATATCATAGATTTACCAACTAGCCAGCTAGGACCACATATTAAGCCAACAATGCTCAAAGGATTAGACGATAAAAGATGTAAAAAATTGTAACCTTGAAAGAATTTTCCTACTAGGACCACAGGATTCAGTGCTCCGTTCAGCATAACTGAAAACCGATCTTTATCTATAATGATGGGACAAGTGGACTAGGGATTATTTTGAGCCGTGATCCATCATCATACGAGAAACATTGTATTTGATCTATACAGTGCCAAAGAATAATAATAAAAAAATGAAAGATACCCTAAACAAAACCATCACTATTTCGGTTGGTCGTTTTGTTGTGAGTTAATGAGGAGGTGACAGGATGAGAAAATGCATTGCATACTCACAATATTTATCTAAAGAAGAGAAATTGATTCCACAAACTAGGCTTTCGTTTCTTTGTCATTTTATTTTCTTTATTAGAATCGAAATACCCAAATCTGTGGGAAGCAAAAGATTCTGCTCAGTCCTTTTCCTTGAGCCTGGCCAAAAATCTTTGGGCAAGAGCAAACTTGGCATAAGAAAATAAATTCCTACAGTGAAAGGGTGGTAATAAATTCCTAACAAGTTTAAATGAGGCCATAATTAGATATTTGGATTCATTTAGAGCTTGGATTCCGGAGTATGTATCTAGCTTCAGTAATATTACTATTATTTAGCTTATCATAAATTAATTTTTCTTCTCACTTATGTGAGCAAGATTTGAATTTCTCTAATTTTCAACTTAAGAAATTTTATTCTTAGCCAAATAGCACCATAGTCTTACAATACTTCTTCATCCTTCCTTAATTCTATTTGACCACATTATTCACAGTATACGTAAAAGAAGATATATATACGTAAAAGATAAAAAAAATTGTATATTGGAGTATGTATTTTTTTTGATCTTTTAACTTATTCATGTTGTATTAAAATCAAGAATCCTGATTAATACATATATATATATATATATATATATATATATATATAAACTCAAAGATCTATACATTAGAATCCAATTAAAATTTTTAATAGAGCTGGTTCTATCCATTCTCGTAAATAGTTCGCCAAATAATCAAAATGATTAGATTCATGATTTCATCTTATGAGATATGCCCTTTAAGCTCTCACATTCAAATTACCATCTAATAAGACTATTAGAGCTCGTGTGGGAGTGTTTAAAATTAGGGTGAAAAAAAAAAAAAAGAAAAAATCATTTGTGGGTATTCGGCAATCCATCCCAAAAGTTCTTATCAAAAGTTTTAAGCACTAGAGGTACTTGTAGTAGAAAAAGCACCTGTGGAGTACACTTAGGAGTAGATTTCGCTCCAACTTGGGGGGTAGCATATGTTAGAAACTGGTGACCCAGTAAAGTTCGAATTTTGGACTCTATGAATTAGGCCCAACGATGGCCCAATTGCCAATCCAAGTTCATAAACCTCTGTATGCGATTCTAAATCTAAACCCTGATTTTTGATTTCATCCAATGTTAGCTTTCGTTTTCCAATATTGTTTTTGCTGCACCCAAAACAGAATAACAAACCTCTCCAGTTAATCAAGCTCCCTCATTCATTGCTCAGCGTGTCTGCTTCACATCCGCTCACTGAAAAATTTCATAAACCCCATCACGCCTATGGCTTCTATGTCATAAACCCAGCAATCAAACTAGCAAAGCAAGCAAATCTTTTATTAAATGCTTCTATGGATTTGAGAAGACTCTCAATCCCCAAGCCTTACTCTCTCTCCATCGCCGTCTCTCGTCCCTTAACTCACGTGACATCCACCGCCCAACAGCAACAAGAGCTCCATAACCGAAACCAGCAACAGCCACCGCCGCCGCCGTCGCCACAGAGCTCGAATCAGAGTTTGCTCAAATGTGTATCTTCTGTTCTTTCAAAGCAATCTCTTGATCCTTCTAAATGTAAATTATTCTTACCCAAATTGTCTCCTTATGAGTTTGAAACCCTTTTCTACTCTATTCGGTCCAATGTGAATCCCAAAACCGCTCTGAATTTCTTCTATTCTGCATCACAGTCTTGTAGCTTTCGATTCACTGTTCGGTCTTATTGTCTTTTGATTCGTTTGCTTCTTTTTTCCAATCTTTTATCGCCTGCCAGATTGCTTTTGATCCGTTTGATTGATGGGAAGATGCCAGTTTTGTATGCGAGCAATCCCAGTACTAGGCATATTGAGATAGCTTCTCAAATGGTTGATTTAAATGTTACTGCCGAGCCGGCTCTTGGTGTTCAACTAGCTGATTTGTTAGTACATGTTTATTGTACACAGTTCAAGAATTTAGGCTTGGGTTATGCTATTGATGTGTTTTCCATTTTCTCTAATAAGGGTATTTTCCCCTCGTTGAAGACTTGCAATTTTTTGTTGAATTCTTTAGTGAAAGCTAATGAGGTGCAAAAGGGTATTGAAGTTTTTGAAACTATGTGCCGTGGTGTTTCTCCTGATGTTTTCTTATTTAGCACTGCAATTAATGCATTTTGTAAGAGAGGAAGGATTGAGGATGCCATTGGTTTGTTTACGAAAATGGAAGAATTGGGCATTGCTCCTAATGTTGTTACATATAATAATATTATTCATGGCTTATGTAGGAATGGGAGATTACATGAGGCATTTCATTTAAAAGAGAAGATGGTACTAAGGGAAGTGGAACCAAGCCTTATTACATATAGTATTCTTATTAATGGTTTGATTAAGTTGGAGAAATTTGATAATGCAAATTATGTTTTGAAGGAAATGTCCAGTAGAGGGTTTGTCCCAAATTATGTTGTATATAACACACTGATTGATGGGTACTGTAAAAATGGAAATATAAGCGGTGCACTGAAGATAAGGGATGATATGGTATCCAAGGGGATGAGTCCCAACTCAGTGACATTTAATTCCCTCATACACGGTTTTTGTAAGAGTGGTCAAATGGATAATGCTGAGAATGCTTTAGAGGAGATGCTATCTAGAGGTTTATCAATAAACCAGGGAGCATACACAACCGTCATTAAGTGGTTATGTATTAATTCTAGGTTCGATTCTGCACTTCATTTCACAAAGGAGATGTTATTGAGAAATTTAAGGCCTGGTGATGGATTGCTGACCTTATTGGTTAGTGGGCTCTGTAAGAATGGAAAACAAGCAGAGGCGACGGAACTTTGGTTTCGTCTGTTTGAGAAAGGGTTCGCTGCCAACACGGTGACCTCAAATGCTTTAATTCATGGAATGTGTGAAGCAGGTAACTTGCAAGGAGCAGGGAAGCTCCTCAAGGAGATGCTACAAAGGGGTTTGGTATTGGATAAGGTCACATATAACACACTCATTTTGGGTTGTTGCAAAGATGGAAAGCCAGAGGAAGGTTTTAAGCTTAAAGAAGACATGATTAAGCAAGGGATTCAACCGGACAGTTATACCTACAATTTGCTACTACATGGGCTATGCAATATTGGTAAACTGGAAGAAGCTATTAAACTTTGGGAAGAGTGCAAAAGAACTGTTTTTGGACCTGATATTTACACATATGGGGTCATGATAGATGGATTTTGTAAAGCTGATAAAATTGAAGAAGGTGAAAACCTGTTTAATGAGATGGTCTCTAAGAAAGTGGAGCTAAATCCTGTTGTTTATAATACACTGATCAGAGCATACTGTAAAAATGGGAATACAACAGCAGCTTTTAGACTTTCTAATGACATGAAAAGCAGGGGCATTCTACCTACTTCTGTTACATATTCTTCTCTAATACATGGATTGTGCAATATCGGCCTCATTGAAGAAGCAAAATGTCTTTTTGATGAAATGAGAGAAGAAGGGATGCTGCCAAATGTTGTGTGTTATACTGCACTCATAGGTGGTTTCTGTAAGCTGGGTCACATGGATGAAGCCGAGAGTGTCTTGCAGGAAATGGCTTCGATTAATATACATCCTAATAAAATTACCTATACGATCATGATTGGTGGTTATTGTAAGTTGGGTGATATGAAGGAAGCGGCTAAACTTCTAAATGGGATGGCTGAAAAGGGTATTTCAGCAGATTCCATCACTTACAATGTCTTTATGGATGGGCATTGCAAAGGAGGGAATGTGGAAGAAGCTTTTAAAGTATGTGATCATATGTTAAGTGAAGGATTATCTTTAGATGAAATTACATATACGACATTGATTGATGGATGGCAATCATCAACAATTACAAATCACGATAATCTTTAAAATTTTTGGAGGTAGGTGTTTTATATGATATATTATTTTCTACAGTTTGTCTATTGACATATTTGAAGAAATTTGATGTGTGTATGCATGTATAGTCCATGTTCTTAGAATTGATAGTTCAATGTGGTTATATGCTTCTCTTTTTACTGTTTCTGCTCAGGTAAACTCATTGTAAATGATGCAATGGAATTCATTCACTTGCCTCTCCAGATTCAAGATTGGCTCTTGGAAGTCAGAGGTTGCTTTATTGTCATTTTATGCTAGCTGCTCATAGCCAACAATGTCAACCTTTTTGTGTATGTTGCTCATTTACTTTGTTTAAAGCATGTACGAATTCATTGAATACCTCTACATTATGGCCTGAATACATTGCATTGAGTAACCAACACTTTTTAAGTCATTTTTACTTTAAAGCCATTTTACTACCTATTTTGCCTGCAGTCAGTTTGCAAACATTCACGTAGATGTGTGTATATATATATTTGTGGCCCATATTTGGGTCTTTAAATGACTAATGGGGAAATGGTTGTTATCCTCTTTTAGATACACATTTCTTTTGGATCTTTGTTGTAATGGGTAAGACTCTGGGATAGAATTTCAAATTGATAGATTTTTTTTTTGCCTGAAGGGAAAGTAAACTTTTAATGACTTCTTCTCGAATCCATTAACTACTATTTATTCCTATGTGCTTATTTGGGATTAGGAATTACTACGCCAAATAGTGCTGGTGAGAAATGGAAAGATATGTATAAAAAGACTCTTGACTTCTTTATGATCCAGCTGCCACAGTTTGATCCTGTCGAGCAATATTTATTGTTTAGCCCTTGGCATTGTGCGTCTCTTCACACTGTGTTAGGCCTTGGGGCCAGGTTGTGATAGATTTATGTTGCAGCTGTGCTCTGCTTGTCCAGATTAAATGTTACATATGGCTATATATATATATATATATATATTACTGTTCACTTAAAGTGACCACAGTGCCAGGGGTGATAAATTTGGCAGAGGGCTTGTAATGTGTGTTTTACCTTGAATTAATTTAAGGATTTGCAGTGCTTGCTTGGTTGGTGCTGAATTTGTTCAAATTTTGTATTCTGCTTGCTGATTTTCTCTTCCTGTTATTGTTAACACAAGTTTAGATGGTGTCCTACAGGTGGAGTTCAGACTTGAGCAGCATAATGTTTTCCTCTGGTAGCTGGTCCTGTAGCAAGAATATATGTTTCAGGTACCAGAATCAAACCTTTTCTTTGTACTTGTTCTGAAATTGGTCCAGTTGTTTTGGCTAAGAGCCTTGTCGCCAAAAAAGTTGTCATGCCAAACTGCATGGTTATTGCCTATATAGTTGTAGAAGCCTGCACTGCTTCAATTGCATTCCTGTTAACTTCTTTTTAGTGATTTCTGACTGACTTCAATGTACCAGGTGATTGCTATGGAATTGTTATTGTAGATATACACTTATAGAAAACTGGAGTGTTTCAAGGATATATATTGGTTTGCTTGTCTGGAAACAGCATGACTGCCGAAGGTATGTGTTCCATTTCTTCTAACTGAAATTTGATGTTACCCAAGGAATTTAGATTATTATTATATTTTTTTTGGTAAGTGATATGATGTTACAAGTAATACTCAACCTGTTCGCCTTATAACTTTCCTTGGTATTGATTTAGATATTTATTTTTTCTCCTCTGGTTTCAGGGGTCTTGATGCTACACATTGGAGAGATGCTTTGCCTTTCTCAGCTGCGAAGAGTTTAATGTCACGGAACAACTGACGAGATTAGTTACATCATTAAGGTTAACGATTTACCAAGCCATTAATCTCATGTAGATAATAGAAGCACAATTTTGTATCTGACCTAGCAATTCAAAATAAATTTTCAATTTCATAGACAGTACGCGATTTGATATCAATCTAGCATGCACCCTTGTTTTCTTTTTAACTCAAAAGGGTCGGTGGTGCTACTAATGTAATTCTTTGCTGTAAGCTATCAAATAAGAAAACAGTGTTTCAATATTTTGGTGACATTGCTGAGGTTACTATGAAATGATCCAATGTGGTACTAATTTATATTTTATTTTTTCGATTAAGAGCCTACAGTCATGACATCAAATCACACAAAAACTAATATATTTTTTCCAATATTATTATTATTTTTATTCTCAACTTATCAAACTGTTTTTGATTTATGCCATACAATGAGCAAGAACCAGTTTGGTTTTTGATAATATTGCAGAAAGATGCAGCAGAGCCAATAGAACTAAAGTTGAAGATGATCAGCAGCAGACATAGGTTGAAAAATGGAATCCGATTCCAGAGCAGCAGCCAGTTCTGGCCACAAGATAGCAGACACAGTCCAAGAACCATCACACTTGGCACTTGACCTTTGATTTATATAACCAACTCCATACCTCTCAATAATTGAACTCACTGCTCCCAGAAATGGGTTCCCAAACCCAAAGTCCAATTCAGCCACTGGAAATTTTCTTCCTGATGATACCACGACTGCTGGACCATCTCTCCCAAGCACCACTCTTGCTAGCATCAATCCAGGCCTGTGGCACTCTATCCAATCAATCAAGTCCAAGAAGTGAGCTTCATTTGTCACTTTTGTTATTGAATCATGAACCCTGTTGGCAATTTCTGATATGGACCCTTGCTTCAGTTCTGTAACACTTGCTTCTCCAACAGCCAGAGACAAAACGTTGCCTATGTAACTTGACATGGGATTTTCATCTTTAAGAATTCTACTGCGTCCATCAACTAACCAACCCATCTTGCACTTTCCATGTTTCTCGTCGATGGAAGTGACCATAATCTTCCATATGTAGGCTGAGAAAGCCTCAACTTTTGTTCTTTTTTTACCATTGACACATGCTAGTTGTTGCAGCCTGCTAATGCTTGAAGCATCGATGTGGTAGAGGCGCTTCAGCCAGATGTTCGTTGGCAGCATGTTTGAGATCTCTTCTATGGTGCACTTGACAAATGTTTGATCCAAAGAAGGATGATAGCTTGGCGGGAAACGTGCACGGAGGTTTCTCCGAAGATCTGGTGAGCATGTTATTGGTTTTTGTTGAGCTATTTCTGACCATGAGACAAGAAACTTGCCGAAGGAATTTGCATCGCCAAGTGCATGGTCGAAAGTGAAAGTAATTGAAATGCCTCCACAGGTGTAACTTGTCACTTGGATTTGCGAAGGGAAGTCTGGCTGCACAGAGACTAGCTTTCCTTGAAGAGATTCATTAAGGTTGTAGAAATCAAGATTTACTAAAGGGATATTGGCTTCAGCTTCTAAAACTAATGCTCCATGGTTGTCACAAACGATCTCGGGCTCGTTGGTTTGAGGATTCTGAATGATTCTACCAGCAAAAGGGTAGTAAAAATTCAGAGTTTTGGCAAGTGAGATTCTCAGGGTTTGGATGATTAAGGGATAGCTTTTGTCAAAAGGCCTGCGGTAGAAGTAGAAGTATGTGACCGAAAAACGGCCGGAAAGTAGGTCAAGGTTTGAGAGGGGAAGGGTATGATGCTCTGGCAAGGGGCCTATAGCTTTGACAACACTTTTCGCAGTGAATTTTACTTCAAATTTTCCATCTGCCAAAGCCTGCACTGATTCCATTGGAATGTTGCCAAAACGTTTGTATCACATAGCTAGAATGCGCAAGTGAATGATTTTTCACCAATTGGAGATATATTTATATAGTGAAGTAATGTTATTGCTTTGTGGCATAAGCAAGCTCTTGGCGAGTTTGGATCGTCAAGTTTGGCTGACAACATGATAGTGGAATGAAAGTTGCTAATCTTGGAATCACTTTTGCTTGCTTTTAAAACCAACCAACTTTTCTTTGTCATATTTAAAGAAAGAAAATGGTAGACGAATTAGAGTTAACTCATTGTTTCCGAGAAAAACTTATATGGGGCTTTGTCCCACCATCCCAGTATGCTAAGATGGTGAGATGGTTGGTAAAGTTGTGGGTGTTAAATTAAGATCAATGGATTATTTTAATTATAAATTTAGTGGATCCTATTGTGGGACTCACTGATAATCTTACTTTAAGATGCATTGTTCTGTAATGTTGCAGAATACTATTAGACCGTCCAACTCCATCACGTTAACATAGTGAGGTGGTGGGACTATCTTGAGCCTGTCTTCTACAAATTTCTCAAATTGCTTCCTATCCCAACATGTATAAGCGCACATCATTATTGTAATAAATTATAATCAATAAATTAAGGGAAATACCGATCAAATCATGGAGTTTGGGAGAAATAGTATCCCATTTGTTGCTATGGTCAAAAGTATGCATTATCATAAGACAAACTATTTGGCAATAGTATACATGGCAGCAATTTTGGTTTGTAAAGATTCTCATTGTAAAGGAAACTAGAACAGTCCACAAACAATCAAAATCTTGTGATATAATTAAGTGGATCTTTGATCACCAACGGTGGTGCTCGTAATTATAATCAAAATATCTGTTGGGGTTGTGCTGAAAGCCTGAAACTATATATCATATACGCATTAAAATCTTGTCAGCACTAGTATGTACTGTTTCAGTGATCATCGTCAAAATGCAGTTCAATAGTTGACAAGAGAATAAATTTTTCGGAAGAGTAATGATACAGTCGTCAACAATTTCTGTAAGAATAATGTTGTACAAACTGTTGTGATCTGATCTATTGTAATTGATTGAATTGAAAATTTAATATAAGCCACATGATTTTTTTTCTTTTTTTTTTATTTTCAATCAACTAATCATGTTATTCCATATAAAATTATATAAAATTATTTGTGGCTCTATTTTTTCTTTGTAATTGAATATGTTGAATTATTCTTTACAGTATCTCTATATTAAGAGGCATGTTTGTGATTGAGATTTGGCAACTGTAACTTTTAAGATACAGTATTAAAGTAGTTAGTAAATAGTAACTTATGTAACTTAGAAGTTATATTAATATAATTTTTCATTTGTATGATAAAAATTTATTATATCTTTAATAATTATGTCAAAATTATTATTTAAAAATTATATTTACTACATATTATAGATTTTTATTTTATAATTATAATTTTTTTTCCACAATACTTATAACAAAGTTATATAACCTTAATTCTAAACATAACCAAAATCTAATTGAGAATGGTTTCATTTGATTGCAATAATGCCCCGTTGCTAAGTTTCGGTATATAGCTTGTTGCAGAAGTTGGTTTTGCTAGGCAAGGCGGGTTGGGCTGGGCTGAGCTCACATTGTATGTAGTTGAAGAAAGAATGTGATATTGTATATATCTCATTAATCCTTATTTTTTAGTTAATGTTATTTATTTTAGAATTATCTTTATTGAAAAATAAAAATATTAAAAAATAAATAATTTATCTTCACTCTCAATTTTCAATAGATTAACTTCTCATCTCTCTTATTTTTTTTAATTGATTCAAAATTTGAATAAAATATTAACTCTTCATCAAGTTCAAATTAAAATAAAAAAAAAATCTTAGATGATCACACAAAACAAATTAATATAATCAATAACAATAAAACACATCACTTGTTTATAAATTTAACAAAACCCAATATTGAAATTTTGGTGGAGGCGAGATGGGTGGTTTTTTTTTTGGGATAGAATAAAAATAAAAAAATGATTTTATTTTTAACAAGGATAGTTTTAGAAAGTAATAAGATAAATTAAAAAAATGGAGGTTGATGAGACAATTTGAGAGAGTCAAATATCATCACTCTTAAAATAAATATTATATCAAACTAAATACATAGCATAAATCCAAATTATGATCGAACAGTCCTTGATTTGAGAACAATGCTCCTTACTTATTTATATGTATCATAGTGTACATAAATATTAGAGAAAAGGACTGTTAGCCCCATAATGTTTGGAGAAAGAAACATAAAATTCTCTAATGTTTTAAAAAAGACATATAACCCCAAATCTTATTAATTTTCACTTTATTTTAATTGAAAAGGTAATATTGTATATTTACAAAAAAATACATTTGTCTTTACAAGAACTAACGAGTAAACTTTCTAAAATCGTCTACCTCCCTAAAATCGCGGATGTTATTGCTTTGAAAATTAACAAAATTTAAGGGTTATATGTCTTTTTTAAAACATTTAAAAATTTTATGTCTCTTTCTTCAAATGTTAGGGGGCTAACTGTACCTTTCCCTAAATATTATCACAGCTGATTAAAAAATACACGTAACAACAAGATAATAAAAGAAGAGCAATGCTCCTACAACATGTACACCCAAGACAAGATCAAACTACAACATATAACAACTTGACCTCCATGGAGATATCTCTATAATATTCTTTACGACTACTATTAGTTGGAACTAGGAATGACAGAAACGCTTGGGCGTGAATAGCTTATACAAGACCAGTCAATTTTTTTTTAATTTAAATTTTTATTTATCAATTTGATTGCATGTAGAAAGTGGAAATAACCGGAGCCACATCCTGCATAATCCATTCGCTCCCATTTGAGACTTGAACTTGATCATCTCGATAATGGAAATTATTTGAGCAACCTTATGTTACATACTAATCTTACTTCATTGATTGATATACATTCTTCATGTGATCGCACATGCATTTGTTGTCCATAAATTTGTACCCTAAACTTGCTTTCACAAAATAATCCATGGCACATTGGCACCTTCCTCATGTTAATTTGGAACCTACTAGAACTCCCGCACAATTAATATTTTGCATTTGTGTGTATTTGTTCACAAAAATCTATGGTGTGTGATTATAACAAAAATGTGGTTACACGTTTTGATCTAGATGGAGATTCTTGTTGAGCCATAAAAAAAAAAAAAAACTACTGTACCATACCCATTACTTTGACATGCAAAGCTTTGATAATATATAGAGGCTATGCAATTACATTAATTACCAAAAAGTTGAATATGACATTACAAAGTATACAATAAAGCAAGGAAAATGTGGTCCCAGATGTCACATGTCAAAGTGCTGTAGTGCATTCATTTCCATTCTTCAAATCCTTTGATCACCCATTATATAAGCCATGTAGCAGTGGTGGCATTCACAATTCCAACTTGAAAGATTTAAGCCATTGCCTTTCCTAGCTAGCTGATTCATCATCATCATCATCCTTAGCTTCTATGGCAACCCAAATTGTCACCTTGTCATCAAGATTAATCCAGAACCCTAAAACCAAATGGTCCAAGAAAATCTCGCCGACGACGTCACATCAACATGGTGAGCGTTGGACTCATCATAATTCGGAACAAATTAATGACGATTATGTGAAGGGAAACAAGATGAAGATGAAGCTGAAGCCAAATCACTGGGGACGAGACCGTTCACGATTAGGGTTTTGGTATGTGACAACATCTGTAAGGTACATACTGAGGAAGGCAAGAGCCTTTTACAATGAGCTTTGCTGTGAGACGTACGACGATCATACAAAAATGTTCAATCAAGTAATGATTGCGGAGCCATATTTCTCAATCCCAGTGATCCCCTCTCCAATGTAAATCAACGTTGAACTCTAGTTATGTCAAAAGTTTGAAGTTATATATGATTATGAATTAATTAAGCCAAGGTAATGTTTAAAAATAATATCTTGTGTACCTAATTTGAACTATATGCTACAATAATGTACTAAATCACACCCAGTGATACTCTATATGTTAAAAGTTTGTATGTACTAATATTCATTCCACCCAATCTATTAACTGCACACTTTGATGTAAATGTCAAATTTTATGACAAACAAAGTATTATGTGGCTATGTGTGTGTGAGTGTATATATATGTATATTTTTGGCTAAGATCGACCAACTGAGTTCTCCTAAGTTCTCCTAAGTTACAACTTAGGTAACTTATATCTTTAACATGATAGTGGAGCCTATTATTATGTTACTAGTTTTTGCATGATATTTTCAAGAGTTTTAAGTTATCTAAATTGTAATTTAGTAAAACTCCAACTTAATTAATTAATACAAGGAGAAAAAATTATACTTTCTAGCTCCGGTGGATGAATAATCATTGAGTCCTTTTTCCGGATAAGACATACAAAGAAACCGGGAATTAGGTCGGCGGGATTTCGGGTTGGTGGCTAACTTTTTCTAAGTTGTGCTGGCAAAACAAAAAATTTGTCGGGAGAAAGTGTCAATAATCTCCCCTCAAGTTATTGAATATAATCCTGTAAATTTAGCTTTCTATATTATATGGCACGAGCCTTTTTTTATTGGTTTCTAACCTTCACCGATTTATATACACTATCTATTCATTTTAGAGTAAAATCTGCATGTTTTCATTTAATTTTTTTTGCAATACAAAAACATAGAATTAATGTTACAGTAAAAAAAGTTGTCAGGATCTGTCATGATATATGGATTGGAAAGAATAATCCAAAAACCTGCTTCAGCGAGAGAAATTATGTACCATATTTTCAGAGTAACTAGTGAAAATGAGCTGAGAGGTGTGGTAAGAACTACCGAACCACGAGATGATTCTCAAATATGTATGATTAAAAAGGCCAGAAACTTCTAATGGAAACTGATCAGTCGTACCTACTTAAAATTTATGTACTATACTATTTGGAACCACTCAAAATGGGCTTATAGTTTTTTTAAAATTAATTTAAAATTCAACTAAATTAATGTATGTTACATCCTCTTAAAATTGCGAAAAGGTGGTACTGGCGCAAGAAATGGCCACCATATGTTTCAATTAAATGGCATCTGCCTTCTAGAGTTTTACATTTCTATTTATAGTAATGTGTTGAACGATTCATAATGGTCCTTGTTTTCCAATTTAATGTTTATTCTGTTTTCGTTACTACCATCTTTATAAGTTTTCAAATTTCGACCACATAAAAAAAATTCATATGATAATGTCCTATAAGGACCACTAAGGACATCATATATTTTTCTCGAAGTGCTGCAATTAATAATATATAGCAAAGTCGGCCGACAGAATTGAATGGCGGTGCCGGTTAGGGTATTCTTTTCTTATAAATTAAACATCTATTTGATTTTACAGTTTTACATAAGGATCTCAACATTTAATTTTCAACTTGAATATTAATGTTATGTATTACTAATTTATTAAATAATTAATTTAATAATTTTTAAAATTATTTAATCACAATCTAATAAACGAATGTTATATTAATTGAGATTCAAATTAAAACTTAAATATTAAAATACTTAACATTGCTCATTTGATCATGGATGATTGAAGGTTAATAAATTAATAATGGATAAGAAAGACACGTTGCACAGTAGAAGAGCTTTCAACATTTCAATACCAAGCACTATGTTAGATTTATTTATTAAATGGTAGTTAGAATACAGTAATAAATAACTTTGCAAAATAACGAAATTAATAATCTAACAGAGAAGTGTCACATAATATTTGGGCTAAAATATTGAAATAATAAATGGAAATTATAGTATTATTGTTTTCAAAAGTCACTGGTCTGGTGGATAGAGATCTAAAAGCTCAGTACTTTAAACATTTTCCGGGGAAAAAAATACAGCTAATATACTGAAGTACAAGAAACTGTTAAGGAAATTGTTGCTAATGATCACAATTTGTCAAACACTTGTTATAACATTTTTGAAGATTAGAATTAACTATATCAATGACAAGTATAAAGATATTGGTGTGAGCTTGCACTCTTTCTAAGTATAAAGATATTGGTGTGAGCTTGCACTCTTTCTTCAAAATCTTCATCTACCGAGAAAAAAAAAAGTATGGTCTTTTACAATATTAGATAATAATTTTATCATTTTTGATTGACAGACTTACTTACATGCTATTACGAGCTAGCAATGGATGGTGTACACCACCATTAATTATTGGAAAAGAGCGTTTGAAGATCATCATCATAAAGAGCTGCGGGGAGCAATTTACTTCCCCTACAAGCAAGTAATTTTAATTTCCAGCTGTGCAATTTGTTATTAACTCTACCCGACCGAGAGGTTTTTAAACAAATTTATTTGATTGGTCTTTTGAATTTAAATCTTGAGAGAGATAATGAATTAAAAGATTGATTTGAGTTTTGCCCACGCTTCTATCTTAAAAAAAAAATTTAACCCGCGCGATTATCTCAAAGAATTGTCACTTCCTCCTGCCATGGCAGGAAACAACTAGCACAGAAAAATAATTATCACCCTGATCCTCTTATAGTGTTTAGGCTAAATAGCAGTGAGGATGTCTAATTGGTAAAAGTAGCTCCGATGCATTGGAGAAATTATCAATTTTTATTTTATTTTATTATTATTTTCATAATTAACTGGCTTCATCAATCGTTCACTGAAAAGACCAAACTGTCATCCCCAAAGAATAAATGAGAATAGATGGCACATAGAGACCCAACCCAAAGCCACGAATAATTCCTTTTTCTGCACTATTACACAGTGACTTTTCTAGTGCTTGTTGTGCGGAAGCGCAGGTTGAGCAAATTACCAATTGATGATAACTATGACTTTTGGAGAAACTTAAATGTGGTGTAAATAATTTCAAAGAAAATTGACATAATAATTTATGTGGTTCGGCGTAAATCCTACATCCACGGGCAAAGACTGGAAGATAACTTTACTAACAAATGAGAATTTACAAATTGGGAAAAACTCACAAAAACTCAATACCCCAATACACCAAAATGAATTCTCCTAGCACTTAAGTGGAAGCTCTCTCAACTCTCTCAATTGCTTCACTTATAATTACTCTCAATTATGGGATGCCTTAACAAATGAAGAACAATAGCTATTTATAGGAATACATGGTAGTACTATTTCATCAAACCTTTAAAATTGTCAAAGTTTGTTTGGTGATTACCTAATTTTTAACCAAACTTTGAACAATTTGGCTTTGAACAATTTTGGCCAAACTTTGAACATGTGCTTTCATTTGATTTTTTCAACAATTCTCCACCTCGGTGAAGATTTATCCAAATCTGAGCCGACTACCAATGAACCGTCATTCCCAAAGTGGTTGCATCTCTGTGACTGCCTAAGTACCCAAAATTTAGGATCAAGCCAACAGTAGTTCAAAATATTATTGAACTCTCTTATATCTTAAATGATCCTCCAATCTCTACCTTTCTCACTGTTTTAAACTTTCAGGATATTGACCAAGTTTAAACAATGCTCAAACTTGATCGTTGTCACCACCTTGGTCAATATATCTGCGGGATTCTCTGCAGTCTTGATTTTCTGAAGAAGAATCTTCCCCTCATCAATAATTTTCTATACAAAGTGAAATCGTATGTCGATATGCTTCGTGCGCGCATGATAAACTTGATTCTTTGCTAAGTAAATAGTACTTTGATTGTCACAATACAAGTTAACATGCTCCTGGATCAATCTCAAATTTCTAAGCAAGCTTTGTAACCAAACAACCTTTTTAATAGCCTCCATAATTGCCATATACTCGGCCTCTGTGGTTGACAGTGCAATTGTAGACTGTAGTGTAGACTTCCAACTAATTAGCCCTTTAGTAAGAGTAAATACATATCCGGTGGTTGAGCATCGTTTGTCTATATCACCAACGATAATCGTAATCAACGCACTCCAATCACACCTTGACCAAGTGTGTCATTTCGTTAAAATAGTAAACCAACATCAACGGTTTTCTGAATGTACTGTAGAATTCATTTCACAGCTTGCCAATGTCCTTTACTAGGATTATGCATATATCTGCTCACCATACTAACTGCTTGTGAAATGTCAGGCCTTGTACACACCATTGCATACATCAAGCTACCAATTCTATTTGAATACGAAACTTGCAACATGTATTCTTGTTCCTCATTCGTTGAAGGAGATAGTTGTGCAGAAAGCTTAAAATGAAAAGCCAATGGGGTACTTATAGGTTTTGTCTGATCATTCATGCCAAACTGTTGTAATAACTTCTTCAAATATTGCTTCTGAGACAAGCTGACTTTACCACGAGCTCTATCTCTGCATATCTCCATGCCAAGAATCTTCTTAACTTCACCTAGATCTTTCATCTCAAATTCTTGATTGAGTTCAGTTTTCAACTTTTCAATCTCATCTTTGTTCTTAGATGCTATTAGCATATCATCGACATACAAGAGTAAATATGAAAGATAATTTATGAAAGATCCTTCTCAGTAGCTTGTAAAATACACACAATGATCAAATTTATTTCTTGTGTACCTTTGCCATTTCATAAACTCGATCAAGTCGCTTGTACCATCGCCTCGTAGATTGTTTCAATCCATAAAGCGACTTTGTGATGTTTGCAAACCCAATTTTCTTTTCCAACGATCTCTAAATCCATCTTATCGAGTCATGTAGATTTCTCTTCCAAATCACCGTGTAAGAACGCAGTTTTCACATCAAGTTGAAATAGCTTAAGATCATATTGCGCAACAAAGGCTAGCAAAATCCGAATAGACGAATGTTTCACAACTGGAGAAAATACCTCATTGTAGTCTATTCATTCTTTCTGAGTGTAACCCTTCGCTACCAATCTAACCTTGTATCGAATTTTATCCTTACGAGGAAATCCATCATTTTTTGCATATACCAATTTGCACCCAATTGTCTTTTTGTCTTTAGGCAGTGTAACTAACTCCCAAGTTCCATTTTTTTGAAGAGATTGCATTTCTTCATCCATTGCTTACTTTCATCATGACATTTTCGTGGCTACTTACTGCTTCTCTGTAAGTGGAAGGAAAATCACCATCTACAATTGGAAGTGCATAGGCCACCATATCAATAAAGCGAGTAGGTCTACGAATCTCTCTTCGTGGCCTTCTATATGCAATTGAATCTTGTTGCTCTAAAGGTTCCTGAGTCAGAACCTCTTCTTCATCTTCGGCCGATTGAGAATCATCTACCTCTTCAACACTAGCTGGATCATCTTTAAACTTTTCAAGCTCCACCTACTGCGGAGTACTACTGGTGTTGTCATCCTTTTGTTTTAACATGACTAATTTAACAAAAGTCATATCTCTGCTGAAAATGATCTTCTTCGTTTCTGGACACCATAAACGGTATCCTTTTACTCCACCAGTTATACCTATGAACAATATTTTATTTGCTCTTGGGTCTAACTTAGATTCTTTTATATGATAATAAGCAGTGGAACCAAAGACATGTAAAGTATCATAATCAGTAGTAGGTTTACCAGTCTATATTTTCATGGGTGTTTTGCCCTCAATTGCAGTTGATGGCAAACGATTAATTAGATGGCACGCGTATACAACAGCCTCAACCCAAAATTCCTTACCCAATCCGGTATTGGACAACATATACCAAACTTTCTCCAGTATAGTTCGGTTCATGCGTTCTGCTACTCCATTATGTTGTGGTGTACCTCGAACAGTGAAAGTGTCGCACAATGCCCTCATCTCGGCATACTTGTAAAAATGGATCATTCTTGTACTCACCACTATTATCTGAGCGAAGTCTTTTAACTTTTTGACCAGTCTGAGTCTCGACCATCTTCTTTCATTTCAAAAATATACTCAAAACTTCATTTTTGTTCTTCATCAAATACACCCATACTTTCTTGAATAATCATAAACAAAAGTAACAAAATAGTGCATACCTCCCAAAGAAGCTACTCTAGTAGGTCCCCACACATCACTGTAAACATAGTCCAGAATTCATTTTGTATCGTGAATTGCTGAACCAAACTTTACTCTTGTTTGCTTGCCCAGAACACAATGTTCACAAAATTCCAATTTGCAAGAATTTGCACCTTTCAATAAGCCCTGCTTAACCAAAGTCTGCAAAGCTTTTTCACCGGCATGTCTCAAACGTATATGCCACAACTTGGTTGCCTCTGAATCTGCATCCTTTCTCGAAACTGTTGATGCTGATCTAATAATTGTACTCCCTTGGAAATAGTACAAGTTATTTCTTCTTATGCTTTTCATCATCGTCAGTGCACCAGGTACTACCTTCAAGAATCCATCTTTCATAGTGATTGTAAGCCATTTGGATTCTTGGACTCCTAATGAGATGGGATTTTTCTTTAAACTTGGTACATAGCGAACTTCTGTCAAGACTTGTATTGAGCCATCATGATTCTTCAATTGGATTGAACCTATTCCCATGGTTTTACAAGCATTGTCATTGCCCATAAAAGCAACTGCACCATCTAGCTCCTTGAAACTAGAAAACCAGCCTTTATTAGGACACATATGATAAATAAAACCCGAATCTAAAATCCACTCATCTGATTGACATGTCAACGTTATGCCAACCAGACTAAATTCTGACTCCTCATCATGCTCGGCTACACATGCATCAGAAATAGCCTTGCCTTTTTGTAACTTAGGACAATTCTTTTTCCAATGCTATTTCTCGTGACAAAAAGTACATTCATTTTTGGCAGTCCTACCTTTAGACTTGCCCCATTTTCCAGGTTTGCGGCTTTGTGAACGACTTCTTGCTGTCAATACTTTTGTAACTGTATCTTTTTGATCTTTTTTATCATTCTTTCTGGTCTCAGTATTATACAATGTACTACATACAACATCAAATGTGACATTGTCCTTCCCATGAAGCAAAGTGGTAGTGAGATGGTCATATTCATCATTAAGCGAATTCAACAATAATAATGCCTTATCTTCATCTTCAAATTTCTCATCCAAATTTAGCAAATCTAATATTTTATTGAATGAGTTCACATGGTCAGTCATTGACATACTAGGTGTATACGTGAATCGATAGAGTTTCTTTTTCATATAAAACATGTTTTCAAGGTTTTTCTTCATATATTTTTCTTCCAGTGTTTTCCACAATTTCTTTGCTGATGTCTCCCTCATGACAGAGTACTTCTGATCTTTAGCCAGACATAGGTGAATAGTACCACATATCTGTCTATTGATTTTTGTCCACTCGTTGTCATCCATCTTTTCAAGCTTTTCTTCTAGAGCGAGATCCAGCTCTTACTGACATAAGGCATCCAACACCTCACATTGCTACATACCAAAATTATTGGTACCATCGAATTTCTCCACTTCAAACTTTGCATTAGTCATAGTAGTCCTTGTTGATGAAGACGACGATCACGCTTCTGCCATCCTTCTCAACCTTAAATAATCAGTTCCTTGAACAACTATTTACACTTGAAAAATAGTCTCTATGATGTTTATTTCGGGTGAGTAAATGCACTAGGAAATTTTTCAGGAGAATGGAGGGGTCACAATGGTCCCACTTAAAATCCAGACTCCTTAAACTCTTATCGTCTTATTGACCGAACTTTCCTGGACATGCAAAAATACACACTACTTACAATAGACTGTTCTCCAAGTATAAATGGCCGTATTTAGTACTGTATACTTGAACAATATTGTATATCCCAAGTACGAACCTTCGGTTCTGATACCAATTGTTGTGCGGTAGCGCGAGTTGAGCAGATTACCAATTGATGGTAACTGTGACTTCTGAAGAAACGTAAATGTGGTGTAATTAATTTCAAAGAAAATTGACATAATAATTTACGTGGTTCGGTGTAAAGTCTACATCCATGGGCAAAGATTGGAAGATAATTTTACTAACAAATGAGAATTTACAAATTGGGAAAAACTCACAAAAATCCAATACCCCAATACACCAAAATGAATTCTCTTAGCACTCAAGTGGAAGCTCTCTCAACTCTCAATTGCCTCACTTGAGTAGTTGGCACAAGAAGTAGTAGGCACATGAAGCAGTAGAAGCAGGAAGCATTAGTAGCAGGCATAGGAAGCAGTAGACATAAGAAAGAAAACAATAGGGGCAAGAAGAAGTAGACGCAGGAAGCAGCAACAGAAATGATTATTTAGCTGGCTGGCTGGTGAAGGACGCAGCAGCAACGACTAACGGGAAATTTCTGCAGCAAGCAGCATATAGCCATATGGTTTTAGCTTAAGTTTGCAACCTATTAGATTTCAAGTTTGGTCTTTTGGGATTTAGTCTAAGGTCCGAAAAATTGTGTAGGTAAAATGTGTATATATAGGTTATTTGAAATTATAAAAGTGCCATCATAATGGTTCGGTTAAAATTTTATAGTTTTTGATCTGAAAACCAAACCAAATAGTTCAGTTCGGCTATGTTTTTATTTATTTGGTTTTTTATTAAAAATACCGAATCGAAACTGAATCGAGCTGAACTAAACCTAAAAAATTGGTTTTGGTTTGGTTCGGCTCTACCTACTCCTAAGACTAAAAGACTAGATCATGCAAGTATGAATCTAATTTAAAAAATTTCTAAAAATGATTTAGTTAATGGCCTTCCTAAAATTAGTTTTCGAAAGGATAAAATATGTAATGCGTGCCAGTTTAGAAAGCATATTAAATCATCATTCAAAGACAAAAATTATATCTCTACTTCAAAACATCTTCAACTTATTTACATGGATTTGTTTAGACCATCTAGATATGCAAGTCTAAATGGTAAATATTATGCATTTGTGATTGTTGATAATTTTTCAACATTTATTTGAGTATTATTCTTGACTAGTAAAGATGATGCTTTTGATGCTTTTAAAACTTTTCGGAAAAGAGTTCAAAATGAAAAGGAATATGCTATTTCTTGTATTAGAACTGATCATAGTAGAGAATTTGAAAATCCTGCATTTGAAAGTTCTTGCAGTGACTTTGTATTGAACACCGATTTTCATCATCTGGGACTCCACAACAAATAAAGTTGTTGAAAGAAAGAATAAAACTATTTAGGAAATGACTAGAGCTATGCTTAATGAAAACTCCTTACCAAAATAATTTTAGGCCGAAGCTGTTAAGATTGCATGTTATGTTTTAAATCATGTGTTAATTAGGTCATCTCTCAACAAAATTCCCTATGAGCTTTGAAAATATAAAAACCTAACATCAATTATTTTAAAGTCTTTGGTTGTAAATAGTTTATTTTAAATATAAAAGAAAATTTAAGAAAATTTGATTATAAATTTGATGTTGGTGTCTTTTTTGGGTATTTAACCTCAAGCAAAACTTATAGAGTATATAATAAACAAACATTGGTTGTGGAAAAATCTATGCATGTCACATTTGATGAATCTAACCCCTCCTCCATAGAGAAAGTTATAGTTGATGATGATGCAAGAACAGATTAAGAGAATGAAGAACTACAACATGAAGAATCTGTTGCAGAAAAACAAGATAATCTTCCTTGTGAAAATCAAGAGGATTAACAAGGGGAACAACCTAACATAGATAAATTCATTAGTAATTCTCTAATACTTCATAGGAAATGGAGAAATATTTCTTCTCATCCTCAAAATTTAATCATAGGAGATCCTTCACCTTGCATAACTACTAGATCATCCATTAGGAAAACTTCTCAAATTGAACCAAAATTCTTTTCGGATGCTGAAAACGATGAGTATTGGATTTTAACAATGCAAAGGAGTTGAATTAATTTGAGAAATAATGTATAGAAATTAGTTTCTAAACTTGAACATTAACCTGTTATAGATACCAAATGAATGTTTAGGAATAAAATGAATAAATCTGGTGTGGTTGTAAGAAATATAGCTAGATTAGTAGCTCAATGATACAACCAAGAAGAAGATATTGATTTTAATGAAACTTTTAAACCTATAGTTAGATTAGAATCTATTAGGATGTTATTAGTATTTTCATGTCATAAGAATTTCCTTCTGTATCAAATGGATGTTAAGAGCACTTTTCTAACTGGATACATTATAAAAGAAGTGTATGTAAAACAGTCCATTGGTTTTGAAAATGGTAAACTTCCAAATCATATTTACGAGCTATCTAGAGCATGATATGATTGACTTAGTAAATTTCTTTTAGGAAATAGTATTTTAATAGCAAAAACTGATATAACTCTTTTTATTAAGTATAAGGACCAAGATATACTTATTGTTCAAATTTATGTTAATGATATTATCTTTGATCCACTAATGAGTTGTTGTATAAGGAGTTTTCAGCTTGTATGAGTAAAGAATTCGAAATAAGCATGATAGGAGAGTTGAAGTATTTCCTTAAACTTCAAAACAAGCAAACTAATGAAATAATCTTCATTAATCAAGCTAAGTATATAAGAGATCCATTGATAAATCAAAGATTAAAGAATCTCCAATGAGCATATCACTCAAGCTGGATAAGGATGAAAAATGTAAAGAGGTTAATATTGAAACATATCATTACTTTATTTAACTGCTATTAGACCCAATATTATGTTTAGTGTATGTTTATGTGCAAAATTTCAATCATGTCCTAAGGAATCTCATTTGCTTGCTGTCAAACGAGTCTTTTGTTATTGGCATGGAACGATTGATTTAGGTCTTTAGTATCCTAAGGGAACTCATATAGATTTATCTTGTTACTCGAATGTCAACTTTGCCGGTTATATATAAGGTTAATAGGAAGAGCAATAGTAGAACTTGTCACTTTCTAGGTCATTCTCTTGTCTCTTGGTTTAGTAAGAAATAAAATTCAGTTGCACTTTCAATCACTGAGGCCACATATATCATTGATGGTATTTGTTGTGCACAAGCTCTTTAGATGAAACAAACCCTTAGAGGCTATGTGATTAACCTTGATCATAAATCTATCATGTGTGACAATATAAGTGCTATAAATCTATCAAAAAAATCCTATTCAACACTCGAGGACTAAGCATATAGTGATAAAACACCATTTCTTAAGAGATCATGTTAAAAAAGGAGATGTTGCATTAGAATTTGTCTTTACAAAAAAATAACTTGTTGATATATTTACAAAACCCCTTAGTAAAGACCGGTTTGTCAAAATTCGTCATGTGCTTAGGATGATAAAATTTTTATATTAGCATATCTTTGTATGATATTAAGGCTATTGGATTCTCAATTGTGTGAATATTTGCACGAGTATGTTAATTGATGTTTTTGATGTTGAATTTTGTACGTGCATTCATCTTTCATGCATTAAAAATGGTCTTTCTGACATTTCAGATATATGATATGATCTTGAAATGATCAATTATTAGCAAAATATTAAAATAAACACGTGAAATCATAAGTTAAGGAATATGAATCACTGTTTATTCAATAAACGGATTATCGTATATAACAGAAACTTAGGATTTGGAAACTGCCCACTAACGGTTAACCGATAAGAAGATAACGGTTAGCAAATATCGTGTTACACAATTACCTTGATTCTGGATGGTAATGGCTCGCCAATAACATGAAAACGGCTTACCGATATCGGGTGATAAAATTTCTACGCTACTGGGTCATAACAGCTCGTCGATATTGCCCAATTATCCACTGTTCCTAGATTTTCTTCCTTATTTCGCGATAATCCCTCACCGATATCTCTCTAAACCGCGGCAACCAAGGTTACTTCTCTAGAGTTCACCATTGTCTTGCGTTTTTCTTGCAAAATGGAACAATAAGTATATCTTGGCCCGAGTTTAATTAGTTTCACTCGATTTATTATTAATCAGCAGCCATGGGCAGCAACTCGGAACTTCCTGTCGTTCTCAGCACCAAGCTTTATTTAGATAAAAGGACAATGTATATGAAAGTAAGTAAATTAATTAAATTAAGCATCTTATCTATCTCAATCAATTTTTGCATATATGCAAATCTTCTTTTTCTTTTTTCTAAAATTATAGAAAGAATTTAAAATCATTATTTGCATCTGTATGTTTTATACTATTTAATGATTACTGTTGTGTTGGGCTTCTTTTATTCCCAAATAAGTTTTATACAGCACAACCCCTCATTTTATCGAAACCACAACCGGTGTTGCTACTACGGCATAAGAACCAGCCGAGAGCTCTGGCTCAGCCGATATTGTGTGACTTTCTCTTTCTTTATAAAATTATTTGTTTTTGTTATGTATACATACGTACATACATACAATTGAAGATGAGCTCTTCAATTATGTCGCTAACAATTGAAATCTTGTTATATGTAATTGCATGGTTAATTGAATTAATTAATGTTAGGTTAGTACTATAATTAGTACACCATCACCACAAGATAAAAAAGTTTCACTATAAGACAAGCTAATTCCTTTTTTTTTTTTAATATCTCTTGTACATATTGTCCTAATTGTTTTACATACATCATTATTCTTAATTCTTTCAGTAATCACAACAAATTATCTCCTTCCTATTATAGGAATTAACCTCAGCTCATATCATGCTTAGCAATAAATTTTTAATACTAAAATTTCTTCCCAGTTTTACTTCAATTCCTGCATGAATTGAATGTTACATCAGTTGCTTGAGAAAAAAGTAACTCAATAATCAATTGAAATGCCGTGTTGGAGGAGTTTGAATCCAAAATTTCTTAAGTCGTCGTGAAACTTAATTTCCAATCATTAAATTGTGAAATTTGTGAGCATTGACTTGTAAAATATCTGGTAGCATCATGAGCATATATGGCAGCATAATCTTCCTCTTCCTCTTCCACTTAAGCATTTGTTTTTTTAACTTTTTATTTGTTCAAGCCCCAGTGGCGGAGCCCCCATACTTAAATTTTGCAAAAATACCTTTCCAAATTTAAGCAAAAATTGCTTTGCTCTCAAGAATATTCGTGATTTGTATCCAGCCGTTTTGAATAATTTATAAAAAAGTAGATTTAAAATTATATTGTCATCATCAACACCACCATAAATAGTATATTAAATCTAAAATTATTTTTAAATACTTGAAAAAAATCAACTTATTTTAAATAAATTAAATTTAATAAGATTGAGGATAAGAATGATACAAACATGTGAAAATAAGACATATATGCATCTTATTTAGTATCCAACTATGCCATTTCAAACGTAAAAACTTTATGATTAGCTTTCCTTATTGAACATCAAAACATATAATTTTGGATTCCATACATTAAACTGTCATTAATTTCTAATTATCCTTAATTAATTTTTAAAACAGAGGAAATTAGAAAGGGTGGGACTATTTAAATCCATTGAACTACTCACTAAACCCATTTATTAAATAAACTCACCCTCAATTTTTTAAAATTTAAATTTTACTCAATAAACCCACTTAAATACCAAATATACCCTTACTAAACCCAATATTTATAAGAATAGTATTTTTACGCATTAAACTCATTAAATTAGTTTATAAATACTTTAAATTTTTTCTTTTTTTTTCCATTAATCCGAGGATTTTCTTTATTAACATGATTTGGAAAAATATAGTTACAGCACACATTCATCCTTTCTCATCTCATTTTACACCCTTTAACAATGTCTCAACCTTTGATTCAAGATGTAGATTATCTAGATTCTTCATTGAGGAGCTTGATGTTCGCTGCAGCAGTTGCATTTGTTTGCTCTATTCCATATTTTCCTTGCATTAAATGTGTAAAAGTTACTTCCCAAGGCTGTGGCTTATTTTATGTTGGTGATTACATCAACATTCAATATTCTAACTTTTTCTCCTTCAACTTCACCATTTGCTCCTTTTGCTACACTTGCAAGAACTGCAAGTCTGCGACGAGTGTTGATCCACAATATTTCCATGCTTTGAAGAAGAATTACGCTCTAGTTGATTAGGGTTTAACAAAAATATAGTCAGGGTTTAACAAAACTATGTTGAATGCAAAGATGGGTTCAAAGAGTAGAAATTTTTTTTCTTTTTACTATATTTTAATGTTCACAATTGTAATTTAATTTAGGGGTATTTTAATCATAAAAAATTATTTTTAAAAGTGGGTTAAGAGAGTAGTTTGGTGGGTTCAAATAACCCCACCCAATCAAAAATTCTAGCATGTGAAGTACCGTGTATGATTACAAAACTACCCTAGATATAATTTCCAAGTGAAGGTTATGTTGATATAGTGGCTACTTTAACATTGGAGATGGTTGTCTCGTTTAAGTATAAGTTATCGATGACAATGGGCAAGTGCAAGTTGGATCTGTTTCTAATAAGACAAACTTGGATTTATGTATCTTAGATCATTCATGAATTTATGTTTTTTTCTCCTCCATGAAATGCACACCTTTACTTAAGGTATATAATATGTTTTTTGAAATATTCTTGAAGGGATTCGAAAAATGAAAAATTGGAAGCCAAATGGATACTCCTTTAGAGAATGATAAATTCTTAGCCTTGATGTACCTATTGGACTTTAGAAAAGAGGAAATATATGGTTAATGTTCCTTGTTAAAATACTACCAAGAATCTCATGTACACTAGGATGTACAAAACTTGACATATACTATAAGATTGGTAAGAGTTACCAATCTAATCCTAGAAAAGTATTGAGTTACTTAAAAAGGGTTTTAGCATACCTCTATGGCATTGTGACCTATTCTTTGTATTGAGAGAAAAATTACAGTTGAGTGCCAATAGATTTGGTGATCTAGATGAGTAAAAATTGACCTCAAGATAATTATACATATTTTTACATAGCATTAGTGCTATTACACAAAGTAGTATGATAATAAACATGCATAGCTTTGTCCATAGTGGGAGCTATATCTATAGGTGTGTTTAAGTGGATATATAAGAAATCTTTTGCTTGGTTATTTGTAATATCTCAAGATTGTTGTAAGTACTTAGAGACTATAACAAAAAATAATAAACCAAGCAAAAGAATTTCACATATAGAGGATATTTATGTATTACATAATCCAATAAGATATTGTAGTTTTATTATATATATACAACATGATATAAAATGTGACTACAGATGTTTAATCGTCCCAAGCTTGATCTTTTGGGAATTTACAGAATTATTATCGCAAATTAAGTTTGTCCTCACTAGATATTCTTATAACACCATGTTGTTAATAATGAAGCACTTATTAAGCACTTAAAATGTGGAGCTAGCATAACTACACCTACAAGGTTGTGAAAAAGTATGTCGCTAGGTTAAGACCGGCTTTTTTACACGAGCGGTCACCTTAGTTGCTAAGAAAAGCAAGCTAAGATGAGACACAAGATTAGGAGAAAATATTAGTATGCTCTCATGGAGCTTATATATTTGAAAATATTGCATTGACTAGGTCAAGTTGCGAAACTGATTAAGCTATATACAAGTTCATTTGGTACATTATGAAGGCGAGGTTATTGAGACTCGAATTGGACGATCGAATAGCGACTAATTATAGATCTGTACAGTGAAAAGTTAGACATATGCTCTTTATTAAAGGAGAATTTACTGTAACGCGTGATTCATACCGCACATGCTTCTTGTGACCAATAAGGAAAATGAATGAAGAAAAGAATTAATGAATCTCTATTTATTCATTGTGTAAGCTTTTAATGAGACCTTGGCTGGTATCCTTAGTTACTATCGACTATATTTTGAGTCAAAGGTTTAATGTTTGCTACTTTAGCATGTTATCTATGGCTATGACGTTATGCGGCTTATGAAACATTTCTAAGAAAGCAATTAGTCTAAAATTTTATGAGTATGACTAGGATAAGAAGATTTATTTTCTTACATCTGACTTATATATTCATCGGTCGACCAATTGTATAATCCACATGCGGATAGATACAATTGTGGATACATGGAGATCATAGAGTCAATCATATATTTTATTAAAGGATGAAGTATGCTTGGACTGAAGTAATAAAATAAAATCTAGGATACATGATGATCAATATCTAATCTCTTGTATATGTTATAATTGAGATTTTTTGCTATTTAAGCTCCAACTTATCGTTCATGAGTTATACATTGCATTTACTCTGTATGATACTGGATTCAGGCTTTGGGCCGAATCACTTTTGTTACTTTGTATATTGTGTCATCCCATCACGTGCGAGTGTGAGATTTTGGAATTAGAGCTTATGATGGGTTGTATTGACCCAAAAAAAAAAGAAACATCTAGAAGCTTCATTTAGATAGAGTTCTATATGACCGTTATAAACCTAATTAGACTCTGAGAGTTATGAAGTTTGTTAGTTAACTTTAATAACTCTTATTAGCTTGTATATAAAGATACCTATTGTATCTGAAATAAAAGTGTTAGAGATAAAGAAAATATGTAGATCGTATTAAAAATAAAAAGACTGAAAATGCGAGAGAAAAGATAGTGGGCTCTTACAATTTTATTTGAGGAGATTGTCTTTAATTATGATCATCCTTTGACCATATGTTTATAGTGACATTAGAATTTTCCATGAGATTATCATCTGTCTCTAGTGACATAACCTCATTGTGATATGCTTCTGCATGTAGGGATCAAAATATACGCTTTTGGATTTTCTATTAATTGTATGTTAAAATATATACGAAAATCTACATACATTTGCATGGTTAGTACAATTAATTATTTCAGAAGTCACAACTAATTCTTAGTCACTCCTTCGAAATAAAGGAATTTTTATTTTATATCTAGTTCTAAAATGTTATTGAAAACTCAAAATGACTTTATTACATTTTGTAAGCTCTGACTGTAATAAAGAATATGATTGTATTTAGTATTTATAGGTAAAAATTATAAGATAAACTCAAATGAAAAGTTGGTAAGTTAGAAAAGCCCCAATTCTAAATCTTAAATGTATAGGTACTCCAAGAGCTTCTCTCAGTTATTGCTAGCATCTCTAGCTGTACACGGAGGACTTTTATTATCAAATAAATTTGATTCAACCAAAAACTGAAATACAAGTTATACAACTCAAGAAAAGGGTGAATTGAGTTTTTAAAACTTCTGTTAAACAAACCACACAATAATTTATTCTAATTCCTTAATGAAATAAAAATCAATAAATTTAACAAAACTCAAAAGTAAAGGATTAGGGAAGAGAAAACAAATATAATGATTTTTAAATGTTCGGCAATCCCTGCCTATGTCCATGCCTCCAAGCTCACCGAATTAAGGATTTCACTAAGCAAGCCTCCAAGGCTTCTATACTGCTTACAATTGATTTGCAAGGTGTCAATCAACCTTTACAATAAGATATTATCCTAATCTCTTAACCTAAGTGTATCCTAATACTTACAGTCACTTAACTTGATTTTACAATATGGTTTACAAAATGATTTCTCTCACACACACAATATGTGTTTACAATTGAAAGCCTAAAGTGTGTTTCAACAAAATGATTACATATTCAAAACTCAAGAACAATTGTATACTTAGTAGCAAGCTCAAATATAACTTTTGAGATTGATATTGCTTGAGTTTAATTGAGCCTTTGTATTGTAGAAATTGAAAACTAGCCGTTATAGACTTTTTGAGTCTTAACAATTAGCTGTTGACTTGTTGTTGGATCGCTGTTTTAACTTGAGCAAGTTACCATTGGGCTGTACTTCAAATAGTCTGTTAGTCATTTCCAGTTGTCAGTTAGCTGCTAGCTTGTTGGTTAGCCACTACTAGAAAAATGGCCTTTAGTGATACTAAAATAGTATCACTAATTATTTTTAGTGACACTTATTAATAGTGTTAGTGATCTGAGAGTCAGAAAAATATTGACACTTGAATGTAGTGTCAGGAATTACTATTACTATAGTATTACTGATTTTATGACACTATAGTATCAATAATTACTATTACTATTGTATCACGAGTTAGTAATATCGATGAAACAATCACCCCAATGAAATTGATACTTTATGATACATTTTTAGTATCAATGACTTTTATTAGTTATTATTGCCATTTTAAGTTTTGTTAATCTAATGATATTATTTAAAAAGAATATTAGTAAACTGCTAAAATGAACAATTATATATAAAATTTCTATGACAAAACACTTTTACTTTCATACACAAACAAATCAGAGTCTCCATCTACAAATTTAAGGAAGATTAAAATATTAAAAAAAAGAATAAGGATCATATCCCTCCCGAGCCCATCTACAAATTTGTACTTTTTCTCCAACCTCGCCGATTAGCTTGGCATAGTGCTCCCACTCATCTTGGTCCAATGGATCTTCAATTGATACAATAGGATAATTAGAGATGAAAGACTTGTAGAGATCTTTGAGTGCATCTCCCGAGATCTTTTGTGAACCGTCATTGTTCCGCAAAAGAAGACCAAAAAATTAAGAAAACAGGAAAAAAATTAAGTATTTTACCACAAAACATTAGCACTAAGGATTGAGAGTAAAGAAAATTTTACAATGAGCACTACCTTAGAATATTGACAAGGAAAGCACAAGTAAAGCAAGAAGCAGCAACAACTACAGCTGTCGTAAATGCAACTGCTTCGCTTGTCAGCAGATAGAGAAAATGTAGCCATCGCTTGGCCGCAGCAGCAGCTAGCCGCAATTGTTGCTGCTGTTGTAGAACAAGAAGCGATTGCGATTGGCAGCAGGAACCGCAGATACAGCGACTTCGCTGCAGCTCCTATCGCAGTAAATGCAGTTGCTACTTGTGGTGTAGAAGCAACAACTGCAATTGCTAGGCCGCAGTGACAGAAAATGCAGCTGCTATGTCGCAGCAGCAGAAAATGCAGCTACTAGTTGTGCTGCTGTTGAACAAGAAGCGATTGCGATGCGGCAGCAGGAACCGTAGCACAGCGACTATAGCACTCTGCAATCGGTGCAACTCGCTGCAGCTCCTATTGCAATGAATGCACTGCTGCTTGTGGTGTAGCAACAACAACTGCAGTTGCTTGTGCTGCGATTGCAGCAGCAGAAAATGCAGCTCATCGTTTGTACTGCAGCAGTAGTAACTACAGCTCATCGCTTGTGCAAATTGGGACTCATTTTCTCTTATCAAGAACATGCCCTCGTGTCAGCTGCAGTGGTTGCAGATGCAATTCCTACAGTTGCTGCAATTCCTGGTCCACCTCCACCACCACCACAAACAGAGATAGGATTTCAGCATCATATTAAGATACTCTAACAGTGTAATGCTAGTTAAAGCTAAAATAGCAAATAGAAAATGTGACACTTGATAAACCGCATGTATGTGGGGAAATAAGGAGCAATTCCACACCAAATGGGTTAAGTTCCTTCAGGCTACCAAATGCATTTGTTTAGCTTCCAGAAACAACAAATTTAAGAAACAAAAAGTAGTATCCGGATTCTTGATGTAGTTTATGACGTCCAAGAGAACAAAAATTCAAATCCAAAATGACCATAGATTTCAAATAAGGATTAAAACTAAGATATATATACAATTCTAGTGAATTGCTCCCGTGGAAAGCTAAAATCTTTCAAGCACATCCAAGGACAATGTATATATCGCTCCCAACTCGGTCAACATTTATGCCCGTGTGATCACAGTAATACATCTCAAACAAATTTTGGTCTTAAACTAACAATTACTATCCTGTTCTCCATAGCTTTATTAGCTTCAGTTCTAGAACTAACATGCTTAACGAGCATCAATCATTGATGGTTCCATAATTTGATTCATCGGGCTGAACTCAAAATTAAATAGCCAACTATAAGTACGACATCAATGTGCATGAATAAAATTGCCCGAGTTGTGATTATAAAAAAAAATTACAAAGTCCAATTTTCGTGAAAAGAAATGCAAATACCGGCCTTTATGCTCCACATTTTGGTTTAATAGAACCCATTACGGATTATCTCGTACATAACAACAATTCCAAAATAAATAATAAAATACGGACAATAAAGTGAAAACGAAAGAAGATATGATTTTGAATCGAACCGACCTCGCCAAACTCTCTTAGTCGCATCAATTACAATGATCCAAGAACTTTGCAAGCTGAATCTAAAACCCAAAAGAATTTAGTAAATAACAAAGAAGGTGCATTAGAAACAAAATCCAAGATTTATTGAAAAGAAAAGAAAAGGAAGAAGTATCATATTAAGATACTCTAACAGAGTAATCTCAAGCTCTATTTACAGCTACATTCAAATTCCAGCCAATTCAAGTGTCACATTAAAATCGACAACAAAAATGTTTACTAGTCACTGCAAATAGAAAAAATAAGACCTCATCCACAGACTTGCTAAAAGTACTCGAGTTGCCTTATTGAAATACTCCTTGGCCTCATCCCGGTCGGAGTCAAAAAGCATGAGAAGTATGAGCATTTCCCAAACACCACAATGTGTTGTCTCACTGGTGTAACCATCAATGCCTCCTCCAGACTTTGAAATTGCATCCGCACATCCGGCACATCATTAAATTATCTTTTGTTACTCTTCGAAAAGCAAGCAATCAAAAATAAGATATCATCCAATCGCTGGACTCTTTAGCATCTAGTTTGTACAAAGAACATGAACAGGATACACCGTAATGTATTCGATGTCAAACAATTGCAAGCAATGAATGAACCAATCAACATACCAACCATAAAGCCACAACATCTACGTACAAAAGATTGAACCCATTCACTTCTCTTTTCACATACTTTCCTAGCATCCAAACATACAACAAACACAATGCAAAAACACCCCACCCCCGTAAATTCATCTCCGTAAATTGATAGCAGCTTGTCGCTCGTCGATCACACATCGCTTCCACATACATAATCAAAATTCAAAACAAACAAATGAATCATTACCTCATCCTTGAGGCTCTTATCAATTTTTGGAGATTCCGAACGCTGATTTTCAATATCATTACTCCAGCACTCTTCTTTCTCTATCAAAAACAAACACAAATGAACTCCAATTTTGAAACAAAAAAATTATATTCAAAAAAATTAAAAAATAATAATAATAAAAAAAAATTTTACCTTCAAATCAAAACAGAGATGAAAACAGAAACACAAAATCTTGAGTCAAGTAATTTCTAGCACAAATTCTAAAAATCGAACCAAAATAAAGCTCACGGTGTGTTTATTAGCGCGAGTAGTATGAGAAATACGAGCGCGATCGCCTCCGATCACGAAAGCAATCAAGAAACAGCCCATGGCTCTCGAAACGGTGACGCTCTAGGAACCTCACTCCCGATCTGCAAACACTACCGATTTCTCGATGATTCAGACGTCTAGGAACCTCACTTCCTCTCGAAACGGTGACGCCCCACCGCCTTGCCGGACCACCAACGAAACCCTAGCCATCATCAACGCCATCGTGCTAAGTGGCTCTCTCTCAATCGCGGCAACCTCAAGCACCTCCGATTGGGATGCCGCTCTCCGCCTGCCTCCGAATTCACTCCCGGAGTTAGAGAGATCGAGCATTTCCTCCAACGGGGAAAGCATTGAGAGATGGGTGAGAGCTAGAGAGATCGAGCATTTAGGTTTTTTTATGTTTTTGTTATTATATTTTTGTTTTTTAAATCTTTAAAACAAACAAATTAAGTGAATTCAACATGGCTCAAATGGTCTCGTGCTTTGAATGTTGAAATTTTAAACTCTAGAAGTCTCAAGTTCGAGTTGCAACTAAAATAATTATTAATAATTTTTTTTTTTATTTCTGATACTTTAGTGTCAGTGATTATTAATGTTTAATTTATTAACACACTAGTATCAATAACTTTTAATACCTACTTGTTAATATGTGCATTTGTTCACAATTACTGATACTTTTTGCTAAGTGTCAGTAAATGTTATTTTTTTAGTAGTGAGCCATTTTTATGTTGTCAGATCACCGTTAAAATTCATCAGAATGTATTACTCTCTAGATCCTATCGGTAACTTGTTAATTCTATTGTCAGTTAGTTGTTAGTTTACAGAAACTAGACTTTAATTCTACTTGATAACGGTTAACCATTTACATGTTATCTATTTGTCGTTTGCTATAGTGTCACTGCAGTGAAGTCTTTCTAAAATTATAATTTTGGCCCAAAACTTTTAAGAACTATACTATAGCCTAAAATCTTTACAAATATTTTCATTAGGTCCAATCTTAGCATTTCAAACAACACTTGTTGACTTCAAATTTCTTAAAGTTTTTTCAATTTAGTCTATAATCTTGAACACAACTAACTTAATAAAATAATTATTTTCTTTAAATATAAAACCTTTATGTTATGAAAATAATGATTTATTTAAAATGTCATGAAATATACCTTGAGATTTTAAATGCTTAAACATACATACATTTAATCATACTATATTTACATGAAATATAACATTAAAGATCATCTAAACTAGTGAGATTATAAAATATATGTATTTTTTATTTTATCCATGATACGTAGTTTGTTATCATTAAAATTAATTACTGTATGACCGTATAGGTCAATAAAAACATGCTTTAGATTTGTGAAATTTCACAGTGCCAAGGGGCATATTCCTCATAAAAGGGCTAAAATTATATGAATTAGGCGTGGATATAGAAATATAATCCCCAAATGTTGAACAATGAGAGTGATGAGAAGCTGTAGCACAATTAAAGTCCCTTTATAACATTGTTGCCAAAAAACTAATGTATTTAACTCCATAAGTTGACAAGGGATTTTCCAATTCAATTTTTTTGGAAATTGTTATAAATAAACAATATTGTGAGTACAACAAAGCTCACAAGTTGAGAAGGGATTTTCCAATTAATTTTTTTTGGAAATTGTTATAAATAAACAATATTGTGAGTACAACAAAACTGAAATATAGATGAATGGAAAAGGGACATCTACAGCCCTAAGGTTAGAGAAAATGGTCACCAACATTCCCAAATTTTTAAAAAGCGACATTAAGATTTCTTTTTTACCATAATACCTTTTACCTTTATTATCATAAAAAAATTGACTTTAAAATTTTTAATAAATATAAATATATATAAATAATGTAATCTATGTTGTAGACTAACAATATTAAAATATTTTAATGCTCAAATAAATTTAAATATGTAAAGTTTTATATTTATTTATATATATACACACACACACACACTATAGGATCAAACCTATGGGATTTAAGGAATGACGGAAAGAAATAAAATAATAAAAAAAGAAATAAAAAAGAAAATGGAGGGAAAAATAATAAAGAAATAAGTAAATAAAAATGTAGTAGAAGAACCCAGATTCCAAATGAATAAGTTGAAACTTGAAAAGAATCTTTCTAAGTTGGCCCTTGCGAACAGCTTGATGCACTATTTCCCTTCAACCCTTTGAGCGAAATCGACAAAAGGAAGGAAAATCCCTGGACCGACATAATATCTTGGATACCGAAGGCGTCCTTGGGGTGATCTCGTAGTTCCTATGGGGTGGAGATGATGGGGTCGGTCGACAACTATAGCAGAAAAAGAGGCATTTACCTATTACAGAGATGGTGCGATTTGATTAGTTTGTTATTTACCGCTTTTGGTCTTAGAGGAAAGAAAGACGATTCGGGAATTTAAATAAATATTTACATATATATTGTATAAAATTTAAATAAATATTTACATTTAATACATTTTACAATAAAACATTTGATTTAATTTTTTTGAGACAATAGAGGTAGAGGATATTATGGTAAAAAAAGGTGACTTGGTGTCCATTTTTGAAAACTTAGTGGTGGTGATCATTTGCCAAAACTTTGGAGGAGTTGATGTCTTATTCCCTAGATGAATATTAAAACTAAATTACAACAAACACAGTAAGTAATTAAAAACTATAAACAATATAAAATTATAGAAAACCTGATGCCTGTACTGGAAAATTTTCTTAAAACAAATTTGCCATCAACTGTTTGGTTCTTTAGGATTGGACAACGTATGTTTCCTAAGATACAACCAATACAAAAGAAAGTTGGTGCACAACTGAATTTTTGCAACAAACTTTCGAAGTGCTTGAACTCTTTGATACATAAAACATCAAGGGGGATCGATTTGTAATTGTGTGTAGTAGTTTTTTGTGTCTAGGGATGGTAATGATACTCGCAAATCTATCCAAATCCAATTTTAATGGATAGCAAGTGGGTTTGGTATTATAAATTTAAATCCACTATGTCTTGCAGGTGAGTTTTATATTAACGAATCCACCACCTGCAATTTTTAATTATTTTTTATAAATTTTAATTATTAAAATTACATTAGAAATATTTAATTATAAAAATACATAAACTAATTAATTATTGACAGCTATTTATTGCTCAAGACTAATCCTAATATTCTTAATAATAAAAGTTTTAATTATAAAAATACATAATTGATGTAGTTAATTTGATTCACATACTGTGTAGCTATCAATGACATTAGCTGAAATTGGTTTGTCTTGGATTTTTTTATTTTAGCTAAAGATCCATCTAAACCTTGCTATTAATCTAATCAAAAGCTCAAGTGTAAGCATAAATTTTAGTGCAGAGTTAGTAGTATATTTGTATTCATCAATAGTAAAAATATATATTTTTTGTAGAAATGTTTAGAGAAATCTAATTTTTTACATGTAGTACTATGATTCTACATGTGGAGTTATGACTTGAAATAAATATGTTGCTGCCGTCGCCACTATAAATTACGGACAAAGCCTGCTGATTTGAAATAAATCTGTTGCTACTGACCTACTACGGGTTATGGGCAAAAACAGCTGCGGGTTTTGGGTTCGTACGGCAATTGATAAAACTCAGAGTGAGTAGTTTTTTTGAAAAAATTAAAAACAGACAATGGGTTGCAGCTGGATTTAGTAATTTAATTTTTTTGTTGGTATGGGTTTGATAATGACAAATCCACTGTGAGCGGTTCCCATTGACATCTCTATTTGTTTCCTGAAATAAAGAGACAATTTATAGACATTCATACGAGGGTAATATTATTTATAATTAAATGCATTCACATTCACACTTAATCAGCTAATCAATTCACAAAAACTTTTAATCTTTGCAGTTAAATAGTAAAAATATTAAAGAAAAATTGAAAAACACAGCTAACACAAGCCGAAACAAGATTTGGGCTAACATTTGTGTATGTAGGATGCGATCGCACCTGAGTCAAGCTAACCAAGCTGTGAATTGCACCCCACTACATTGATGTGCTAGAAAGGACCTCATGCTTATATTTTTATCCAAACACACAAGTAATTATATATAACTTTTTTATTCTTTAGCTTTGTTTCCTATGTGTGACAAATACATTTGTCTTTAATTTTTTCAACTGTTGGTTGTAATTTTAGTAATAATTTATCTTTCATCGAACATTCTTTTGAGCATATAAATAGGAAGTATCTGAATCACCCTAGAACTTTACTTACTAAGTGGATCCCACTCAAAATCATGCCCTAAAATAGCCACTTATGTTCTATTTTTCTAATAAAAATATCCAAACTTTTCCATTTGTTTCAAGTTTAAAAATGTTGATGGGATTATTCTAATCAAGATGCTGTATGCCAAAGTTAATATTTGAATCTCACTCAAATTTTCAATTTGGGGAGAAATGATAACAATTAGCTTGTTAGAAGAAAGATGAAGTTCTAACGGGAAGCTAACCACTAATCCTTGGTAATTGTAGAAAAATCACAAAAATAAAAATTTAAGTATAAAACTAAGAAATACATGCTATGTGAATATAAAATAATATTTTTTATATTTTTTTATTATTGTTTAATCATTTTTATAATAAATATATATTTTATATTCCCAAGTTGAATTACCAAGCAAATGATTCATTTTTCTCTCTTTTCCTTTAAATTTAAAGGAAAAGTCACCACAATCCTATGGTTTTCTTTAAATAGCTCAAATGTTACTTTGTGGATGACAACAATGAAGAAGAAATTGAAACTTTACACAAGAACAAGACATGAGAACTGGTACCACTACCACATGGTGGAAAAGTAATTGGAAACAAGTGGATTTAAAAGATCAAACGTGATGACAATGATCAAGTGGAGCGCTATTATGTAAGATTAGTGATAAAATGATATGCTCGAGAGAAAATATTAAATTTAATGAGATATTTTCTCCGTGGTTCGACTCATAAAAGTCAGAGAAGTCTTTGCGATATGTGCTATATTTAACCAACACCTGGAGCAATTAGATGTGAAAACTTTGTTTCATTATGGAGAACTTAAAGAAGAAATCTTTATGCTCCAACCAGAAGATTTTGATGAAACAGGCAAGGAGATTCTGGATTGCAGGTTGAACAAATCTTTATAGGGTCTCAAATAAGAGTTGATGTGTTAATATAAGAGATTTGATTCCTTCATCATGGATCTTGAATACAATAGATTTAGTTCAGACCATTATGCATACTACAAGAAGTTTGAGAATAATGATTTCATCATTTTGCTATTGTATGTGGATGACATGTTGTTAGCATGCCCCAAAGAGTCCAAAAAATGAAGGTATAATTGGTTAGGAAGTTTGAAATGAACGACTTCAAACCTAAAAATAATAATCTAAGGATACAAATTCATCTAGATAGAAGTAACCAGAAGATTTGATTGTCTCAAAAGAATTTATTCAAGAAAATCTTACATTGCTTTAACATGCAAGATTGTAAGCCAATTTCTACCCCAATTTTTTAAATTTCAAGTTATCCTCAAGTATTGGTCCTAGCATTAAAGTAGAGAGGAAGAAAATGTCTCGAGTTTTGTATATATCTGCAGTGGAAAGTTTGATGTTTGCTATAATACGTACAAGATCAGACATTGCACAAGTAGTGGAAGCAGTAAGTGATTATATGGTGAATCCTAGTGAAGAGCATTAGAAAATAGTGAAGAAGATTCTGAGATACGTTAAAGGAACCTTAGATGTTTCATTATGTTACGGAGGATCAGAATTTACTATTAAAAGCTATGTGGATTCAGATTTTACAAGATACCTTGATAAAGGAAATCTACCACTAGCTATGTATTTGCACTTGCGGTTGGAGCAGTAACCTAGGTTTCAAAACTGCAGACTATTGTAGCTTTATCTATAATAAAAGCAGAATATATGATAACTACACATGTTGACAAGGAAGCTATTTGGATACAAAGGCTATTGAATGAGCTCGAGTACAAAGAAAAAATAATTTCTTCGTTTTGGGACAGTCAAAGTGCCTTCCACGTTGTAAGAAATCTAGTGTTTCGTTCAAAACAAAGCTTATAAGGAGTACAATATCACTTTATTTGAGAAGTAGTGGAAGATGGAGGTATAGATTTACAGAAAATTCGCACAAAGGAGAACCTAGCAAATGTTTTGACCAAACTAATTAATACTGACAAGTTTGTATGGAGTAGATCCTTTTGTGGTCTAGTAGAAATATAAGCAGTATGATAGTGGCGAAGCAGAAATGATGGTATGGGAATTGATTGATTCTCTATTAAATCTTGAAGTTGGAGAATATTAAAGTAAGCACTGAATTGGTACTTGACTTTGACATTTCAAGCACCAAATTCGGTGCTTAGCTGGTAGTGTAAATTGTTGAATTTTTTTGCCATAATTTTTTGTTTTTGGCATTATTTTGCCTATAAGTTGGAGTATGAGGGAAGAGCAAAATAACCCAATTTTGAGAAGTATATCAGTTTTTTGAGTGAAGTTCTCTAACAATCTAAGAATTATGAGAATTATTTCTTTAGCACTTCAAAGAGCTAAAGTGTTCTTGAGTGATTTGAGAGTTTGGGTATATCAAGGTTTTGGGTAGGGAGACAAAATACTATAGTACATGAAATTTCATTTCATTAGTAAAAAAATTTTCTTTTGTTTTCCCTCACGTACGTAGTCTAAAAGCCGAACCATGTAATTTTTAGTATCCTATTATGTACTTATTCTCATTTTCCTTCTTATTTCATTTTAATTGTGATCATGCTTCACTATCTATTTACTAACACCATGGACAGCAACTCGGAACTTGAAGTCATTCTCACCACCAAGCTTTCTTTAGATAGAAAGACAATGTTTACGAAAGTAAGTATCATATGGCATGATCTTTCTTTACTTGGTTTCTAACCTTCTCCGGTTTATACACTATACATTAGATCCATTCATTCTAAAGTAAAATCTGCATGTTTTTATTTATTTATTTATTTTTTTGATACAAGGACTGGCAATACTAATCCAAAAACCTACATGTTTCAGTGAAAGAGAAATTATGCACCACATTTTATCCAATTTCTTGTCTTTGTGTTTGTATAATCAGAAATTTTTTATTGTTTCTTTTTGCCGTCCAATTTCGAAGAATTATGTAACTAGTGAAATTGAAATAGAAACTTCTAAAGGGAAACTGATCTCCTAAAATATAATGTATATAATATTTGGAATCACTCAAAACGGGCTTGTAACATTTAAAAAATATTCATCTATTTGATTAAGCAGCTATTTGATTTTACAGTTTGACATTGATATCTCTTTCATTCAAATATTATCCCAGCATTTTGGATCATGATTTCTCATGAGTGATTAACGATTAAAAAATAAAAAATAAAAATAATTTAAACTATGTTCATGCATTATCACTGAACAACACAGAATATAGCATGAGAACTTTCAACATATATTTCAGTCTCAAGCGCTATGTGGCATTAATTTATCTATTGAATGGTAGTAAGAATAAAGTAATAAATAATTTTATAAATAATGAAATTAATCATCCAATAGATGATTCACTGTCATATAATACTTTGGGACTGAAATAATTTGTGATTGAAATATTGAAATAATAATTGGTAATTATAGTGATAGAGATCTGAAAGCTTGTGCTTTAAACATTTTGCAGGGGAAAAATTACAGCTAATAGACTGGAGTACAAGGAAATCATTGCAAAGGCTCAAGCGTTCACAATTTGTCAAACACTTTTTTATTTTTCAAGACTAGAATTAACTATATCAATGATAAGTAAAAAGACATCGGTATGAGCTTGCACTCTTTCTTCAAAATCTTTATCTTCTAAAAAAGCTGAAAAAAAAACATAAATAATAATAAGTTTGGTCTTTTACACTAGTAACAATCTTTATATATCATTTTAGATTGAGCGAGTTACTTCCATGAGAGCCAAGATATGTCCTTACTAGCAAAGGATGATGTATCCCACCAGTAATTGGAAAAGAGCCTGTGAATACCATCACAATGACCAGCAGGGAGCTTGAACACAGTCAAGCCATAGGTAGGTATGGCCCAAGCCATTGCCTTGCTTGATATCTCCTTCATGTACGGTGTTGTGTATTGTGAGCAAAATACCTTCTAGAGGTACAGATGTTTGTTTTGAGTGTATAATACACCATTTCAAAAAGGTTGTGACGAGACTAACAAAACCTAGAATGGCCAAAGACATTCTGTTTCATGCTCGGCCTATAAAATTTCTTTCTATCCTGGTTGTTTTTAAGTTTTAAGATTTTTTTTTTCTATTTTTCCTGATTCTTCTAGGATTTTTATCTTTTTTTTTATAGCTCAGATTTGGGTTTGGTTTTTTTATTTTCTTATGTCGAATAAGAAAATTTTATTATAGAATAATATTTATGGTTTGCCTATTTTGGTAAATTTGTGATATTTAATTTTCCTAGCCACGCAAAATGGACCATACTTGCACTTCTCCAATTTGGTACGAATGTCAGGAAATCGACTCCGCCGCAAGTATGTCATCACTAAATCACCTTTAGCAAACACTTTCTTACGATTGTACTTGTTCGTTTCAGCCTTGTACTTTGCATTGGTGGCCTCCAAGGGAACTCGAACTTCGGCTTGAATCTTCAGTTGCCTAACAATTAGAATATACAGAAGCGTAAAGGTATTTGATAGGGAAACAAAAGTTTCTGCATAATGTAAATTTTATTAAAAAATTGAATGATTTAAAACTAGAGTTTGGAGGCCTTTTATAATAAACCTAAATGTCTCGAATTTATCAAAATAGGTAAGCCCGAAATATTATTCTAGAATAAAATTCTCCTATCCGAAATAAGAAAGGCAAAAAAAAAAAAGGGCTTCTGTTTCGTCCAAGTAATTTTGTTTTGAGTTGTACAATTTGTTGTTGTCCTGCGACAAGAGCCTGGCCGAGGGGCTTTCAACAAGTCCGAATGGTGGGGATGTAGATGGTTAAAAGATTGATTCCCCTGCGAAAGACCAAACTGTCATATGCAAAGAATAAATGTGAAATTGATGGCACGTAGAGACCAAATTTATTGCCATGAATAAGATTTCCACTCCTCCAAGCTCTAGAACAAATGCACCCAATTAAAGCTGCTGGACCTGATGGGCAGTAGATATATATAGATTCTTCGCTATGGTGATTGTCCTACTTGAATCAAACACCCTATCACAAAGTATCAGATTATAGGCCAATTAGCCTTTGCAATGTTACGTACAAAATCACTGTAAAGGATACTGCAAACATATTAAATAAGATGCAAATAAACAGCAAGTGAGGGCCATATCATTTAATGGGTTCGATCAGGTGAGTGCTGTGAGCCTCGCACCATATGGCTGGTTAAGCGACCGCGCTCACTTGTTGGATTCAATTAATTTAAAACTAGACAATTGCTAGGCCAATGACAGTGTCCATTATAAGTTTTTAAGGATCGAATAGATGCTGAAAATGGGATTTTTAATCAGGTGTATTTATTTGCTCGCCTACATTCTCAGTTGTTATTAATGGTGTGAGACTCGAGATAAACTAATCCACAAAGAGGCCACGAATTGTTTGGCTAATTAACAACATTTACTAGTCTCAGACAGAATTCAGTCATGCATATTTCTTGGATGGGCAATATAATATTGCTATGAATTCTTTGGCTAATCAGAGAGACACAGATACAAAGACTCCTCATGGTGAAAATTCAGGAAATTCTTCTTGAAAATGTTGTTAAATCATAAAAAGATTGTGGTGGCCGGACCGATGATAAAATAAACAAATAAAACATCATTGAAATTAGAGCTTCACAAGGGATAACGCTCTGCTTGATTTTAATAGCGCTAGGTTTCCCAAATTGCAGGGGATTAATTATTAATGCCATTAATAAAGAAGGGCAAGTAAAGTTAGAGGTAAACTCCTATTAGCTTGTTATTAAAGATTATTTTAGTCCTGTTAGGAATAGGATAACATATGTATATTTATATACATACTCCGTTTATATTAATCAAGCAAGAAGTATACATATAGGCCTGAATTTAATTAATTTGTCTCGTTTTATTATCATTCGGTTGATATGGGCAGCAACTCGCAACTTCATGCCGTTCTCTCCACAAAGCTTTCTTTAGATAGAAAGACAATGTATATGAAAGTAAGTAAATTAATTAAATTAAGAATCTTATCCATCTCAATTGATATTTTGTAGATATTGAAATTTCTTTTTCTTTTTTATTAAAAAAATAATTTAAAATTGCGATTTACATCTGCATTTATACATGTATGTCTGCAGTTGATTTTGGTAGATTTTTTTCCTGTGCTGTTACTATTTTGTTGGTGGCTATTCGTGTATGGCGTCGACACCCGTCTCATTACTTTGACGGCCTTAACATGCTTCATGACACTAATATTGACAGTTTCGTTTGAGTTATGGTGGAGGTGTCTGTTCAAATATTTTAGAAAGGTAGGTAAAAAGATTTATTATATATGGTAATTTTTAAGGTTATGGCTTGAGGAGGAGATTAATTTGTTAATGTTATTTCTTTTAATTTATTTAATTATGTCCTGTATATTGTGTTTCAGGAGGCAGATTTAGAGAATATCATTCAATTTACTGAAACCCTACATTATTGTCAGGTATCTATTATCAATAATAATAGTACATATATATAATCAGGGCCGTCAGCTTCCAATCCAGTAATCTCAAATTTAATTAAAATTGAGGATGTATTTACATGTAGATTTTAATGCAATTCGAGATTCAGGGATCGGAAAATTTTCAATATAATAATAATATATGTTGTTAGTTAACTGCATATTGTTTAATAAATAACTTTACCAGTTGCAGTTAGCAAACGATTGAATGAATTAAAATTATTTTTAATTTCTGTTTTACAGATAATGTATGATCATCGACAGAACATACCAAAATCTTGCATGTTGTGTTCTCTAACATTCTTCATCTTTGGGGCTTTGCTAAATACGTGCAACCTCACCGCAGGACCAGTGATTCTTTTTCTCAAACCACGGGAGGACCCCATAATATTCTGTTTAATGGTCTGTGTTCTGGCGGGCTTCTCGTGTCTCCAAATAAGTTTTATACAGCCGCTGCTACTAAATTGTGATGCTGATACCTTCAAGTTTATTAGAAGCCAAGCCCTCGTTTTGTCGACAACCGCTGCTGCTATTATAGCTAAAGAACCAGCTGAGAGCTCAAGCTCAACCGAAATTCTGTGACTTTTTTTTGTTTTGGGTAAAAATAATTTAATTTTGTTTTATTTTATTATTAATTATTATTTTTTTTATAATAAGGTCCCAGATCAATGTAGATATATATTACGACTTAGGATCAGCTCCTCAGTTATGTCTCTAGCAATTGAAAGCTTGTTATATATACTTGCATGGTTAATACACTTAATAATTTCAGTAATCATTACTAATTCTTATTCACTCCTTCCAAATAAAGAAATTAGCCTCAGCTTATATCATGTTTAGCCACTGACAGTCGAAGTATGATTTCGGAATCGAAGTGTGACTTGGGGATTCTTTAATTTTGGGATTTCTTTAATTTTTTTAATATTAATATAAAAAATTAAAAATGGGACTAAAAGGGCCAAGAAATTTTAGGGCCCCTCCTGGGCCTTAATTGGGTAATGCTCAGATGGTAGCATAATCTTCATCTTCCTCTTCCGTTTCCACTTAAAAGGAGTAATGAATGAGGACGACCTAAAACTCAAGAATTTATATTTTAAATTTTTAAGTTGATCAAGCCCGAAAACAATATGATTTCTAACAAACTTGTTCATGTCCAGTGGCGGAGCCACAGTCTTCAAATTTGCTTCTAACAAACTTTTTCTGAATTTCTACTAAAAATTGTATTTGCTTCCAAAAAAAAAAAAAGTGAAATTTGTATCCAGCGATTTTGAATATTTATAAAAGAATAGATTTAGAATTCATCAACACCACTTGGAAGAGTTCGGTAAATATAAAATTATTTAAAAATACTTGATAAAAATCAAATCATTTTAAATAAATTAAATTTGACCTCATTTAAAAATCTAGCTATGTCATTTCAAGCCTGAATACTTTTATGATTAGGTTTAATTATTAAACACTGAAAAATATCATTTTGGAATCGATACATTAAACTGACGTTAATTTCTAATTATCCTTAGTTTTCAAGATAGAGGAAAAATGAAATTCTAGTATGGGAAATACCGGTTATGATTACAAAACTGCTCCGGCAATAATTTCCAAGTGAAGGTTATGTTGATAGTGGCTAGTTTAACATTGGCTTTGGTTGTCTCGTTTTAAGAATGTAGCATAGGGTAGCTACTATAAAGATTAATAGTTGAAAAGATTTTTGATTGATTTTTAGTAACTTGTACAATCCGGATATATACAAAAGGGTGATGACAAAAAATAGGTAGTGGCCAGTATAGCCGACAAATATCTTAAAGTTCAGTAAATAAATAGAAGGAAAATATTACAATGCGATTACAGCTAAGGCTTTTGACTTGTTATGGACATCCCAGATTCTTTGAATCTCCTTGATAAAGCCTTACAAACAGCAAGATTGGTCTCCAGTAATTTGATGGATTGTTTACCTTGAATATCTTGATTCTCATTGCTTTAACAATTGATACTTTCCTTATACGCTATAAGCTAACGATGACAATGGAGTGCATATAGGTTGATAAAAAGAACATTCTCTTAATATTATCTGCATCATTCACGAATTTATACTTTTTTCATTCATGAAATGCACACCTCCACTTAAGGACGATGACAACACTTTTGGACACGTGTCTGTCTCGGAATTCCTACGCAACAAGACCCCCAGCTTCTAAGTTTCGAGACAAATACGAGTCGCTGGGAAGCAATATACTGCTCAATTTACACTACTACAATTTCAATGGCAAATTAATTTTATATCTTAAGCAAACCTGAATGGTACTTAAGAATCTTAATAAAGTACATATATAATGAAACTAAATATTAATTTCAATGATAAATTCTTCTAGGAACAAGATTGTCTGCAACAAAATAATAAAAGGAGGTCATCCACATTTCAATAAGATAAAACTATTCTGCTGTCGCCATTAAGGATTCATTTATAGGACAACAACATTTCTGAATATCACAATTACGTATGATACTGTAAACGTGACAAAGAAACTGTCCATATATCAATTAAATTATTATATCTTCATTGTTGGTTGAAGCCTCCGGCATAGTTACTAGTGGTCCATTTTATTGCAACTGGGCAATGGCAGTCTAAAAAAAAAAAGAACTTTCATCATGGCTACTCTCATTGAAGGTTGCAAATTGTTGGATTATAAAGTTGATTCAAATCCAATCTAGTGATTCATCATTGACATCCAGAAGCTTCAGATTTTTGTTCTAAGTTCTGGAGATTAGCTTCCCACATGTGGTGTAATAATGGTGTTTTAGTTGAAGTATGTGTATGGTTTATAAATTTTTATGTATTTAATATTTTGTGGTTTGTATTAAGCTATCTCTAGTTCCCTCTCATGTGTTCAGTTGGGCTTCTCGTGTCTCCAAATAAGTTTAATGGGCTATGTTCTGTTGGGGTTCTCATGTCTCCGAATAAGTGTTATACAACTGCCGCTACTAAATTGTGATGCTGATACCTTGAACTTTATTAGAAGCCATTCCCTCGTTTTTTAGGGAACCACAACCGCTGTTGATACTATAGCAAAAGAACCAACCGAGAGCTTAGGCTCAGCCGAAATTGTGTAACTTTTTCAAACTTTGACTCTATAAAGAGTTGTCACAAATAATAGCATGGCGTCATTTCAAGTTTCATCCAATGGGCTTATAGCCTAATGAGAGAGCCATTGCACTCACAATGTTGAGAGTAAGGGCTCGAGCTCCTATAAGGATTAAAAAAAAAGTTTCATCACTAAAAAGGATACAATGAGCCAGAAGATGACGCTTCTTTATCTCAACAACAATCATCCATTAAGCATTAGTTAAAGGATTTAAGAAAGAGTGACAATAAAGCTCTCTTCCTCATCCATTAAGCATTGGTTGATGATGGATTTTAGAAGATTTTGAGTGTAACGTCAGATAAAGAAGCATGGAAGAGCTTCAAATCTCTTATAAAGGTTTGAATTATTACACATGAAAGAAGCCGAGTCCATTTCTAATTATTTTTCAAGAGTTTTGGCTGTTTCAAACCAACTAAAAGGAAATGGTGAGAATTTAAAAGATGTAAGGATCATGGAGAAAATACTCCGATTCTTGGTTCTAAGATTTGGGCATATCGTTATGACGATTGAAGAAATGAAAGGCTTGGAAGCCATAACAATCAAGTAACTTCAAGGTTCGCTGCAAGCAATCATGAACAGCTCCTCAAGATGCAAATTGTTGATGTAAGTGCATATGAATTATTATAGGTGTTCGTGTTCAAGTAGGCACAACAAGTAATATAATAATAATTCATACGCAATCAACAATTTACATCTTGAGGAGCTGTTCTCTACACGAATTGATGTTATTAGACTTGCTATAGCAATCTTACTAGTGCAACAAAAGTAAAATAAAATAAATAAAGAAATCAAAGATCTAATTAAACGAAGTTAAGCAATAAACAAAATGCAATAAAGAAAAGAAATCAAGATCAAACATAAAAAGATACTCAATAACAAATAAGTAGTTAAGTACTTAAACTCACTTAATGATTATTGATTGTTCATCAATTACTGTACAACCGCTATAGCATCGACTACAAAGACCTGGATAGAATCCTAATGTATCCTCAACTATCGCCTATTGGATATCTTATATCTAAAAGCAACCTAATAGTGACTAGTTGTTAAGCCAACATCAAAATATAGCATTATATGGTCTAGGTTCTATTTACCCTAATGAATCCCTATGTCTAGTTCTTTACTAATTTTAGATCAATCATGACCATATTTAAATCAAGATAAACTTAACATAGAAAGCCCAATCTAACATCATGTATTGTTTTGATTTGTTCCACTAAGTCAAATCCTTTTAGGCTCTTTCTTAGCTAGTATCCACTAAATGAGTCGTCAACCGAAATAAGAAATTGCAATAAATAAAATCAAAACAAAATTTCATAGCAGATTCTAAGCAACAAACTTATAGCAGTCAATTAACCATTAAGCTTATTTAATTCCCAACTACATAAAAGTTTAGTTTATGATGGAAGTAGAAACAATAACAAAAATAGTGTTAACCATCACATAAATTCCCACAAAGAAACAAAATGCGGAAGTGAGTTCTGCTTAATCCTTACTGTTGATGCGGTTTTTCCCGCGTATCTTCAAACAACTCTACGAACCTTCGAACGATGCCTTGAACCTTCAACAGTGCTTCGAAACTTCAACAGTGTCTTCAAACAACTCGAGCAGGATTGTCTAAACCTTCTGCTCGTGGCTTAAAACAGTGCCTCGATCCTTCTGCTCGCGATAAACTTGATCTCGAGCACCCTGCTCCACCGGTCTCCTGGACTGCACTCACGTAAAACGAGGTTAGGGGTCGCAGGCGTGTTCCGCGAAACCCTCCGACGCTCAAGTCGATGAATCGGGTTGTTCTTTTGGTATCTCCTTAAAGAGGAGACCGGAAAGATGAAAGGGATATTATTTCGCCTCCCTTTTTGAAGTGTTTTCGGAGAATTTAGATCGGGAAAACCGTAATAGGAAGAACTCAGTATAAGCTTACGGATTCTTTGTGAATCGATTTTCCAACCCTTGTAACGCTCCCTTCGTTTCATTTTATACTCCATTTTTCCCGCTCTTTCCATTTCCAGTCTGTCCACTCCACGTTAGTGGTATCCGGATCCTCTCGACAACCTCGATTAGCGTAATATTCCCTGGGGATGCGCGGCTGTCTCCTTAATTCGGTTCACGTGACCAACTCACCACGTCGGACATGTGCGCTAGGAATGATGACACCGTGGAGGCATGTGTCGGCCATCGGCAACAGTACCACCACCATACTATGTGGGGCCCGGCCGGACATTAAAAGGTGTGCCAAGATTACGAGAAATCGGCTCGGGTTGCCCTAGGCCGGGTCTTGTCCAGTTGTGCTCGTGGACTTAACCTCCACGAGCAGGAAAGGTGTGCTCGGTTCTCGACCTTGACCATCTGTGACTTGGGAGACGACCTCGAACAGCAGGAGGTTGCTCGGGGCTCGAGCTTGATCAGTTTTGACCTGGGAGACGACCTCGAGCAGGCAATGGAGTGCTCGTGGGCTCGACCTTGACTGCTTTGACGTCTTAGACTTCTGCTCGAGCTAGGCTGTCTTCGGGGTCTCTTATTCGAGCTGGAAGGGCCTCGAAGAGACCTGCCCGATATTACCCAAACACCAGTTCCCCAATTTCTAGTCTTTTGAGTGAAATGAGATAAGACTGGAAACTCATTAATGATGGGCCGAATTCGCGGCCTTTTACTCTTCCCCATGTTTCCCAGCTGTCTCCCACTTCAACAACTTTGTATTTAAAGCGGGACACGTGGGTTGATCCCAGCCGTGCGTTTAAAATTCGAAGGGATGTTACCTAAAAGGTCGTGTCCCTCGAAACGCACGCCTCCAGTCGAAGGGACGCGTCCTCCTCTTTAAAAATCTCCACCTTCTTCACTGTTCCCTCTATTTGCTTATTTTTCGTTCAAACTCACAATTAACCTGCTCTCCGCCGCTTACTGGTCTTCTTCTTCCTGTCAAGGTGATTTCCGGCCAACCACACTTCCTTTCGTGTTCAGGTACAAGCCATTCTTCCATTTCACCACTCTGTTTCTTCCCCCGCTGAACTCTATTAGTTAACACCCTCAAGAAGATGTCAAATCCCCAACAGGCCCGTAGGATGTCACCGGAGGATTCATCCTCTTCTAGTGAGGCACAGCCTCTTAGTATAATCCCCGTGAGGGATTCTAGTCCCGAGAGGGAATTACCCACTACCGAGACCCACCAGCATCGCAGGCAAGGGTCACCAGAGGTCCGAGCTGGGAATACCCCATAGATCACTTAGGATGTGAAACCACCCAATTGGAGTTGAATAGACTTAGGGAAACTTACGACATACCCGATAGTGTAGTTCTAAGGTTGCCAGGCAGGGGTGAGATCCCCAGCCGTCCCCCCCAAGGGTATACGACCTTCTACTTGGAGTGTTTCAAATGGGGGGTTAGGTTGCCTCTCCAGCCTTATTTTGGCAGGGTTCTGTCTGGGTTCCGCCTGGCCCCTGGCAATTGAACCCGAATGGGTGGAGGGTCATTTCCGGACTCTTTGTTTTGTGGAAACGCTGTGATCTGGGTGAGTCCTCGGTAGGGGAAATCAGACACCTCTACCAACTGAAGTGTAACCCAAAGGATGCTCGGTTGGTATTACCTTACCTCCAACTCGAAGGGTAAAAGCCCATCACCGATCTCCCGACCTCCGGTGGCAACCGGAAGAGCAAATTCTTCTTCGCTGGGGAGAGTGGGGCACGCTGCACCGTAGTGAGGGGTCCCTCCGATCCCGCAGTATTTCGCACTCCGTGTCGTTTATCTGTCTTATGGATTTTACCTTTAGTTTTCTTGCTTGTATCTGTTCTCATTACTCGCTTTGGTCGTATCTGCAGCTTCTGGGTGCTTCTACTCGATCGGGGCCGCCGAGCACGCAGTGCGATCGTTCTCACAAACGCGAGCTCGTGCGTGGAGTCGCTGACGCCCTGTAACTTTTTGAGTCCAATTTAGTACCAAGCGAAGAGATGAGCAGCAAGATGCGTGAAATGTTGCATCGACGTGTGGGGACGGCCGAAGGTGCGAGCACCTCAAAAAGACCTCGAGCAGAGTCGAGTGCTCCTCCTCCTCCTACTCGAGCTACTTCTTCGGCTCGACCAACTGAGAGGGCAGAGGAGGGTCTTCCTCGCAGGAGACAAAGGACCGCTGCTCCAGCTCGACCTCGACCCGGCAGTGTGCAGGAGTAGAGTCAGCCTGGCCGTTCAGAGCCTTACCAGAGGGCTTTCAATGAGGAGCTGACCAGTAGATTCCTAGATGAGATAGAGTCCTGTACTCCTGATGCACTGTTCAGTATCTTCCAGCGGCTCTCCTCCCGAGCTTTGGCAGCCACGACCAGGCTTAATGGGATAACTCAAGGTTCCCAGGAAGAACTTCGAGCAAATGTTCAGAGCTTGGAGCAGGCTGTGAGCGAGCTGAAGGAAAAGAATCAAAAGCTGCTGGACCAGAATGTAGATTTTGCAGAGAAAACAGCAGTGGCCGACTCCAAGGTCTCTGAGCTTCAGAGGGAGCTGACTGACACCAATAACGAATTGAAGCACGCTCGGAAGGATCTGGATACTCAGAAGTCTTACTACGAGCAGCTCATTGAGGGAGAAGCTGCTCGTCTTCAAGGGAAAATTGATGCTCTGAAGATCCAGCTCGCCACGGAGTACAATAATGGGGCAGATTCCAGTTTTGACTGCCTCATGTATGCTTTTGGCAAGGCATACCCCGAAGCTGACATGTCCAAGGTTAAAGGGTATGTAGCTGAATACATGAGTAATCCCGGTTACTCCATCCGAGCCCCAGGTCGTTGTCGGAGAGCTCGCTCCTTCTCCTTCCAATGCTCCTCCCACTGAAACTCTTCGCTGCAGATGTCGGCCATCCTCCTCGCTGCTCGATCGTCGCTTCTTCCTCTGCTGGCGATGAATGACTTGGACTTTTTTTTTTTGACATATGTAATTATTTCAATGAAATAAAAAGACACATGTTGAACAACTCTATTGATTGCTCGTGTGCACACATTCTTGTCTTCTATGTTGAAATGACTTTGAATATGCTTGCTAAGTAAAAAATTTTCTAAGTGTTGGACTTCCTATTTTCCTTTATGCCCAAGTGTAATGCTATTTAACCTATGCATGATAGAGTTTTGCTCGACTTAGGCTAAAAACCTTATGTTTATTTTACAAGCTCATTTGACTTGCTCGAGCCTCGCGATTTGGCTCTTGCTAGACACCGTCCCACCTAGAGCTTAGGCTTAGGGACTTTTGGTCTAGCGTTATTGATGAACTCCCTTCAATTGTAATTAGCTTTGCGGGCACTCGTCCAGCCTAAGACTTAGGCTTCGGGACTTCTGGCCATAGCGTTCTTCCCGAGCTCGCTCGCCGGCCTTTAATCGACCTTGCTAGGCACCGTACCGCCTAAGAATTAGGCTTTGGGACTTCTGGCCGAGGAGCTCTTCTCAAACTTCTCCCGCTCGGGCCTTTTAATTGACCCAAACATCTTCTTAAATCTGTACTCTTGCTCGGGCCTGCAATTGACCCAAGCGTCTTCTTGTTATACTCCTGCTCGGGCCTGCAATTGACCCAAGCATGGCACCGCCCCGCCTAAGACTTAGGCTTTGGGACTTCTGGCCAAGGAGTTCTTCTTGAACTTCTGCTCGAGCCTTTTAATTGACCCGAGCTTCTTCGTCATATTACTCCCGCCTCGGTCTTCAATTGACTCGAAGCTTGGCACCGTCCCGCCTAATGGCTTAGGCTTTGGGACTTCTGGCCAAGGAGTTCTTCTTCAACTTCTGCTCGAGCCTTTTAATTGACTCGAGTTTCTTCTGATATTACTACCGCCTCGGTCTTCAATTGAGCCGAAGCTTGGCACCGTCCCGCCTAATGACTTAGGCTTTGGGACTTCTGGCCAAGGAGTTCTTCTTGAACTTCTGCTCGAGCCTTTTAATTGACCCGAGCTTCTTCTGATATTACTCCTGCTCTGGTCTTCAATTGACCCGAGCTTGGCACCGTCCCGCCTAAGTGACTTAGTCTTGGGACTTCGGCCAAGGAGTTCTTCTGAACTTCGCTCGAGCCTTTTAATCGACCCGAGCTTTTTCTCGATATTACTCCCGCCTCGGTCTTCAATTGACCCAAGCTTGGCACCGCCCGCCTAATTACTTAGGCTTTGGGACTTCGGCCAAGGAGTTCTTCTTGAACTTCGCCGAGCCTTTAATTGACCCGAGCTTTTCTCGATATTACTCCCGCCTCGGTCTTCAATTGACCCGAGCTCAGCACCGTCCCGCCTAATGACTTAGGCTTGGGACTTCCGCCAAGGAGTTCTTCTTGAACTTCGCCGAGCCTTTTAATCGACCCGAGCTTTTTCCGATATTACTCCCGCCTCGGTCTTCAATTGACCCAAGCTTGCACCGCCCCGCCTAATTACTTAGGCTTTGGGACTTCTGGCCAAGGAGTTTTTCTGCTTCTGGTCTTCATTTTGAACTTACATTATAAATGCTTTTCTTATTCTTACATACATTTATACTTTTACATATCCCATCTTGGGAGAGATATTACATTAGCATTTTACAATACAAGAAGACCCACCGAAAATACTTCCTCGTGAGTTGTGCTGCTCCACGGCCTCTGACCTCCTCGTCCATCCTGGATGAGCCAGCCCAGATGCTCCTCGGTCCCGCTAATTGAGTGACTCGATAGGGACCTTCCCAGTTTGGTCCTAGTACACCTTGCCTTGGGTCTTTCGTGCTCTAGTTGACTTTCCTCAACACCCAATCACCCACCTGGAACCGACGAATGTGTACCTTTTGGTTGTAATAACGAGCCACCTCCGTTGATATTCCGAGATCTTGGCAGCCTATCCTTTCTCTTTTCTTCCAAGAAGTCCAGCCCGCACATATCTCGCTCGTTGTTTTGCTCCTCGTCAAGTGCTATGTCCGGTGTGTCCCCATTCCTATCTCAGTGGAACCACTGCTCGTGCCCAAACGCCAAGGAGAATGGGGTCTCTCAGTGGCTGCTTTGTGTGTGGTCTCAGAAGCCCACAAGACACCGTGCAGCCTCGTCCACCCAGCTCCTTTTGCTCGCCCAGCCTTGTCTTCAAGAGGCGCTTTATAGTTTTATTCGCGGCCTCTACTTGCCCATTGGCTCATGCGTGCAAGGAGAGCAAAACTTTAGCTCTATCCCTAGATTCCGACGTAAGTCTCCGAACTTGCCATTATCAAACCGCCTCCCATTATCTGGTAGACTAACGCATGAGGGATCCCATACCGCAAATCACATTCTTCCAAATGAAGTCGGTGGTTTTACCTTCCGTGATGCCGCTCAAGGCTCCCACTTCGACCCATTTGGTGAAATAGTCAATCGCGACTACGGCATGGGTGGCGGATGCTTTCCTTCTAAGCATTGGCCCAATCAAATCAATTCCCATCGAACAAACGGCCATGGCGAATTCATCACCGTAAGGTTTTCCGGAGGTCGAAGTTAGGTGGTTGGCAAAGCTCCGCAACTCTTGCAGCTTCTTGTCTTCTCTCGAGCATCTTGATGCATGCGAGGCCAAAATATCCTTGCCTCAAGGCCTTGAAAGCCAAGGACCTCGCGCTGAATGATTTCCACAAATTCCTCGTGTATCTCTTGAGGACATAATCAGCCTCCTCTCGGTCTAAGCACCGCAGCAGCGGGAAGAGTGTACCTCGCCTATATAATACTCCATTGATGAGAGTGTACCTGGCTGCCTTGCATCTCAACTTCCTTGCCTGCTTCTTATCGGCCGGCACTGTCCCTTCCTTGAGGTAAGAAACGATCGGCTCCATCCAGTGCTACTCGTCGACAGTGCTCATCACCTGTCCTCCCGCTCGATGCTCGAGTAGGTCTTCATTTCCAAAGGGATAGAGTTTGGGAATTTGGGGTTCGATGCGGCTGCCAAGCGAGCTATCATATCACTCGAAAATTCTTTCCCTGGATTTGCTCCACCTCGACGACTCTGAAACTCCCCATTACCGCTTTACCTTCCGAGGTAGGCCTCCATTTTCTCCCTTTGCCTCGAAAGCTCTCATCGAGGTGGTTTGTTACCAACCGTGAGTCCTGCTCAAGCTTTACCTCCTCTGCTTTTACTACCGAGGCGAGCTTCAGCCCTGCTATTACAGCTTCGTACTCAGCCTGATTGTTGGTGACTTCGAACTCTAATCTCACAACAGATTGCATCTCCGCCTCTTCCGGACTTAGGAGCACAACTCCCGCCTCCCGCCTCCCCGACTCCCACAGGATCCATCTATCGTGACTATCCAAGTGTTGGTCGAGGCCCTGGAACTCGCGTGGGCTCGCCTCCGTCTCCTCATCTTTCGTCTGCACTCGACCACGAAGTCGCCTAATGACCGTGCTTTTATCATCGCTCTGGGTTGGTAATTAAGGTCAAACTTGCTCAACTCCACCGACCATTTCACCAACCTTCCGTAAGTCTCGTGTTTGTAAAGAGTTTGCCCGAGAGGTCGGTCACCGTAACCACCACCGAATGTGCTTGAAAATAAGGCCTCAGCTTCGGTCACTGTAACTGTGGCAGTGCCCATTTCTCCATCGGGGATACCGGGTCTCTGCTTCTAACAACGCTCGCTCGGGTAATAATAAGTGGCATCTGCACTCGATTCCTCTCTTACCGGGATCGAGCTCGCTGCCCATCGGGACACGGCCAAGTATAAAGCAAGACCTCTCCCGCCGAGGTGTCGACAAGAATCTGAGCTTTCAACGGATACTCTTTCAATCACTGAAATGCCACCTCGCATTCAAGCGCCCACTTTGTCTTCCTTCCCTTCTTCATTTCCTGAAGAAGACTCCGCGATTTATCCGTGGCTCTGGATACGAACCTCGCTGAGGGACGCTAGTTCACGGCCGACTCAGATCTCCTCGAGGTCACATGGGATCTCATTTCCACCACCGCTCTTATCTTCTCCGGATTGGCCTCGATCCCCGTGACTCACCATAAAGCCTAAGAATTTTCCCGAACCCACTCCAAAAGCACATTTCTCTGGGTTTAGCTTCATTCGGTACTTTCTTAAGAGTGCGAAGGTCTCCGCTAGATGCATTACATGCTCCTTCGCGTTTTTAGACTTGGTGATCATGTCATCTACATACACCTCCATAGTCCGACCGATCAATGGCTCGAAGACCTTGTTCACTAGCCTCCGATACGTCGCCTCGCATTTTTAGGCCGAAAGGCATGACCTTGTAGCAAGACAATTCCGATTGGTGATGAAGGTCAGTACACTCCTCGTCTGATCGGTGAATGGGAATTTGGTTATATCCAAAAATGCATCTATGAAACTAAGCAGCTCGTGCCTCGCCGTAGAATCCACCAATTGGTCTATCTTCTGTAGTGGAAAGCTATCTTTCAGGCGTGCATTGTTCACATCCGTGAAGTCAACACACATTCTCCATTTCCCATTTGCTTTCTTCACCAGCACCACATTTGAGATCCATTCGGGTTAGGATACCTCCCGTATGAATCCCGCTTTCAGCAGCTTTTCAACCTCGCAGTTGATGGCTTCGTACCTCTCCTGGTTAACACATCTCCTCTTCTGCCTCACTGGCTTGGCATCTCTTCGTCATCGCCACCAGTGACATGCCACTCGGGTCGATCCTGGCATATCATCGTGCATCCATGCAAACACATCTGCGTGTGCTCGCAGACATTCCACCAACTTTTCCTTCAACGGCTCGCTAATGCCCGAGCCGATCTGGACTTTCTTCCTGGGTCTCCCGCCTCACCTCGACCTCTTCCAACTTCTCACCGGCTCTTGCCTTCGCTCCTCGAGTCCCCTCGTGTCCAGGTGAGGTGATCTGCGATAGTTTCTTTGGCAGCTACGGCGTAGCAGCTCCTCGCCACCCTTGCGTCGCCTTTTACGACCCCTACAGCCCCATTTACTCGATACTTTAGGGCTAAGTAATGGGTGGATAGCACGCATTGGCTGATCCTCATGAACGGCCTCCCTAGAATCGCCTGGTACGGGCTGGCTTTATCTACCACCACGAAATCCAGCATCATGTTCTTCTCGAAAGGCTTCGAGCCCATGGTTATTGCCAGCTTGATGATTCCTAGAGGTATTAGCTTTCCTCCCCCGAATCCCTTCAAGGAAGTGCTCGTCTGCTAGAGGCTCGCGCCTGTTATTCCTAAATCCTCGAGTGTGGATTTGAAGAGAATATCCACCGAGCTCCCCAAGTCAACCAGTATTCGGTCAACTTCCTTGTTTGCTATGCTGGCTTTTACCACCAAGGCATCTTCGTGGGGGTACAGTACCCCCTCCTCATCTTCATCTGTCCACATGATTGGTACCTGTCGAACCTTGGCCTTCTTGGCAGCAGGAGCAGTGAACAGGACTTCTCGGCCAGCAGCGGCATATCTGCAATAGTTTTTCCGAGCCCTGTTGGAACTTTCGGCCATCGTTGGTCCACCTGAAATTACTCTTGTGGATGGTGGCTCCGTATCTATTTCGTAAGCCTGGTCACCTTCCTCAGGCTGTTGTTCAACTACCGGGTACCCTCCTTCTACAAACTCATCCAGGTATCGATTCCTAACTAAATCTTCCACCTGGTTTTTCAAATCACGGCACTGTGATGTGGTGTGGCAGTGATCTCCATGGAAACGGCAGAACTGCCCCCTGCTCCGTCTACTAGCTGGAGTGATCATCGGTGTTGGAGGGCTTAGCAGTCCTCGCTCCTCAGCCACTTGAAGTATCTCTTCAAGAGATACCTTCAACCTCATATACTGTCCGTAAGCAGAGCTCTGTTCCACTACTTGTTTCGCCCTATCCCTCAGGAAGCTTCTTGGTGGGGGTGGCAATGAACGATCACCCCTGTTGTGGCTCACTTCAGGTCTGGTCGGTGGCTGGTTGCGGGGTGTGTGGCAATCATGACACCTGTACTCTCTGTGATCCCGGCCTGGGGACCTGCGAGATAGCAAGGGAACCATCCGCGGTGGGGGTGCTCTCTGGTAAGGGTTGTATGGGGCAACCCGGTCCCTTGCTGCCTTTGGAGCTTGTGTCCCTCGAGCAGGACCCCCTTTCTCCTTCCTCCTTCCTCCATCGGCCTGCTCATTCCTCAGTTTGGCAGCTTTTTCTTCTTCGATTACCATATCCAGTTTCACCTGCTCATATGCATCCGAATACGAACGGATCGAAGGACTTCGCAGGTTATACCATGGTCTCCCCATCCGGATCCCATCCTTTAATCCTCTCAGAGCTTGGGGATGGTTGAACGCACCAAGATTTATAACCGATCTATGTTATCTTTTGATAAACTCCCGGAGGGACTCTCCCTCCCACTGCCTTACTTCTGACAGCTCCATCATGTCATCCTCAGAGGTCACCGCGCCCTGAAATTGCTCTGCGAACTCCCTACACATCTGTTCAAAGCTCAAGATGCTTCCCCGTGGGAGTCTGCGGTATCAGTCTCTCGCTCTTCCCTCCAGGGTAAGTGGGAAGGCTCGGCACCTATGAGCTGCTGACAATCCTTGCACCCCCGTCATGTCGTTGAACCGTTCTATGTGCACTAACGGATCACTTTTTCCTGAAAATTTCAGATCTGGGAAGCGAAAGTCACGTGGGATCGTGACACCCATGATCTCCGCGAGAGTGGAGATTCGTTGTCCAACGATTATTCGCCGACTTGGACTCTTTCCGTTCCCGAAGATCTTCCATAACTTGTGCCAACTCGCGCACCTCTCCCTCCAACTCCTCCGCACGAGAGGTTGAGATCGTATCCTGCAAATGTTGACTGGGACCCCCTTTCCTCCATGTTTGTTTCTTCTCTCATCTGCAACATTTGGTGCCCTAGGTCTTTGGGCTTCATCTCCGCATTTTCCGAACATGAGCATTCCTCTACTGGACTCGGGACATCATTACATGCTTTTCTCCGTCCCTTCCCGAGTTCTTGTAATAGGGAGGTCAGAGTATCCATCTGTTTTTCCATCCGATCCATTTTTTCTTGGAAATCAGGCTTTTTGTGCCGATCCCTACAGACGGCGCCAAAAGATGTTGATGCGGTTTTTCCCGCATATCTTCAAACAGCTCTCTGAACCTTCGAACAGTGCTTCGAAAGTTCAACAGTGTCTTCAAAACCTTCTGCTCGTGGCTTAACCTTCTGCTCGTGGCTTAAAACAGTGCCTCGATCCTTCTACTCGCGATAAACTTGATCTCGAGCAGGATTGCCTCCTTCGCCTGTTCCACCTGGTCTCCGGACTGTACTCACGTAAAAGCGGTCGGGGTCGCGGGCGTGTTCCGGCGAAAATCCTCCGACGCTCAAGTCAGTAATCGGGTTGTTCTTTTTGGTATCTCCCTTAAAGAGTGAGACTGGAAAGATGAAAGGGATATTATTTCGCCCTCCCTTTTTTGAAGTGTTTTCAGAGAATTTAGATCAGGAAAAACCAGAATAGGAAGAACCTGTATAAGCTTACGGATTCTTTGTGAATTAGATTTTCCAACCCTTGTAACGTTCCCCTTCGTTTCATTTTATACTCCATTTTTCCCGCTCTTTCGATTTTCAGGCTGTCCACTCCCACGTTAGTGGTATCTGGGTCCCTCTGACAACTTCGATTGGCGTAATATTCCCTGGGGATGCGCGGCTGTCCCCTTAATTTGGTTCACGTGACCAACTCACAATGTCGGACATGTGCGCTAGGAATGATGACACCGTGGAGGCATGTGCCGGCCATCGGCAACAGTACCACCACCATAGTATGTGGGGCCCTGGCCAAACATTAAAAGGTGTGCCAGGATTCTGAGAAATCGGGTCGGGTTGCCCTAGGCCGGGTCTTGTCCAGTTGTGCTCGTGGACTTAACCTCCACGAGCAGGAAAGGTGTGCTCGGTTCTCGACCTTGACCATCTTTGACCTGGGAGATGACCTCGAGCAGGCAGGAGGTTGCTCGGGGCTCGAGCTTGATCGGCTTTGACACGGGAGACGACCTCGAGCGAGCAATGGAGTGCTCGTGGGCTCGACCTTGACCGCTTTGATGTCTTAGACTTCTGCTCGAGCTAGGCTGTCTTCGGGGTCTCTTATTCGAGCTGGAAGGGCCTCGAAGAGACCTGCCCAATATTACCCAAACACTTACGATTTCTCCTTCTTTCTTTATTTTAATCCTTTGTTGCAGCCCTTAAATCTCTTTTATTCTCTATTATTATTCTTTAATGACGGCTTCCTCATTTTTATTTTTAAGCGGACTCCTTTTATAACTTGAAATTTGGGGTAACCAGAAGCGTGTGGTTGCGTATCTCCCATTTTTGAAAACTTTATATCACAATCTTTCAGTTAAAACCCATGAAATCTAATCTGTCGTTGCTACTGGGACGATCGCAGACTATGTCTATAGTATCTTCACTGTTCTAGACTTGTTTTATTCCATCAACAATTAAGTTCTTTTGTCATCTGCAAGTTTGTTGCAGCAGCATTCCGGCCATAAAGCTTGAGCTTTTTTATCATCTAAAATCACACATAATTAGAGTACTAAATGATCTAAAACAATATTAATTTATCAAAAATAAACTTAAACAACTACTTATCCAAAATATAACTAAAAATACAATAAAATACATCATTTTCTCTTTAAGGAATATTGGTTTAAGTCTAAAAATGTCATGATTACTCTCATCCGTTGGTAGGAAATATTCTTTTGTCAACCTCTCGCATTCTAGGCCATGATTTAATTAATTGCTTCCCAAGAACTCTTCTTTGATTCCGTAAGTTATGCTACCATGCAGATGCTGTCATTTGAATTCCACATACTTAATCCACTTATCCTGGGGAATATCTATATACTAGAAGAAATTTTCTACATCTGTTATCTAGTCTAAAAATTCTTCAACGTGCATCCCACCATGGAAATCTACGATATCAATATTAATCTTGTAATTCAAATTCTTCTTGTGTCTTCTTTCATAATCTTCACCGTCTTTTTTCTTCGAATCGCTTTCTAACTCTTCCCACATGCGCGACTGCAGTCACCTTACGGGTTCTAAATTCTAAGGAGCTATTTAATTATTGATGCCCTGAGGTACTATTATTGCACGGTGATTATTCTAAGGCTGTTCTTGCGGTTCAATTTCTTCAATAACTTCCTCGCGGTTATCTCTTTCCAGTAATATTCTCTTTATATTATTCATGGAAAGCGTGAGACCCTCGATTGCTTGCTCTATCGCTGCCAAACTCGGGTTATCTTCTCTTTATGTTATTCATGGAAAGCGTGAGACCCTCGATTGCTTGCTCTATAGCTGCCAACCTCGGGTTATCCACATTATCTCCTCTTTGCAAGACTGCTTCTGTAACCATTTGTCTGATAGTCTCCACAGACATTACCTGTATTCCTTGATCAGCATCATTGGAATAGTTATTCTTTTGTTCGCATGGTTGTACCATGATGACAAGCGAACTTGCTCTAATATCAACTGATGAAATGTAAGTTTAATGTTTGTTAAAACGGAAACAAAAGTTTCTGAATAATACCAATTCTATTGAAAGAAAACTGAATAAATAAAGTTAGGATTTTGAGGCTCTTTTATATCAAACCTAAATATCATGAATTTATTAAAATAGGTAAATCCGAAATATAACTTCATAATAAAATTTTCTTATATGAAATAAGAAAGACAAAGAAAACAGAAACCAAATCGGAGCTGTTAAAAAAAAGATAAAATCCTATAAGAATCATGAAAAATAGAAAAAATCTTAAAACCTATAAATGATCAAGAAAGAAAGGAAATTTTTGGGCTGAGCACAGACTAGAACGGCTAGAAGAATAAGGAAAAAAATCTTAAAATTTAAAAATGACTAGGAAAGAAAGAGAATTTATGGACCAAACATAGGCCAGAACGGCTTTGGCATTCTGGATTTTGTTTATCTCGTCGTAAGTTTCGAAACGATATACTATACGCTGAGAACAGACACCTATAGCTGAAGTTATGCCTTCCAAAAAGTACCTTGTTCGTAATACACAACACCCTACATCAATATTTTCAAAATTTTGGAAACTGAATAATTAATTTGTTTTTCATTGTAATTCTGCGAAGATTTCTAGAAAAAAAAAATAAAGCTTGGGAGATAAATAAGAAGAAATCATAATTATTATTCCTGGTGATTGGATTGTCAATTAAATTCACTCTAACCGAGTTCAGCCTACAACTAGAAGGATCCCAATTTACTTGTAGAAACAAGTCACCTCAAGAAAAAAAAAATAATAAAAACTAAGTCGAATAATAACTATATCCCCAATTCAAAGATAGTGAATATACAGATATATGGACGTGATTTTCCATACTCATGAACAAAGCCTGTGTCATTTTGCAGTTACAAGATTCGGTAATTTCAACAAATTAGTAAATTTAACCAGTGAAATTAAAAAAGAAAAAATGAAATTCGTCACAATGAATGAATTTGAGGACTACACCTCTAGGATTTTTAACTTTTCTTCTAGGGTTCAAATATGACAAGAAGTATTACTTAAATTCACATGCAAGAGAAGATAAGAACAGTAATTACAATCAGTTGAAAAATCGGTTATAGTGTGCTCAATCGATGGTAGGTTCATAGTTTAGTTTTTAAAATTTAAGTGTGGCAGCATGCGTTGGGTGGGTTTAAACGTGGTTTAAAAGTTTAGTTCTCCATGTGGTTCTCACTGATGGTTTGATGATTTTGATAACTAAAGGGTTTGGGTTATCATAATTAACGGTGGTTTAAAAGTGGTGCTAGGATTTCAAGCTATGGGTTTGCTGTGAGAGTGAGAGAAGAGTGCGTTTGGTTTTTGCTTTAACACTTGTAAAACTAAAAATATCGATATGAATGAAAGCTTTTAATAGTCTGAGAGCATTTTAGCAACAACTAACAAACGTTATTAAATACCAATTTTCACAATGTTCCTTCTTGTAAATTGTTAAAAATTATAATATTAACAACATGCGGCTAAAGTACGTTGTGGTATATGTGTTCACTAAAAGACGACAAGCCAGCATACATTGTCATATATATGTATATATTTAGCAACACGCATCTCTGAATGTTGTAAAATCTAAACTCTTAATACTTTTTACAACGCGTATATTAAGCGAGTTGCCAAAAAGTAGATTTCACAACAGTCATTTGGTGAACGTGGCTATATTCCTGTTTTTCTTGTATATTACAGGGCTTTGGAAATTCCAAGCACAGACACCTCTGCTTCCACAATGCACACATCATTTACAAGAAAACCATTGCCTGCCTCGTTCAAGTAACTGAGTTCAGCAAATTTTGGCCAACCCCAAGAGGTCTTGAACCATGCTCTTTCTGCATGAAACAACAATAATAGAAAGCCTCAAAATTATTTGTATTTAGCTATAAATAAGCTTATAGCATTTATAGTACTATTTCATTAATTCATGCGCCTGTTAAATAGGTTTGGTATAATAATTATTAATTTAATTACCTTCTGCATCTTTATGATGTCCCTGCAACTGATCCCGGATTCGCAGCATGAAATACGCGTATATTTTAAAACCATGGGTTATAGTTGAGCAATCTGCCAATGCCAAGAACATAGAAAGATGACTACCGGTTCCACTTTTGGTTCCCTTAGGATAGAGATATATCCTCCTGAAAAAATCAACTATATCACACATGTATATTTTGAACTCTAATTAAATAAATGTACGAGAAAGAATTAGTCATGCTTAGGTTTAGACGTCTGTCTCATCATAGGCTAAATTCAAACCTCATAAAATTTGGACATTTGGACCAAAGCACCATTTTAGAAAATGTATACACACAAAACATACATACCACTTTCGATCTTCAGCAACGAATACATCTGATTCGTAACGCTTTGCCTCCAACATTGAAAAGTTCTCGATCTTCCAAACATGCTTATAAATGGAAGCTGCTGTCAATTTCGTCATGGAAAGGCACTCCCCTTTGCATTTGTTCCTTTCTTTAACCAATACTTCTGCTCCAAAAACACACGTATCTCCCACAAGATATCCATTTGAAGAATCATTAAATTCTTTAAGTGGCATGAATTGATCAAAGCCCCATTCAAGCTTCAATCCATGAAAGCGTCTTTCTTTTCCCATGGCATCTACCACATGATGAAGTGACCTCAAATCATTGATTAACTCTCATATAAATAATTAAGAACAAAATAATCATAAACACTATTGAGTATAATAATCAACCATGAAGAATCAAGAACTCGTCTTTGTTCTGATCAAGAAGAAATAGGCGGAAAATCACATAGACTTCCCAACCAAGTCGAAGTGAACTTGTGTCTACCATAGCCAAGTAGAGTGACATGTGATCTTTCACATTTTTGTTTTTATTTCCATTTGGGTAGACAACAAGTTTCCTGAAACCATCATGAATTAAAAACAACATATTAGATTATAATATAAAATTCAGTTACAAGGAAATCTCAATGTTATGCACTAAGTTCCAGGCCATACCACTTGTGGCCCCCAGCATCAAATTCCAAAGATTCATAATTTTCCACATCAGTCTCCACTAGAGAAGAAAATGTCTGTATTTTGAGTAAGAAATGAGCCGGCGGTTCGTGTGAAATGGATCTTGAAATGGCTGTCAAGGGTAATTTTAACAGTGATAAGCAATAACAAGCTAAAAATGTTCAATTAATGGAGATATATAAACATACAAAGAGAAGAGGAGTTGGGGAAAGAGTCAGAGAACATACCAACTTGATTTTCCATTGTAATAAACTCCTTCAAGCTACTATAACTCTTAGTACTAAAACTATTGCAGAAGAAAGATTGATTATAATAAGATTTTTTCAAGGGTTAGAGTTCTCTCAAGAGTAATATTTCTTCTTTAACATATCTCAAAAGGGACCGTGGTATATATAAAGCATCCAGGTTGAGGGTTTATACAATTCAACATTAAATTTTCAGAAAGAGTGAGAATAACTTTTGACATTCACTAAATTATGGAAACTAATAATTGCAAGAATGGAATGGAAAGCATAAAGGAAAGCGGAATGGAATGGGGAAAGGAATATTGAATTTTTAAATTGCTTGGTTTGGTAAAGGAATATTGATTTCTTAACTTGGTTATAAGAACATAGTGGTAAGGGAAAGAAAACAACTACAATACAAATGAACAAAAATACCCTCCACTGAGAAAAATGTATATTTCAACTAGTTGAAGCAATATTTTAGTTGTTCTATTTTTAGTTATCAAATATTATAAAAATAATTTAAAAATTTAGGGCCGATTTGGTATTTTATTTATGTAGTACTTAAGTATTTGATAAATACTTGTTGACATGATTTAAAATGATCAGAGTAGGGTAGACGTCCTATATCATAAAAGTTAAGTTGATTTCATTTTATATTTGTATAATGAAAACAAACCTCCAATATCCTTAACTATAGTGGCTATAAGTAGAATACAGGGAGAGAAAATGGAATAGTGTAATTAAAAATGATAAGCTAAACCCATAAGAAAGCATCTACATGTAATCTCTTTATAGAGACTTAACAACCAATTAACTACCAATTATTGACTGTCAAAAACTGAATTCTTTGCCAAAAGATATGGGCACAAAGAGATTAACTATTATTATAAGAAATAAAGTTAAAAATTGGCATCCCAATTTTCTTGCTAGAATAACAATGCTTATTAGAGTATATATTATAGGGCTTTGGAAATTCCAAGCACAGACACCTCTACTTACATAATGCACACATCATTCATAAGAAAAGCATTGCCGGCTTATTCAAGTATACAAGTCTAACAAACTTCATTGTTTGCCGGCTCAGATCATGATTACAGCTATACAAAATCAGGATTATGTGCATGCTAGAAATGCTAGTAATATAAAGCACATGGGAAGTTTAGGTAGGAAGAGATTTAATGGTTCTAGAGAGTCACTTGAGGTTGAGTAGTGGTTTGTCAAGCTAGTGCGCATTTTTTATGTGATAAAATGTCCAAAGGAAGATAAACTATCATTTACTACTTTTCTACTTAAGAATAGAGCTTATCATTAATCGCAGACTATAGAGCATTGATATTGTGAGAATACTGACATAACTTGGGCTATTTTATGTAAAGAATTTTATGATCATTACTTTCCAGTGGTGTACCAAGATATTAAAAGGGGTAAATTTCTTTGACTAGTTTAGGGTTCTATGACGGTTGAGGAATATGAGAAGAAATTTATGGAGCTTTCTAGATTTGCTATATCAGTAATTAGAGATAATAGCGAGAGATGTAGATAATTTGAGGAAGGTCTACGATTTGAGATTCGTACAACAGTAACTGCATCATGATACACTGAGTTTATGGAGGTAGTTAAGGCCATGAGGAGAGTTGAGCATAGTAATGCTAAGGGACGCATAGTTCAGGCACTGAAACAGAAGCATAGCTAGAGTTGGTCTGAGGGTAGATTGAGTAGTAGGCCACCTACGAGAGGGAGTGTTCACAATGATCACTCTGCTAGACTCAGAGGAGTTAGGGTACGGGCTTAAGAGGTAATCAGAGACAACCTACTAGTCATCCCTCGATACAAACGTCAGTGGGGAGTAATACCTAAAATCAGAGATATCCTAAGGATCGATCTAGGGGCCGAGTTTACGCTTTAACGCAGTAAGAGGCACAAGCTATAGTAGAAGTTATTATGGTTACACTCTCTATCTTTAGTTTTGATGCTCATATTCTTATTGATCTTAGGTCCACGCGTTCGTTTATTTCCAATACTTTTTGCTATACATGTGGGGTGAGAGCCTGAATCAATAGATTGTTGTTTAATTATTAGTACATTTTAATTGGGGGTCACTAATTACCGAGAGTGTATATTAGGATTATGTAATCAGATTGGATGAGCATCAATTTGAGACTAGTCTGATTGTTTTAGACATTGGAGATTTTGATGTTATTTTGGGTATGGATTGGCTTGGATTTTACCATACTACTGTAGATTGTTTCAGGAAAGAGGTTGCATTTAATGTTTTACCTTCATGTGTTATATCAGTTATTAATGCTAAATAGTTACTAAGATAAATATTTTCAGCTTATCTAACACATGTGATAGACACAGAAGTTTAGGAGCCAAGTTTAGAGAATTTTACTATAGTTCAGGAGTTTTTAAATGATCTTCTTGGGATGCCACCCAACCGACAGATTGATTTTTCTATTGATTTAGTCTTTAGAACTGCTCTTATATCTACGGCACAATACAAAATGGCTCTTGTAGTATTAAAGGAATAAAAAGTTCAACATCAAGAATTAATGGATAAAGGGTTCATTCGACCGAGTGTATCCCGATGGGGAGTTTCGTTTTTATTTGTGAAAAAAAAATGATAGTATCCTTAGACTTTGCATTGACTACCGGTAGCTAAAACTAGGTTACAGTACACAATAATTATCAGCTTCCATATATTAATGATTTTTTTGATCAAATTCATGCGTTACAGTATTTTCCAAAATTAACTTGCACTCGGGATATCATCAATTGAGGACTAAGGAGACCGATGTCCCTAATACAATATTCAGAACCAGATATGGACATTACAAGATTTTAGTGATGTCATTTGGGTTAATAAATACTCCAGCAGTATTTATAGATCTTATTAATATGGTATTTCATCCTTACCCAGATTGATTTGTGATTGTGTTCATTAATGATATCTTGGTGTATCTCCTAGTAAGGAAGAGCTATTGAACATTTGCGGATTGTTCTACAGACATTGAGACAGAATCAACGTTATGCTAAGTTCATTAAATAAGAGTTTTGGCTAAATAGAGTGACTTTTCTGGCATGTGATATTAGTTGAAGGCATTTTTGTTGACCCCTAAAAGATGAAGCAGTTATGAAATGGGAACCACCTACAAATGTTATAGAGGTTCGAAGTATTTTTAATTTGGCCGGTTACTACTGTAAATTTATAGAAGGATTGCCTAGGATAGTTATTTCGTTGACGTGGTTAACAACGAAAAATGTAAAGTTCCAATGGGATGATAACTATAAAAAGAGTTTTCTAGAACTCAAGGCATTTATTACTTCATCACCTGTTCTTGCACTTTCATCTGGTAATGAAGGGTTCGTAGTGTATAGTGATGCTTCTAGACAAGGAGTGGGTTATATGCTAATGCAACTTAGAAAAGTAGTGGCTTATGCTTCTAGATAACTTAAGAAACATGAGCAAAACTACCACACACATGACTTAAAGCTAGCAGCATAGTATTTGCAGTCAAAACTTGGAGACATTACTTATATGGAGTAACATGTCAGATTTTCACGGATCATAAGAGCCTCAAGTATTTGTTTACTCAGAAAGAGCTAAATTTCAAGCAGAGACAATGGATTGAGCTAATCAAGGACTATGATTGCACTAGTGATTATCATCATGGAAAGGAAAATGTGGTGGGTGATGCACTTAATAGGAAATCCTCTAGTTCTATAGCTCACTTGCTAGCGGTATATGTGTCACAATTGATCGAATTGGGATCTTTGGGAGTAGAATTGGAAAATAATAATTGTAGAGCCTTTATCGCTAATTTTCGAGTTAGGCAGACCTTGTTTGTCAAAATTCAGCAGTTGGAAGTTTAAGATCCTCAATTTATGAAGTTAAAAGAAGATGTGCAAAAATATTTATGAATCTATTTCATAGTGAGAGATAATGGAGTCATAGTCTTGGGTAGCAGACTTTGTGTGCTTAATAGTCAAGATTTGAAAAAAGAGATTTTTGGAAAGGGCTTGTTATTCAATTTATGCGATGTATCCAGGTAGTATGAAGATATACTCCACCTTGAGGGATCATTATCGGTGGCAAGGCATGAAAAGAGGGATAGTAGAATTTGTTTCTCAATATTTAGTTTGTCAGTAGGTTAAGGCAGAACATCAAAGACCTGTAGGTTATTCTTAACCACTTTCTATTCCTGAGTAGAAGTGGGAGTATGTCACTATAGACTTTGTACACATATACAAAGAGGTTTGGGTGGTTGTTGATCAACTTACGAAATTTGCTCATTTCTTACTGTTCAAAACCACTTATTCCATGGACAAGTAAAGGAGCATTTATGTAACTGAGATAGTTCATTTTCATGGGGTGCCTATGTCTATTGTCTCAGATAGAGATTCTCGGGTTACCTCTAAATTCTATACCAGTTTACAAAATGCTTTAGGCATGAAATTGATTTTCAGTATAGCTTTTCATCTATAAACTGATGGTCAGTCAGAGCATACAATTCATACATTAGAAGATATGTTGTGAGCTTATTTTATGGAGTTCAAAGGTAACTGGGACATTTACTTACCATTGATGGAGTTTGCTTATAATAATAACTACCAAGCTAGTATCGAGATGGCACCATATGAGGCTTTGTATTTAGAAAATATAGAACTCTAGTATGTTGGGATCAGGTTGGTCAGTGGAAGCTAATTAGTCCAAAATTGGTTCAAGATACGAACGAAAAAACACAACTGATTCGAGATATATTGAAAGTAGCCCAAAACAAGCAAAAGAGTTATGTAGAAAAGCGTAGGCAAGAGCTCGAATTCGAATTTCATGATAGAGTTTTCATCCAAATATCTCCTTAGAAAAAGGTACTTTGAATTGGAAGGCATGGGAAGCTAAGCCCACGTTACGTTGGGTCGTATGAAATAGTATAGCACATTGGTAATTGGCTTATTGATTAGCTTTACTACCTAAGTTGTCCAGAATTCACAATATGTTTCATGTCTCGATGCTCCATAAGTACATGTATGATCAGAGTCATGTGTTGTCGAAGCAACTAGTTGAGCTGAAAGAAGATATGACTTACGAAGAAAAACTAATAAAGATGTTGGAACAAAAACACTAAGTCTTATGTTCTAAAAGCATTCCTTTAGTAAAAGCATTCCTTTAATAGCAAAACCAACGGCCAGATCTTTGCTTAGCCCTGTCCCCATCTCGCCGACTTTCGCGCCCGCAATGGCGCCAAACCATTCCGCGCCATCTAGGACTGCCTACACGTCAAGCCACCAGGTGGATGCGCCGCCATTCCACGTGACCCCTCCAAAGTACCCTGCTGCGGCGTGTGCGGAGACCATTCCTACGTGCGCCTCTACGCCTGCATGGCCTGCGCCGCCGTGTCATGTCACGCGCCTCTACATTCCTCCTACGTGTTGATCCACACGGCGATGACTACGTCGCCAACGTGCGATCCACAAGATTACGATCGACGTGGACCGCGCGGAGTCGATTACGCTAAGCGGTAGTCTGCCCCGGATTGACATCGGTTAGAAATAAGACGAGGATGCTTAAAAAGATCGTATAGCCAAAGACAACAAGAGGCTGATCCGAGGGGAGGAAGAGTAGAGGAAGATCGAGAACCCGAGGAGTTCGAGGAGCATGAGAGAGAAAGGACCGGTGATGAGAGAGAATGTAAGGACGATGATGATCACCGTGAGGTAATTGACGCGGATATAGTATTTGTTCTTGCGGATGCGGAGGGTGGCCTCGAAGAATGACTTGAGTTTGGAGAAGGTGGATCTACAAGCGACACTGGGAGTTCCGAAGTGATTTTGATTGACAATATTATGATGAAATAGGTGAGAGAGATATCGATTAAGAATTTGAGATTGTGTTAGGGATTTTGCTTTTGCTATTATCTTTTTATATTTTTCTTTCTTAATTTTTAATAAAATGATTATATATTAAATTTATATAGTCTAGTGGTCTGTGGTCGAAACATAAAAATTTTGAGTTTTAGGAGTCTTAGGTTTGAGTTAAAAGATTTACAAATTATAATAATTTTTTTTAAATCTCTGATACTTTAGTGTTAGTGATTTCTAATGTTTTATTTACTAACACATTAGTATCAATAATTTATGATATCTATTTGTTAAAACTAGAAAATAGTGCATATGTACATAATTACTGCTACTTTTTACAAAATGTCAGAAAACGAAGTGTCAGTAAAGGTTATTTTTGTAGTAGTGTAGCTTTAAACTACTTGTTTTTCAATAAATTTTTTTCCTTAAAAAAGTATTTGTAAGAATTTTCCAATTTAATGTCTTATAAGAGTGTTTGATCGAAATATTATTGAAAGATTGATATTGAAAGAATGAAATGTATGTAAGATTTTGGTTCATTGCCTGTATGAAACAACCTACCCTGAATCCCCAAGGTAAGTCTATCTAAACTCGTCTAACCAAATTAATAATATGTCTATTATCTAAGGATTCCACTAAAAATTCAGCAGAATCTCTCATATAAGTGTAATATTCCCAAACCTACAATATCTAAAACAAATTGAGACTACCCGCACCAAACCCCCAAGGAAATCTATTTGAACCTATCAAATCATACTGAAAAATTATCTAATTAATAAAAATTCTACTGAAAATTCAGCAGAGTCTCCTCTATAAATTTAACATACTAAAACATGCAAATTTAATAAAATAAACACTCCCAAAAGGATTTAATATTCAACCAACATCCACAATCAACTTCTTCAATCAAAATGCCAATATCACCCAAACAGATTACCCTCAATCACCAAAGCATAATAAATTATACAGTACAAAATATCGCAATAAAATATCACAATGCAAACATCTATGACTCATAGCACCATTACATAGCTAAAAACAACTGTTGTTGTTTGTCAACTGTTGTACCTACAAATCTCCTGTGGGGAAGAAAATATAATAAAATAGGGTGAGTAAAAAGCTTAGTGAACTTAGTGAGTGGATAATAGTTTTTAAAAATAATCTTACTTAAAAGATAATCTATCATTTCTAAATACAATTTCATCAAACCGTATATGAGAAAAATTAATAAATCATTTAACATTTAATACTTAACCTTGAAAAGCTTATACAATATTGTCGCTAAACAAGTACCCAAGAAGAAATCTCGTTACGAATGGTGCAATGATCGACTATTTGGGTGTCATCATGTTTGGACTATGCGGATTATCTCATATCTCACATATATGTGCATGTATAATCTAGTCCCCATAGGATAAAATGCGATCAAGTACACGACCCAAAGCTTCTGTGTGTGCTCAAACGGGCCCTAAAAGCCTCATATCATCTGTACCTCTATATTTGTATTATTGTTATCATCATACTGCATGCATATGCCCCCAAAAAGTAAAAGTGACCAAACACTCGGCCCATAGCCTTTATGTGTTCAGACAGGCCCCAAAGGCCTTTCTTCTCATCTATATAATTGTATCTAAAAGGGAAGGGTATTGTCCAATTATTTTACAAACAATAATATTTTCTGTGTGTGTATATATATTTATAAACATATAATCACACTTTAAATCTTATTCTTTTCCATTTAATATACTTTAAATCCACTTTATTTAGTTTAAAACTATTATCATGCAATTACTCAAAATCGATAATAAAATCATTAATCATACACATCTTTAACAATAAATATCAGCTCGTAAATAAAATATCTTTCTAAAAAAAACATTAAATCGAAACATCAAACACATATTTATCAAACATGCTTTACTGTATAATAAAATCATATTATATTATGAAAATAAGTTTTTATATTCTACTCACGGATGTGATGCTCAAACTTGGGTATTTTTAACATCCGTGGGTTGATTCTCATTCGTGGTTCATAATTAATATCTGTAATTTATGACATATGATAATTATTATGCAATATAGCTCAAAACAACATATTATCTGCAATGTCCAATTTCTGTAATTATCAAAATTCCCCTGCTTTGATAAATTACCATAATATCCCCCAACAACTTCAATTATCAAATTAGCATCGATATCCTAAATTACCAAACTGCCCTCATTCTAAATTACGAAAATAACTACAAAACAAAATATGAAATACTAACTAAGCAAACCAAGAGGGGATGAATTAGGATTCTAAAAATTTAAGCAAGTCAAACTTAATTCAATTTGAGTAAAGCAAACAATTTTGAGATAAATAAATTTTAAGATAAATAAACAAATTAAAGTACAGTAAAATTAAAAAGATAAGGGATAGAGAAATACAAATATGAGTTTTTTATGTTGTTCGGCCAACCGTGCCTACGTCTATGCCTCCAACCTCACCATAAGGATTTTACTAAGCGAGCCTCAAAGGCTTTAATAATGCTTATAATTGACTTCCAAGTGTCAATAGACCTATAAAACAAAAGATTATCCCTAATCTTTTAACCCAAGTGTAATCCAACACTTACAATAACTCACCTTGATTTTAGAAAAAGAATTACAAAATAATTTCACTCACACAGTTTGATTGATTACAAAATGAATGTCCAAAGAGCGATTCAACAAGTTTAAAGCTTAATGAAAGATTGTATACTAAGTAGCTAACTTAATGACAATTGTAGTGTTAGATGATGATTAAACTTGATTGAGCCTTTTAATAGTTGGAGTTGAAAACTAGCAATTATTGATCTTCTAGGCACTGTTGATTCACAGTTATAGAGATATCCGTTCACACATTATCGTTTAGCTATAAATACTTATCTTTCTGGGCATTATCGGTTCACCATTATGAGGATGTCTGTTCACCGCTATCTTTCATCTGCAAATGCTTGCTCTCTAGATGCTATCGATTAGCCATTATCTAAATGTTGATTCACTGTTATCTTCTGTTTGCAAATACAAGCTCTCTGGACAATGTCGGTTAACCGTTATCTTAATAATGACTCACTATTATCTTCTACTAAGAAATCGATTTGCCATTTTTCATTAATGGTTATCCGATAATTTCAAGAGCCATAATCATTTGAAAAATATTGTTCAACTTAAAAGATTTGCTAATTTTAAACACTCCAACATTTTTAATAAATTATATACATTATTTGTTATCATCTAAATCAATTCATCAAAATCAATATCATGATTATAATTATGCTAAAAATCTCTCCCTTGTTGATAATGATAAACTTGTACAAGTATTAAAAATGAATCACTTTAAAAAAATTTGCTCCCTCTAAATACTAAACATGTTTCAATTTTAGCATGCATACGAATTAATCCAATTTAATCTATATGCTCAATATATTCATTTTAATTAACATGATCAACATGTATTCTCCCCTTCATTATTAAAAAAAAAATGGCTTACCCATCTTGATGGGTGATATCTCAAACTTAGGGATGGCAAGTTAACCCGGATCCGGCCCGGACCCGGACTGAACCCGGATTTTTCGGGCCGGGTTCAACCCGCATCGGATTATATTTAATTCGGAATCCGAATAAAGAATTAAAGACCCGCATATTTCCGGGTCCGGATGCGGATTTAAGTAAACCCGCATCCGAAACCCGGATCCTAATTTTTTATTTTTATATTAATTTTTTTAAAATTATTTAATATATATATATAAACAAAAAACCCTAATTCTCGCTAGAGTATCTGCGACCATGCATGACCTCTATTTCCTCTCAAATCTCAGCTTCTCTTTTTGGCTTTTCTTCTCTAATTCTCTCCTTCTAATCACCATCGTCAATTCGTCATTAGTCATCACCTATTCACCTTGCCAGTCATCACCTCGTCAGCCATCATTTTTGAAGCTCAGCTGTGTTCATCACTTCATTTGGTCATCGTCAGTTCATCACTTCATCTCGTCATCATCAGCCTTCTCTGTTGGGTATCGTGGCCTTCTCTGTCGCGGCTGGGTATCGTGGCCTTCTCTGTTGGGTATGCTTTATTATGTTTTGATTTTATTATTTATAGTTTATTTATTTTTGAATTATTTTTTTGTGCTGTTAAATAGAATATAAATGGAAGAATTTGTTCATTGATTTGATATATATACTCTGTTTTGCTTTAAAATAGTGAGTTTTGGCTTCTTTCTTTGCAATTTATGTGCTGTTATGCTTTGATTTAATATATTTGCTCTGTTTATGTGCTGTTTGCTTTGTTTATGTGCTGTTTGCTCTATTTATGTTCTGTTATCTTGATTTCCTTTTGTAGCACTTAATTTTTTAATTCAATGGAACTCGATTAATACTGTTTCCTGTATTCTAACATCCTGAGTTGTGAGGTTAGTTCTTCTGTAGATTCATATATTTTGTTTTTCAGTTGGGGCTTGTGATTGTTTTGAAGTTTTATCTTTGGGAGTGGTTTTATATATCATAGTTTGTGAATTTGATTTATTCAATAAAAAGTTTCACCATTTGAGATTGATTGTTATTAGTTTGTTGATACTTGATATTCATTGTAGTATTCCCTGACATAATATAATTCCAGAAGATGCTATTATTGATCCAGAACTTGTTGAACAGAAATTTGATCATAGTTTTGTTATATTCATTAATTGCGGGTAATGCTTTGTTTCTGATCACCTCGTGCATATTTTTCTGATCATTTGATTTAATATTTATGCTATGTTATGTTGCAAAATATGTAAATTTTTTACTGTTAAAAATAGCATATAAAATGAAAGAATTTAGTGGATTGGTTGTTAATTAGGAAAATAAATAATCATGTTTTGACATAATCTTTGTAGAGTGACAAATTCATAATGGAAAATGAACAAAGAATCAATTTGGATGCTGCTGAAAAGAGTGATGAAAGTGTGTGTGTAAGGGTCAGAACAGAAGCAGAAAATAATGATGATACATGATGAGTTCGGGGAGTGGTTGTGGCCGTGGTCGTGGCACTGGGGTAACACTACTCCTATCACTTCACGAAAACGAGGTGCTGGTGGCTGCAAAGGGAGCTCTTCAGGCAGAATAGTCTCTGATGCTTGGAATCATTTTAAAAAAGTTAAGTTGGGTGAGGAAGTTCAGGCGATTTGCAATTATTGTGGGTTAATTATGCAAGGACATTACTCTAGGGAACTAATCACTTGACAAATCATGCTAAGCGTTGCCCTAGAGCGGTCATTCAAGAATGTGCAGCAAATGCACTTATCTTTTTCTTCTAAAGTCGATGGAACTACTACACTTAGTAGCTGCAGATTCGAATCAAAGTGGGATATGGCAACAGTAAAGCTTTTTGTGGCTAGAATGATTATACTACATGAGCTTCCCTTAACATTTGTTGAATATGTTGGATTTTATGATTTGTTGAAACTACTCCAACCTTCTATTGAGACTATTAGTAGAAACACCATCAAAGCTGAAATTTTAAAGCTTTATGATGTTGAAAAAAAGAAGACAATGAGTATTTTAGAAGCTTGTGAGAGTAGGATTGCAATTACTACAGATATGTGGACTGCCAGTAACCAAAAGAAAGGGTACATGGTTATTACGGCACATTATATTGATAGCTCATGGGTGCTGTGAAGTCGTATTATGAGGTAATATTCTTGAAACTTTTTTTTTATTTAAGCATTAATTAATGTACTGCTTAATATTTTAACTATTTTTAACTTTTTAGGTTTATATATGTGCCTGCTCCACATACTGGTGAGGTAATGTGCAATGAGTTGTATGATTGTTTGATGGATTGGAATTTAGATAGAAAGTTATCCACTGTAACTGTTGATAATTGTTCTGCAAATGATTCCATGATTGACTTGTTGTTGGGGAAATTTTCTACTAGTTCAATGATTATGGGTGGCAAATTCTTTCATATGCGTTGTTGTGCTCATATATTGAACTTGATAGTCAGGGATGGTTTATCTGTGATACAAAAAGGAGTTGAAAAAATTAGGGATAGTGTTCATTATTGGACAGCAACACCTGCTAGAGTTGAAAAATTTGAGAATGCAAAAAAACAATTAGGTATTAAGGAAACTAAGAACTTGGCACTTGATTGTAAAACTAGATGGAATTCCACTTATTTGATGCTTAGTACAGCTTTATTATATAAAGATGTATTTGATCGTTTGAAGGAACGTGAGAGAAATTATACATCTTTGCCTAGTGAGTCAGAGTGGAATTTGTCTAAACTTATGTGTGAGTATCTAAAGAGTTTTTATAAGTTGACAGAACTTTTTTCAGGGACACGATATCCAACATCTAATTTATTTTTTGCCAAGATTTGTGAAATTAAATTGTCAATGAATGCATGGTTGCAATCACCAATTGAGGGGATAAAAAATATGGCCATTAAGATGATTGCAAAGTATGACAAGTATTGGGATATTATTCATGGGGTTCTTGCAATAGGGACTATGTTAGATCCTAGGCGTAAGATGCTACTGATTAATTTTTTATTTCCTAAAATATATGGAGAAAAAGCTGAATCTGAAATTGAAAGGATGCATAAATTATTTGTTGATTTAGTGCATGAATATGAAGTAAAGTATTCATCAAATTCAAGTGGGGGGGTTAGTGGTTCTGTCAATTCTCAATCTACTAAAGTTGCAGATTCTATTATGTTGGACTTAGACTTAGATGAAATGGCTGATGAGTGGGCATCATTCAGAAATGAAAACACACAGAATAATCATTTCAAAACAGAATTGGAGCTTTATCTTGAGGAAAGTATTGTGCCTTCAACTAGTCAATTTGATATTTTATCATGGTGGAAGAATAATCAGGGCAAATATCCTATACTTGCAAAGATTGCAAGAGATTTTTTGGCTATTCCTGTATCAACAGTTGCATCTGAGTCTGCTTTTAGCACTGGAGGTAGACATTTAAGCCCTCATCGTAGTAGACTTCATCCATATACTGTGGAGGCATTGGTGTGTACTCAAAATTGGTTTTGGCTTGAACAAAACTTAAAAGGTATGAAAATTAATTTATTAGAATCAAATACATTTGTTATAATATTTATATTATCAATTTATTACTAACTGGTTGTCTTACTCATTATGTTTATGATTTATGCATTTTTTTTAGGTGGAATTCCAATGGAAGCAATACTTTCTGCAGAACATTTGATTGATGAAAGTTTTATCAGTGAGCAACAGTCAAATGAAGTACATGAATGATTGACGGTTTAGTCTTTAGTGTAATGGTTTGAAGTTTGAAACATTTATGTTATGAATTTGTATCTTTGGATGTTTATAAATTTGTGGAACTTTGAATTTTAAATTTTATATTTGTATTTTTTTTTAAGATCCAAGATATGTCATGATTTGTATTTGATTATTTTCAAAACATGTTTATTTATCTTTTGAACAGCAAATACAAATTTTAGACTTCAAATTCCAGTCATGTATGTTCAAAATATTAAGTAATCCGGGTTCAAAACCCGAATCCGGAAATCCGGATTTTCCGGGTTGAACCCGGTCCGGACCCGGATTAAAAAAGTCCGGGTTTAAATCCGGGTCCGATATATAAAAAATGCCATGCGGGTCCGGATCCGGAAAGACCAAACCCGGACCCGAACCCGGATTTTGCCATCCCTACTCAAACTCAAGAAATGGGTTAATTATAAAGTCATAAAAATCAATCAATCTAGAAAATAAAAGCATAATATAAAACCAATATCCAAAACTATATAATCCATATCCATTACCACAATAACATAAAAGCCATAGTCATAATGATAAAACAAAATAATAATGAAAATGTTTGTGTGATCTTTAAAGATGCAGAAACTATGAAGCTACCGAGGCAGATGCGATGGAGAAATAAGAGGAATATAAAAAGTAGAGAGAATATGTTGTTGTGCATCTATAATATGTTATTTCTGGTCTAGGATCAACTTCTACTAGAGCTGAATGGTAGTAAATTGAGTCTGCATCTGAGCCTGATAGGTAGTAAGCTGTGACTAAAGCTTAGTCTACTGTGTAAAGAGAGAACGAATCTCATCCAAAATTTACTATATAAGGCTCTCAGAGACAGTAGGCTAAGCAGGTGCAGGAGGCTCATCAAAAGTTTGAGGCTCGTCGGTGTCCACCACATTACGTGTTGCTGAAGTATTTGTCCTAATGAGATAAGATACAGCCTGAGCTCTCACTCTCAAATTGAAGTTAGGACTTTGTTTAGCTAGGTAGATATCATTCAGCAACTGTTGAGTCATACAGAGTATATATTTATAAAGGATAAAATCATCATTTTAGACTCTAAGTCTCACTAACATCTCCACCTCTATGTATTTTAAGTTCCTTGATATTTGATTGTATATGTTTGTGTGTATTTTTAATACTTTATGTATTTTAGGGGTAATTTAGTTACTTTTTAATAAACAAAGAGTCGGACAGCAAAACAGATAGTATTTTTAAACTCAGAACAACTGAAAATCTTAGGAAAGACATAAAAGGCAAAATTGTAATCTTGAGGTCTTTGATCATCACTCTTTTGAGCCTTTCAAATAAGCTTGATTACTCCTAGTGAAGATAAGATCATCCACGTATGGACACACAATATGAAAGTCTCCACCTTTTTCTTTAATGTAGAGAGCATGTTTATATGGACATTTGGTGAGGCTATTCTTTTAAAAATACTTTTTAATTTTGTTATTCTATTCCCTTGGTGCTTGCTTTAACGTATAAAAGTTTTCTTGAATCTTAGAACTTTATCTCATGTCCTTTCACCATATAGCCTAATGATTGTTTTATGTAAACTTCTTCTTCGAGGAATCCATTCAAAAAAGTAAATTTTACATCCATTTGAAAATCTTCTATTTTTTTCTAGGCATTTAAAGAAATAATAAGTTTGGTAGTTTCAATTCGTGTTACGGGAGGAAATACTTTATCATAACCAATGCTAGTTTTTTTACTATAGCCTAGCTTTGTTCCTTTTAATTTCTCCATGTCTTGTAAACCTATTTGACATCGATTTCTTTATGAATTTTGGAAATAGTAGTAAGTTCCCAAGTGTCATTCTTAACGATGACTTTGATTTCTTCATCCATTGCGATTTTCCACTTTTTATATTGTGAAGCTTCTTGGAAGTTGACTAGCTCATAATTAGCAAAGAGACAAAAGAGAGTGAGGTTTCAAGTCTCTCAATTACCTCGTACCTTCTTTAGTTCTTTTATTTGAGAAAGATAGTGTGAATCTCCACATGTGGTTGATGCTAGTGAAATAGGTAATTGGATCTTGTTGTTCTTCTAATTATTTTATCTACATATGATCATCTTCTTCTATAGAAAGAATTAGTAGTTATCCACACTAAAGTCAAAATCTCATTCTCCTTCTTCATCAAAAAGTACATCTCGGTTAATCTTAACCTTCCTATAGATTGGATTGTAAAGCTTGTAATCTTCCTATGTGGATGGTTGATGTGGGAGTGATATCTCTTTAGGCTAGAGATAATACTTATACTTTTATTTGATTATTATCATTAATTTATTCGAAGAAGTAAACATAATTGTCTTAAAAATAAAGTTGGTTGAATTTTCTTATCCCTTCATTTGCTAGGGACTAGTAATAAGTTCGTTTCGGGTGTGTTGATTCCTAAAGAGTATATATTTATAAAGGGTAAAATCATCATTTTACACTCCAAGTCTCACTAACATCTCCACCTTCATGTATTTGAAGTCCCTTGATATTTAATTGTATATGTTTGTGTGTATTTTTAATACTTTATATATTTTAGGAGTATTTTAGTCATTTTTACGAGAAGTCAGACAGCAAAACGAATAGCATTTTTGAACTTAGAACAACTAAAAACCTTAGGAAAGATATAAAGGGCAAAATCATAATTTTAAGATTTTAGTGGGCCCTGTTGATGTGGCGTTGACTGCTAACATAGCGTTGACCTCTAACGTGTTGTTGATTGCTGATGTATTGTTCACCGATGATGTGGCATTGACCGATGACGTGGCAGAAGTCTATTGAATCAAAAAATAAGCTTACAATACATGCAATGCACTGAATCATATTTGTTGACTTTTACATTGACCAATGACTTGGCAGCATATTAGTGGACTGAAAAACGCGCAAACCATACAAGCATATACATGGAATGAAAGCCTTGGTGATGTCTTCCAACTAATCAAAGAGTGCCATGTGATGTAATCCTGGGCGTCTAAATTATTTTCATCCGATGGCCATGATTTACTCGTTGTATCTATAAATAAAGGGCTACCCCCCTAATTTGACACTTTTGAATCCATATTTAGACTCTATTTTCTATAATTCCTTCTCCATCTTATATCTTCTATGTATTTTAATAAAATTTCTATTTTACCCCTAGTTATAAAATGAGTAGCTAATTTATTTCACCTGCCGATCATACTTTGGCTTCAATTAACTAACGGATGTCAGCAGGGATATTATTTCTCATAAGTAATCGCATGTGTTTGAATCGAGCTTTATAGATTGTAATGAGAGAATTCTAAGAAAGTGAAGGAAATCGTTTGAGAAGGCTTGCCAAAATTGCATTTTTATCTATACCTTCTTCTTAGAATATCAATTATTATGAGAAACTGAAGTAACCGAATTTGATTATCACAGATTACCATTATCCACCACTTAACTCAGGTAACAAATTAAGGCACACATAAATAAAATCTATGAAATCAAGAAATACGTGAAAATGAACAAAAGAAAATAAAAAACACACAATAAAAAAATGAGTATAATCAAACACTTATTCACAATCATCCTCTTATTGAATTTACCTCAAGTTCTAATTGGATTTCACAAATACCACCTTCAATTTTCTTGAGTTGTCTTTCTAGGTCTTCAAAGTGGGACTAACACTGGTGGTCGCAGATCTCAAACAGGATGTGATTGAAAAACTTGGAGCAAGTCATTTAAGCTAGTCAAAGAGAATCTATCTGAATGAGGTATTCATGATAAGTAATGAAAGAAAATATAATTGGCAATCAAGCACACGTTAGCAAAAAAATGAAATGACAAAAAAAAATTAAATCACCGAAAAGAAATAGAAAAGTCTCAATTCAAATTTGGTGGGACACTCAAAGTCTTCTTCATATGGTTAGTACTCTAGATATGGCTTTAATCTTTGACCATTAACTTTGAAAGTGACACCGTTCTTTAGATCCTTAACTTCATTTACTCCATGTGAAAAAATAGAATGAACAATAAAGGAGCTAGACCATCGAGAGCGTAACTTACCTAGAAGCAGATGCAAGCGAGAATTGAATAAAAGCACTTTTTGACCTAAGGTAAAAGATTTTCTCATGATTTGCTTGTCATGAAAGATTTTCATTCGTTGATTGTAAATCTTGGCATTTTCATACACTTCATTGTTAATTTCCACAAGTTTTGCCGGTTGTAATCTTTTTTCTGACCTAGCTTGTTGTATGTCAAAGTTGAATTTCTTAATGGCTCAATATGCATAATGCTCAAGCTCAATAGACAAGTGACAAGCTTTCCCATACACTAGCCTATAGGGTGACATCCCAATCAAGGTTTTGAAAGTCGTTCGATATGCCTATAATGCATGATCATGTTTCAATGACCAATATTTTCTGACTAATCTTACTATATAATCTACTGGTTTGCAGATAATAAGAAGTATGCATTTTGTGAGTGATGGAATATTTTACCAAAAAAGCTTTGAATAATTTATTACAGAAGTGGGCCAACCATACTCATTATTACCCGAGGGAATCCAAAGCGTGAAACAATGTTGATTTTCAACCTAATTACTACCTTATAGTCATTTGTTCTGTACGAAATTGCTTATACCCACTTAGATACGTAATCGATAGCAAACAATATGTACTGACTACCAAAAGAATGAGGAAAGGGTCCCATGAAATTGATGCCCCACACAATAAAAATTTCAACTACCATAATAGAATTTAATGGCATCATATTCCTCTATATAATGCTTCCCATACACTGACATCTGTCACATAAAGAACAAAAGTGTAAGCATCCCAAAATAAAGTTAGCCAATAAAAATCACATTGTAAAACTTTAGTAGCTATTTTTTTAACCCTAAAATGGCCTCCACAAGCTTGTTCATGGCAGATTGAAAGGATGTTTCGAAAGTCACTTTCTGGGACACATAGTCTGACAATTTGATCAACACAATACTTGAACAGATAAGGATCATAAAAAAAAAACATTATTTATTTCTACAAAATAATTGGCTTTGTCCTACTTGGCCCAATGCTCTGGAAGTTGACCTGTAACAAAATAGTTAACTATATCAGCGTACTATAGTAATACTTCTACTCTTATCAATTGTTAATCTGGAAATGACTCATTCATTGGTAATAGTTCTGTAATTGTATTAAATTTAAGGCGAGAGAGATTATATGCCACTCTATTACCAATGACTCATTCATTGGTAATAGTTCTGTAATTGTATTAAATTTAAGGCGAGAGAGATTATATGCCACTCTATTTTCTGTACCTTTTTTATCTTTGAACTCAAGGTCAAATTCCTGTAAAAGTAACACCCACTGAATTAGTCTAGCTTTTGTATCTTTCTTTAAAAAAAGATATTTTAGAGTAGCGTGATTTGTGAGTATAATTATTTTACATCCAATGAGATAAGATCAAAATTTCTCTAATGCAAACACTACTGCTAGCATTTCTTTTTCAGTAGTTGAGTAGTTTAATTGTACATCATTCAATGTCATAATAGCGTAGTAAATGACATGGGAATTTGATCAACTCTTTGCCCTATACTGCTCCTACTGCATAATAAGATGCATCACACATAAGATCAAAAGGTAAGTTTCAGTTTGGGGGCTGGATGATGGGTGATAATGTCAACAACTGTTTTGGTTTTTCAAATGGCTCAAGATATAATCATTAAAGATAAAAGGTACATCCTTAGCAAGTAGATTGCATAAAAGTCTAGAAACTTTGCCAAAATATTTAATGAAATGTCTATAAAAGCCATCTTACCCAAGGAAAGAACTTACTTTTCTAACTATTTTAGGTGGAGAAAGATTGGACATGAGATCCACCTTGGCTTTGTCAACCTCAATACCTTTGTTTGAAATGATGTGATAGAGAACAATATTTTCTTTTACCATAAAATTACACTTCTCCCAATTAAAGAGGAAATTCTTCCCTATACATCTCTACAGAACTAGTGTTAGATGATGTAAACATTGATCAAATAAATCACCAAAAATAGAAAAGTCATCCAAAAAGAATTCAAGGAAATATTCAACCATATCAGAAAAAATGCTTAACATGCATCGTTGAGATGTGGAAAGTGCATTACACAATCCAAATGGCATTCTTCTATATGCAAAAGTGTCAAAAGGGCAAGTAAAAGTGGTATTCTCTTGATCTTTTGGTGCTATGGGAATCTGGTTATATCCGAAGTAGCGATGTAAAAAGTAATAAAATTCATGACCTCCTACTCTATCAAGCATTTGCTCAATAAATGGTAAAAGAAAACAGTCTGTACATGTGACAGAATTCAAATTTTTATAATCAATGTATACAAGCCACCCTATAGTTACACTAGTGGGTTTCAATTTATTATCAACATTGGTAACTCATCGTGACTCCGACTTTTTAGTACAACTTGCATAGGACTAACCCATGAACTATTAAAAATAGCTTAAATGGTACCTGCATCTAATAGTTTCAGAACTTCAGTTCTAACAACTTCTTTTATGTTACATTGAATGTCCCTATTAGGTTTAGCATTTTCATCAAGATGAATGTAATGCATGCGATCTCATCGAGTTTATACCCGTTATATCGGCTATGGTTCATCCTAATGCTTCTTTGTGCTCTCTTAAAACTTCCAAAAAATTACTTTTTTTTTTGTCATTTAGAGAAGATGAAATGATTACTGACGAACTGCTTTCTTCTCCCAAGAATGCTTATTGCATAGTTTTGGTGGTGATTCTAATGATGAGCTGATTATTTTCCCAGGTAGTGGTAGTTGTTCTATTCTTGACTTCTATTTATTGGTGTCTATGGATGGTGCTTGAATCAAATAAGGCATTAACCTCATCGATCGATATGTCAATATCAAAATCCAAACCAAAGTGAGATAAATATGTTTGTAAAGGATCATCACTAAGGTTAAAAAGAAAAGTATAATCAACTAATTTTTCTATTAAATCAACATCAATAATTCCATCATTTTCATTGTTAGGTTGTTTGGCAATGTTAAGGATATTCAACTCTATAGTCATGTTGTCAAAGGGCAACTGCATATTTTTTGTCTTACACTTAATGTAAGCATTAGCAGTTGCTAAGAAAGGACTTCCTAGGATAATAGGGATATGCTTATTTGAATCATGCAATGGTTAAGTGTCAATCACAATAAAATCAACAACAAAATAAAACTTATCTACCTATATAAGCATGTCCTCTACAATACCATGAGGTATTTTCATAGATCGATCTGCAAGTTATAATACAACTCTGAGTAAAGTAAAAGATTTGCACTAGCTCCTGAATCCAACAAAACTTTCTTAAATATATGGTTCTTAATGATACATAAGATAGTAAGGGATCTTAGGCCTTTAAATTTTAAAGAAATTTTTTATTGAAGTATAAAACTAATGTTTATGGTTAAAAATGAGTTCTTTTGAGCACGAATGCTTTTGTTTTTAGTGCAAAGATCTTTAAGAAACTTGTTATAAGAGGGCACTTGCTTTATAGCATCAAGCAAAGGTATATTAACAATTACCTATATAAAGCTCTTAATAATCTCACATGTGGAATTTCCCTTCTTTGCTTTAGATAACCTATGAGGAAATGGAGCTTTAGGGACATATTCTCGTGTGCTGCTTTCTTCTTTCTTCATTGATGATGAATCCTCAGAGTCTAAAGGTGCAACTTGAGTTATCTCTGGTATCTTCACTTTCTTGTCGACTTTTTACCTTTTCATAAAGTCATGATAGCTTTGAATTCTTTATGATGGTGGGGTGAACTGGTATTTCCTTAATGCACCACTCCTTTAGGATTAGGCACTGGTTGGCTTGGGAGATCGCCTTTCTTAACAGTCATTACTAAGGTTTGAACTAAAAAAGCAAGCTGACCTACATTTTTTCGAGTTTGAAATCGATTGGGATGGTCTCTCCATTCAGTATTATAAATGTTAGAATAAGGATTGTAGTTTAATGGCTTTCTCATTACACCTATGGCATTGGCTTAATCTGGATATGAGTCATGATCAAGATTATAGATATATGGCTCTGTTGAATTTTCAGCCGTCGAAGCTGCTATTTGGCGAGAAAATCATTCAACTATTTCTTTGGCTTCTTTAATTTCTGATCTTAACTCACCAATATGAACTATATTCACTCCTTTGACTTTTCTCATATTCCTGAATGATCGGCTTCGCTATTGGGAATTATTGGCCTGTCGCTGATGGAAATCTCAAATCTCTGATGAAATTTTCGACATCAATTCTCCTCCACTTGTCAAAGCTAGTCAAGGTCGAGGAGTCCAAGGCTAGTCGAGCCCGAACTCATTCTTTTGCTCGAGGCATTCATAGCCCGTCAAAGCTGGTCAAGGTCGAGGAGCCCCAAGGCTGGTCAAAACCCGAGCTCATCCTTCTGCTTGAGGTCTTCAAGTCCTCCGAGCACAACTCAATCACGCCAGTCACGGCATAGAAGAAACGCAAGATCCAGATACAGCTGGTCCGAGACAATCTGACCCGTTTCTCCAATGAATCAACACAATGATCGATTCCTGACCAATGCCCCACGCGGTATGGTGTCGTCATCATATCAGATGGCAGCACACGCCCCACGATGTCATTATTCCATGCGCACATGCCCGACACTATAATCAGGCCATCGTAACCCATGCGCACCAGACAGTCCCGCATTCCCAGGGAATGTCACAGTAATCTCGGCTGTCAGAGGGGCCCAGACACCATAGACGCAGGAACGGTATCCCCCGAAGTAAAAAGGGTGGGAAAACAGAAGTTTAAAAGGAAAATGGAAACAGAGGCAAAGGGTTCAGAAATTTCGACACAGGTTCTGCTTCTTCTTCTCCATTTTATTCTTTCTTGGAAGCTATTCTTACAAAAAAAGACGAATATACTCCATTTATTTTCTCCGGTCTCTCTAATAAAGAGGGATACAACAAGAACAACCCGATCACTGGCGACCCTCGACTTTGTTTTCGTGAGAAGGTCACTATTCGGTGAATAAAGAGAACCGAAATCGGAGAACACTTATACTCGAGCTCGAGTATACCATGACGAGGATTTTTTCGACATTATTTGAGGGCACGCTGAAAACAGCATCAAATTTTGGTGCCGTCTGTGGGGATCAGTTCAAAAAGCCTGATTTCCCAGCACATTCAGAAGACACAACGTAACAATGAGAGGAAAGAGCAGAAGGGAATAAGTCTAGAGGAGTCGGTAACTTTGAGGGAAGGGGCCAATGAGGCTCAAAATAGAGAGATCCAAGAGAGATTGGATCGGATGGAGAAATAAATGGAGGCGTTGACGTCCATCCTGCAAGAGCTCAGGGAGGGACAGAGGAGAGCATGTAATGACGTCCCTGAGTCAAGCCATGGAAATGCCTCCGTCAGGGAGCAGGTGGGAGATGAAGCCCAAAGACCAAAAACAGCAAATGTTGCCGGGAGGGATGAGACAAATTTGGAGGAAAGGGGATCTCATCAACACCTACAGGACACGGCACCCACCTCCCGCGCGGAAGAATTGGAAGGGGAAGTACGGAGGTTGGCATAGGTTGTGGAAGATCTCCGGGAAAACGAAAAAGGTCTGAGTTGGAGGATAATGCTGGATAACGAGTCCCCACTCTCGGTGGAAATCATGGGCGCTACGATGCCCCGAGATTTTCGTTTCCTAGATTTAAGATTTTCAGGGAAGAGTGACCCGCTGGTCCACATAGAACGGTTCAACGACATGACCGGGGTGCAGGCTTGATGGTAACCCAGCGGTGCAGGGCCTTCCCACTTACTCTCGAGGGAAGGGCAAGAGAGTGGTATTACAGACTACCACGAGGAAGCATTCTGAGCTTTGAGCAGATGTGCAGAGAATTTGCACAGCAGTTGTGGGGCGCAGTAACTCCCGAAGATGACATGATGGAGTTATCGGAGATAAAACAGAGGGAGGGAGAACCCCTCCGGGAATTTGTTAAGAGGTACCACCGGTCGGTTCAAAATCTCGGGGCATTTAATCATTCCGAGGCACTGAGGGGATTAAAGGATGGAATTAGGATGGGAAGGCCATGGTACAGCTTGCGAAGCCCTTCAATCCGCTCATATTCGGATGCGTACGAATAGGTGAAGATGGACATGGTTATCGAAGAAGAAAAGGCTGCAAAACTGATAAGTGAACAGGGTAGTGGAACGAAGAGGAAGGAAAAAGGATGTCCTGCCCGAGGAACGTTGACTTCCAAGGTGATAAGGGATCGGGTTGCTCCCTACAATCCTTATTAAAGAGCTCCCCAGCCATGGATGATTCCGCGCCACCTTGCGGGTCTCCGGGCCGGAATCACAGGGAGTACAGGAGTCACGTCGACCATCCATCCTGCAACCAAACACCGAGCCGACCTATCTTTGGACCACAACTGAGTCGATCAGTCCATTGCCACCCCACCGGAAGCTTCCCGAGGGATCGGGTGATACGGTGGTGGAGCGGAGCCCTCGTGCAGGCAATACACTAAATTGAAAATGTCACTCGAAGAAATACTCCAAGTGGCAGAAGAGCGAGGACTGTTGAGCCCTCCAATACCGATGGCTAAACCGGCTCGTAAACGAGATAAGGGACGATTTTGCCGCTTCCACGGTGACCACGGCCACTCAACGTCAGAGTGCCGGGATTTGAAGAACTAGGTGGAAGACCTGGTAAGAAATCGGTATTTGGATGAGTTTATTCTTACAAAAAAAGACATCCAGTGGTCGAGCAGCAATTGGAGGAAGACAACCGAGTCTATGACATGGATCTGGAGCCACCGGCCACGAGGGTGATTTCGGGAGGATCCACGATGGTAGGAAATTCAAACAGGGCTCGGAAAAATTATTGCAGATATGCCGCTACAGGCCGAAAGGTCCTATTCACTACATCCGCGGCAAAAAAGGTCAAGGTACGGCAAGTGCCCATTATGTGGACGGAGGAGGATGAGGTGGGGGTACTATACCCCCATGAGGATATTGGTGGACTCGGGAAGCTTGGTGGACATTCTCTTCGAGGATTGGGAATAGCAGGTGCGAGCCTCGAGCAGACGAGCACTTCCCTGAAAGGGTTCGGGGGAGGAAAGTTGATCCCCCTCGAAATCATCAAATTGGCCGTGACCATGGGCTTGAGGCCTTTTGAAAAGAATATGATGTTGGACTTTGTGGTGGTGGATGAAGTTAGCCCCTACCAAGCAATACTGGGGAGGCCATTCATGAGGATCAGCCAATCAGTTTTGTTCACCCATTACTTAGCCACGAAATCATCGAGTAAATGGGTACGTGGAGTCGTCGAGGCGGCCGAGAGTCGCGAGGAACTGTTTTGCCGTGGCGGTAAAAGAAACCATGCAAATAACGTCACTAGACTCGAGGGGGGAGTCAAAGAATGGTAGACAAGAGCCAGCCAAAGAATTAGAGAAAGTTAGAATAAGGCCAGACGACCACGAGAAGAAGGTCCGAATCGGCTCGGGCATTAGCGAGGAGCTGAAGAAAAATATGGTCGAATACCTGCAAGCACATTCTGATGTATTTGCTTGGACACACGGGGATATGCCTGGGATCGACCTGGAGGTGGCGTGTCATAGGTTGGCGATACGGAAGGACGCTAAGCCAGTAAGACAGAAGAGGAGGTGCGTCAACCAAGAAAGATACGAGGCCATAAACTGTGAGGTGGAGAAGCTGCTGAAAACGGGATTCATAAGGGAAGTCTCTTGCCCCGAATGGATCTCGAACGTGGTGTTGGTCAAGAAGGCAAGTGGGAAATGGAGAATGTGCGTGGACTTTACAGACGTGAATAAAGCTTGTCCAAAAGATAGCTTCCCATTGCCAAAAATAGACCAGCTGGTGGACTCCACGGCTGGACACGGACTGTTTAGCTTCATGGACGCCTTCTCGGGCTATAACCAGGTCCCCATGCACCGGCCAGACGAGGAATACACAGTCTTCATCACCAATCAGGGTCTGTTTTGCTACAAGGTTATGCCCTTCAGCCTGAAGAACGTGGGTGCAACATACTAGAGACTGGTGAATAAGGTCTTCAAGCCACTAATAGGTCGAACGATGGAGTTTTATATGGACGATATGATTACTAAATCGAAAGAGGCGGGAGTGCATGTAACGCACTTGAAAGAAACCTTCGCACTCCTAAGAAAATATCGGATGAAACTAAATCCAGAGAAGTGTGCCTTTGGAGTCGGTTCAGGAAAATTCTTGGGCTTCATGGTCAGCCATAGAGGGATCGAGGCCAATCCGAAAAGATAAGAGCAGTAGTAGAGATGAAGTCCCCACGTACCCTCAAGGAGATACAAAGTCTTATAGGCAAATTGGCATCCCTCAACAGGTTCATATCCCGGGCCACGGATAAATGCCGAGTCTTCTTCCAAGAAATGAGAAAAGGCACGAAGACAAAGTGGACACCAGAATGTGAAGCAAAATTCTAGTAGTTGAAGGGATATCTGCTAAAAGCCCCGCTGCTGTCAAAACCTCGAGCAGGGGAGGTCCTGTATCTGTATTTGGCTGTCTCACAATGGGCAACGAGCTCGATTCTGGTAAGAGAAGAGTTAGGGGTGTAGTACCCCGTCTACTACACGAGCAGAGCCTTGTTGGGGGCTGAAACTCGATATCCACCAATGGAAAGATGGGCATTGGCCCTGGTGACAGCAGCCCGAAAGCTGATGCCATACTTCCAAGCACATTCGGTGACAGTTTTAACGAACCAACCGCTCAGGCAGACTCTGCACAAGCCAGAGACTTCCGGAAGGTTGGTGAAATGGTCGGTGGAGCTCAGTGAATTCGACATCAGCTACCAACCCCGAACAGCTATAAAAGCTCAGTCCTTAGCTGATTTCGTGGTCGAGTGCACAGAAAGGAATGAAGAGATGGAGGGCGAGCATCCACCGTACTCCTCGACCTCAAATAATGCATGGACAATCACAATAGATGGGATCCCATACCTGAAAATCACATTTTTCCAAATGAAGTCAGTGGTTTTGCTTTCTGTGATACTACTCAAAGCTCCCACTTCGACCCATTTAGTAAAATAATCAATTGCCGGATGCCTTCCCCTTTGGTAACGGCCCGATCAAGTCGATCCCCCATTGAGTAAATGGCCATGGTGAATTCATCACCGTGAGGTTCTCAGAAGGCTGGGTCATGTAGTTGGCAAAGCTTTGGCAACTCTTGCAGCTCCTGGTCTTCTCTTGTGCATCTTGATGCATGCGGGCCAAAAGTACCCCGCCTCAAGGCCTTGAAAGCCAAAGACCTCTCCCGGAGTGGTTCCCGTAGATTCCTTCATGTATTTCTCGAAGGACATAATCGGCTTCTTCTTGGTCTAAGCACCGTAACAGCGGGAGAGTGTATCCTCGTCTGTACAAGACCCCATCGATCAGAGTATACCTGGCCGCTTTACACTTCAGTTTCTTTGCCTACTTCTTATCGGTAGGTAACGTTCCTTCCTTGAGGTAAGAAACAATTGGTTCCATCCAGGTGCTGCTCGACGATAAACTCATCACTTCGTCTTCATCGAGCAGGTCTTGATTTCTAGAGGGATAGACTTCCGCATTTTGGGGTCGGAAGTAGCGGCCATTCGAGCTGTCATGTCAGCTCAAAAATTCTTCCCCTCTTGATCCGCTCCACCTCGACTGCTCAGAAATTCTTTATTAGCTGCTTTACCTTCCGAAGGTAAGCCTCCATCTTCTCGCCCTTTGCTTGGAAGCTTTCGTTGAGATGATTTGCTACCAGCTGTGAGTCTGTTCGAAGCTTTACTTCTTCTGCCTTCACTACCAAAGCGAGCTTCAATCCCGTAATTACAGCTTCATACTCAGCCTGATTGTTGGTGTACACGTTGGTTACGGACAACGGGAGACAATTTGACAACAACAAGTTCAGGGACTTTTGCAAAAACATGGGGAAAGAGCTGAAGTTTTGTTCTCCATCACACCCGCAAGCCAACGGGCAAGTAGAAGGCTCGAATAAGACTATAAAACGTCTCTTGAAGACCGGACTGGGTGAGCAGAAGGGAGCTTGGGTGGACGAGTTGCCTGGTGTCTTGTGGGCTTACAGAACCACACACAAAACGGTCACTGAGGAAACCCCATTCTCTTTGGCATTTGGACATGAGGCAGTTTCTCCAACTTAAATAGGAATGGGAACACACTGAACAGAGTACTTCAATGAAGAGCAAAACGACGAGCAGATATGTGCAGGGCTGGACTTCTTGGAAGAGAAAGGGAGAACACCACTGCAGAGATCGCAGAGTATCAGCAGAGAGTGACTCGCTATTATAATCAGAACGTGCACATCTGCCGATTTCAGGTGGGAGATTGGGTACTTAGAAGAGTCAATCAAAACACGAAGGACCCCAGGCAAGGTGTGTTAGTGCCGAATTGGGAAAGTCCCTTCAAGGTCTCTCAAATAGCTAGATGGGGAGCATACCGGCTGAATCACCCTGATGGACGAGAAGTCAAGAGGCCATTGAACGTACAACATTTAATTAAATATTTCCAGTAAGTTTCCTCGTGATTTAAGCATTAATATATAATTCCTTACGAAATGGAGATGTACAAAATTCTGAACATGTGTAAAGCAAGAAAAATGCTTTCAATGTTAATTCAATATAGACAAGATTGAAGCCAATGAGTTCGAAGACAACGAAAAGGTCAAAAGTCTCAAAGCCTAGCTTAAGGCGAGACGGTGCCAAGCGTGAGCCAGTTGCAAGCTCAAGTAAGAAAAGCTCAAGAAGACAACGCAAAGGCCGGAAGTCTCAAAGCCTAGCTTAAGGCGAGATGGTGCCTAGCGTGAGCCAATTGCAGGCTCGAGCAAGAAAAGCTCAGGAAGACAACGCAAAGGCCGGGAGTCTCAAAGCCTAGCTTAAGGCGAGACGGTGCTAAGCGTGAGCCAATTGCAGGCTCGAGCAAGAAAAGCCCATGAAGACAACATAAAGGCCGGAAGTCTCAAAGCCTAGCTTAAGGCGAGACGGTGCCAAGCGTGAGCCAATTTCAGGCTCGAGCAAGAAAAGCCCATGAAGACAACGCAGAGGCCGAAGTCTCAAAGCCTGGCTTAAGGCGAGGCGGTGCCAAGCGTGAGTCAGTGCGAGACTCGAGCAAGAAAAGCTCGCGAAGACAATGCAAAGGCCAGAAGTCTCAAAGCCTAGCTTAAGGCAAGATGGTGCCAAGCGTGAGGTAATTGCAGGCTCGAGCAAGAAAAGCTCAGAAAGACAACGCAAAGGCCGGAAGTCTCAAAGCCTAGCTTAAGGCGAGACAGTGCCAAGCGTGAGCTAATTACAGGCTCGAGCAGGATAAGCTCACGAAGACAACGCAAAGACCAGAAGTCTCAATGCCTAGCCTAAAGCGAGGCTGGTGCCAAGCGTGAGCCAATTTCAAGCTCGAGCAAGAAAAGCTTAGGAAGACAACGCAAAGGCCAGAAGTCTCAAAGCCTAGCTTAAGGCGAGATGGTGCCAAGCGTGAACCAATTACAGGCTCGAGCAAGAAAAGCTCATGAAGATGACGCAAAGGCCAGAAGTCTGAAAGCCTAGCTTAAGGCGAGACGGTGCCAAGCGTAAAACAACGGCAGGCTCGAGCAGAATGAGCTCGCAAAAAGCACAAGGGCTAAGCTTAAGTCAATTATCGACTCGGGCAGATCAAGCTCATAAAAGAAACAGAGGCCTTTAAGCCTAACTCAAGGCAAGACTACCACGTATAAGCCAAGAGATGATACGAGTAGAAATGGCTCGGAGAAGAAACACAAGGGCCCAACGCTTATTAAAATTTACTTAGCAAGTGCACAAAGTCAATCCCACAAGGAAATGCAAGGTAAAAATATACGTACAAACACGGAGGCAAATTGTCCAATATATATTCTTTATTCATTCGTAAAAATAAAAATACAAGTACAAGAAGGATATGTAAAAAAAAAAAAAAGAAAGATCAATCGGTTGGAGCAGTTGGGCTAGCGGGGAGCTGGGTCCTCGAATGGTGGAGTAGTTTCAGTGGCATTAGCAGCAGCGGCGGGAGTATTAGCGGCAACAACGGGAGGAGCAGCCTCTCCGGACTCGGCAAAGGCCTCGGTGAGGGGACTCACGGCTCTTGAATTGGGACATCGTGCTCGAGCATATACTCCGCGACGCTTGCCCCGAGCTTAGATAGGTCCACTTCAAGATGTTCCTTGCTCAAGGCAAACATGAGGCAGCTATAGCTGAAAGACACCCCCATCATTGTACTCTGTCGTGAGCCTGTCTTCCAAAGACTCCACCCTCTTCTAGAAACGAGAAGTCTCCTCCTCCATAGTCTTCTCGAAGGAGAACCTCTGCACGTTCAAGAACTTTCGAGCATTCAATAGCTCCTCCCGGACAAGAGACAGCTTTTTCTTGAGCTGGATTACTCTAGAATCCGACATTGCTGCCTTCTCCTCGAGTGTGGAGTTCTCCTCGTGAAGCTTCATTGCCACCTCATCCTTCTGCTCAAGACCCTGTTTCAAGCTCTGAATTTCTACTCGGAGCTTCCTCCGGGAATCTTGAGTCTTAGCCTTGAATCTGGTAGTAACAGCAGCAGCATGAGAAGAGAGGCGGTGGAAAGCGCCAACCAACTCATCAGCATCGTAGGACTCCATCCCATCCAAGAACTTATTCTCCATCTGTCTAACAAAGTCCTTGACATAGGGATCGGCGCGGCCGGGCCGTTTCTTCTCCTGCACCCATTCTGATCGAAGCCGATTTGACGTTGCAGTCCTCGGACGTCTGTGGGCTGCACCCTCTTCTGCTCGCCCTGTCTCCTGAACTAAGGGGGCAGCTCGAACCGGTGAAGTGGGAGTATCGGTTCGAGGCCTTTTTGCTGGAGCAGAAGAGCTGCTCGCGTCTCCCAAAGTCCTTGCAGGCCTCTTCAACATATTGAGCACGTCATTCATCTCTTCATCTGAGACCAGGCCAAACTCCACAAAATTCTGTGCTGTGAGTAGCTCCTTGCACGAGCTCGCGTTTTCAAGGGCAGTGTTGTCGCGTGCTTGAAGCTCTTCCCTAATCATATAAGAGGCACCCCAAGACACTGCAACAACAATAACCAGAGCAAAATAGTGAGAAAAGATGCGAGCAGAAGAACAAAAATAAAAATTCATTGGACAAGTGAACGACTTGGAGTGCAAAAATGCCATTGAACCGGAGGGATCCCCTTGGAGAGAAGTGTAGTATGCACCTAATCTCCCAGCAAAGAAGAATTTACCCTTCCAGCTGCCACCAGAAGTGGCGAGATCAATTATGGGTTTCTTGCCCTTCAGGCTGGAGGTGAGATAATACCAACCAGCATCCTTCGGGCTGCATTTCAATTGGTAGAAGTGCTTTATCTCCTCTACCAAGGGCCCATCGAGGTTGCACCGTCTCCATAACACATAGAGGCCAGACAGGACCCTTCACCCATTTGGGTTCAGGCCAACCAGAATCTGGACGAGTCGGGCAAAATAAAGTTGAAAGGCAGCTGACCCCACCTAAAATACTCCACGTGGAAGGTGGCATACCCCTGAGGAGGACGGCTGGGTATGTTACCCTTACTCGGCACTCGCAAGTCCACATTGTCTGGTATGCAGTGGGTGTCCCTAACCCTATCCGGATCCTGGTGTGTGGTTTCACACCTCATGGAGTCAATGGGATACCCCTACCCTCGATCAGTCGGTGACTCTTCCCACGATGCGGCTAGGTCTCCACTGCGATTAACACCCTTACGAGCCGGAATCTCTCACTGGGATTATACTAAGGGTTCTACATCACTTGCAGAGGACGATTCCTCAGATGACATCCTACGGGGTTGTTGGGTATTTGACATGTTTCCTATAGATAGATCTATCCAGTGGGAATTGAAAACCCAAATGAATGAAGAACAGAGGGGAAACAAGAAAAAAGAAAGAGGTTTATACCTGAGCAAATGTTGACGGTCGGACATAGCAGCAACGATAAAAAGAAAGACGAGAAGCACTTGCAAGCGAGTAATTTAGGTCTGAGTAAAAATGAGCAATATGAAGCACAGTGAAGAAATCGAGGGTTTTTAAAGGGGAGAGTGCGTCTCTTTAGCCAACGGCACGCATCTCAAGAGACGCAACTGTTCAAGTAAAGTCTCTTCAAAATTCAAACACATGGCCAGGATCCACCCACGTGTCCGGCATTAAATATGAAATGATGGAAGCGGAAGATAGCTCAACACAGGGAAATGAAAAGGCAGGGAAGCTGGCCCATACAAGAAGTTTCTAGTCATATCTCGCTTCACTCCAAAGACTAGAAACTGGGGGACTGGTGTTTGGGTAATATCGGGCAGGTCTCCTCGAGGCCAATCTAGCTCGAGTAAAACACCTCGAGGTCAATCCATCTCGAGTAGAGACCCGATCATCGGCACGAAGACAGACCTTATTAGGTGTCAAAGCTGGTCAAGGTCGAGGAGTCCAAGACTAGTCGAGCCCGAACTCATTCTTCTGCTCGAGGCATTCATAGCCCGTCAAAGCTGGTCAAGGTCGATGAGCCCCAAGGCTGGTCGAAACCTGAGCTCATCCTTCTGGTCGAGGTCTTCAAGTCCTCTGAGCACAACTCAATCACGCCAGTCACGGCACAGAGGAAACACAAGATCCAGATACAGCCGGTCCGAGACAATCTAACCCGTTTCTCCAGTGAATCAACACGACGATCGATTCCTAACCAATCCCCCACGCGGTATGGTGTCGTCACTGTTATCGATGGCCGGCACAGGCCCCAACAGTGCCTTCATTCCATGCGCACATGCCCGACACTATGATCAGGCCATGGGAACCCATGTGCACCAGACAGTCCCGCATTCCCAGGGAATGTCACAGTAATCTCGGCTGTCAGAGGGGCCCATATACCATAGACTCAGGAACGGCATCCCCCAAAGTAAAAATGGCGGGAAAATAGAAGTATAAAAGGAAAATGGAAATAGAGGCAAAGGGTTCTGAAATTTCGACACAGGTTCTACTTCTTCTTCTCCATTTTATTCTTTCTTGGAAGCTATTCTTACGAAAAAGGATGAATATACCTCTTTTATTTTCTCCGGTCTCTCTAACAAAAAGGAATATAATAAGAACAACCTGATCACTAACTTGAGCGTCGAAGGGTTTTCACCGGAAAAACACCTGGTGACCCCTGACTTTGTTTTCGTGATTGCAGGCTAGAGAAGGTCACTGTTCCGGTGAATAAAAGAGAACTCAAATCGGAGAACACTTCTGCTCGAGCTCGAGTATACCGCGAGCAGGAGTATTTTCGACATTTTTTGAGGGCACGCAGAAATCAGCATCAACATAATACATACAAAAACAAAATTAAAAATAAAGGGAAGAGAAATTACGGTACTAACCTTGCCACGTTTGTTACAACTTTGTTATGAAAATACATTCAAATGCTATGAATGTACAATAAGAGGAAAATGACACATGAAATAAAATAATACGTGGTTAAACCAACCACATAGATTAACAAGATCAACGAAAAATTATAAAGAAAAATAAAATAAAAATTAAATTATAAAAATTAGAAGAAAATAAATTAACTGAAATTAAAATAAATTGAAATTAAGATGAATTATAGGCGGTTAAACTGGCCATACAAAAAGATATTTACACAATAAATAAAATTAACTCTGCGAATTAAAATGACTTACCTCCCGACAACAGTGCCAAAAACTTGTTGTGTAAATTTTATTGAACTCGCAAGCGCATGAATCTATTGCAGTATAGATTAACGGTCATGAGTACTGATCCCACAAGGAGGTGGATTTCAATTGTGCAGAGTTATTATTCAATTGTGGTGAATGTTTTAATATATTTTATCCTAAAATTTTAAATTAAAATGACAATAATAACATGGGAATTAATTAATGCAATAAAGTGATTGGGTTTCAGGATTCACACTCAATATTTCACCATAGGTTTAATATTCCTTTTTAGTTCCAATTAATTTACGAGACGTTTATTTCCACTCCTCATAAACCTAACTCTAATGATATCAAGCACTCATTATGCCAGGAAAAATAATCTTATGTTAAATGTGCTATAAAGAACACACTGTGCAAGGTAATAATAATGTAATTGTCAACAAGGTGGCAAGACTATCCACTAACTAACCTTGATGAATTTCATGTCAACAATAAATCAAGACCTACCTCATTAGTTAAAGGGAGGTTTTTTTCAAATAATTCTAGGGTAAAGTATTCACCGAGCCAAATTATAATAATCTTGCTCGAGGAAACTGGTATACCAATGCAATATCTAGATAAGATTACTACTATCTATCTAAGATAAGTCAAATAATTTAAATAAATTATGGAAAGTGAAAATAAAATTACCAAATTAAGCCCATAGATCATGTTGATGCTTCATCTTTAACCCAAGCTTGGAAATTAATTAGCTACTCATTTTATAACTAGGGTAAAATAAAAATTTTATTAAAATATATAGAAAATACAAGATAGAGTAGGAATTATAGAAAATGGAGCTCAAAAATGGATTTAGGGTTTTCAAATTAAAGGGCGAGCCCCTTTTAATAGATAGAAAGAGTAAATCATGGCCATCGAATGAAACAATTCAGACGCCTAGGATTGCACCATGTGGAAATCTTTGATTGACTGGAACACGTCACAAGAGCTGTCATTCGATATATATGCATGTACGGTATGCACGTTTTTTAGTCCACTAATGCACTGCCATGTCATCGGTCAACCTAAAAGTCAACAAGTATAATTCAGTGCGTTGCATGTATTGTAAGCACATTTTCGATCCAATAGACTTTGCCACATCATTGGTCAACGCCACGTCAATAGTTCTTTCTAAGGTTTTAACTTATTCTAAGTTAAAAAATAGTGTTCGTTTTACTGTCTGACTTCTCGTTTATTGTAAAATGACCAAAATACCCCTAAAATACATAAAGTACACAAAAACACACACAAACATATACAATCAAAGATCAAAGGACTTAAAATATATAAAAGTGGAGATGTTAGTGAGACTTAGAGTGCAAAATGATGATTTTACCCTTCATAAATATACATTCTTTAAGACTCTACAATACCATTAGCTTCTGTAATGAGCTTTTTTATAATTTTTATTAAGAGTTGCTTGTCAAACTGCAACTTCTTTTAGCAGCAAGAGGCTGGTTATCTAAAATATAGTAAATTTTATCACCACCAAGAGACTTGTAGCAAAAAGTAAGAATTACAATTCAATACCAATTCACTTTTTAGTAGCTTTATTTACATAGAAATTGAGCCTTGTTGGCAAAACTAATAAAGAAGATTAAGTATGATGCATATGCTCCATCAAGATGCTTCTGGTATATATATCTAATCAAACATTAACAATTCTTGCCTAAGTATAATTGAGGATCAGCATATGAAAATGAGGCAAGAGCTTGAATATTAAGCTAAAAGGACAAAATGTTAATACTTGCTCTTGTATCAATTACAATAGGCTTTCTAAGATAACTTAATTCATTTTCTAGCTCCAAAATGGTTTTATAAATTAAAAAAACTAGATGCCTGGGATTCCAAATTTGACTATAGTATCCAAATTTTAAAATATAGCCATTATTTTTCAATTCTAAGCACAAATAAAATAGCATCGGGATGGAACATTCAAATTTTGTGATATGATTGAATAAAGTGCCAAGACAGGGATGGGCTATTGGCATAAAATTTAAATGGCAAGATAAGAATGAGTTGTTGAGATAAATCTCATTATAGAAATAGTTTACAGCTTTTTTTTTTTGTAATAAGTTTGGCTCTACAGTAACTTTTTGTTCTTATTATTTATATATATTTGTATAAAGCAGAGAGATGTGGAAAAAAATTTTAGTATTTTCATTTCAATAAAGAGGAATTCGCCCTAGAAGTAGGAAGCTAGCTTATCTTTCTTATGATTTTCTTGCAATACATCCCTTATATATAAAAAAAAATCATATATTTTTTATTTAGCTACTTGGAAGCATCTTAGCTAAATGTTCTGAACCCATTCCATGTGCAAGGTGCCAAGCTAATTTTCTTCCACAAAATTAAGTCAATAATAAAAGCAAAGACCATTTTTTCAAATCTAATGCAGAAAAATCAATAATTTAAAATGAAATTGGGGAAAAGAATAATTTTACACAACTTAGTGTTTACATCGCTAGCCATTGGTGACCAAAAAATAAAATGATAGCATTAGAGTCTTGATACCCAAGACACTTAAGACCTAATGATGGTAGCAGTGATGCTTGAAACATAAACAAAATAGCGGATCTAGGTTAGTGGCACACTTATATTTTGGTGGATATCATGACAACTTCGACAGCTTTATAGTAGGTTTTATAGTAAGTTAGTTCGTGACAATGTTCACGAAGACAACATGGCCTCCTAAAATTAAATCAGTTGAGGTAGAGGATTCGGCTTTGATTTTCATCACATAAAATTTGGCTAGCTAGGGTTTGTCGTAATATTTCTTAACTTCCATGGATTTGGGAAAGATGAGCGAAGGTGAGTTTAGAAATATAAAGTTTGAGAAATTTAGTGTTAAGTTAATTTACCTATGTATTTGTTTTGATAGTCTTTTATATTTTAAAATTATTAAAATGAAAAAAATTGTCATAATGGTCTTTTTATTTAACTTTAGAAGTTACTATTGATACCATCTAGAGGTCTTAAGTTTGAATTTAGACTAAAACAAAATAGAAATTGATAATTTTTGCTATTGATAACGTAATGTCAAGGATTATCGATGTTTAGCTTCATCGACACTTTAAACATAGAAAATGGCCCAAGTGTGTGTACATTCTCATACTTTTTAACAAAATGTCACAAGACAAGTATTATAAAGCTCATTTTTCTAGTAGCGTTAATCTATTGTTATATGTGGTTGGAGGTGATGCTGTTTGATTTGTCTAACTTATCAAAAACAGTTGTCATGGATTATTGCTTTGAAATATTAGAACTTATAATCCCTTTATTTGTATGGATTATTGTAGAATTTATATTTGTATGGATTATTGTAGAATTTATATTTGTATTTGAATTTTTTTAATTGTATGTGATCTAGGTCTAAACCCAAAATCCAGAAGCCCAAATTTTTTTAAGTTTTACCCATACCAGACCTGGAGTTAGAAAAACTGAGTTTTAATCTGGGTTCAGTATGACATTTTGGTATCCAGGTTTAGAACCGAGAAGGCCAAACTAGGACCCAGACCTGAATTTTTCCATCCCTACATTAGATAGGTCTTTATTCCTATAAATATTCTTAACTCCCTCAGTATGATTAAAATCACTGAAATGAAGTTCTTTCCTAGGTGTATAGAGGTCTAAACCCTTATAAAGGTACCAGGGATCTTATCAAGGTCACTTAGGGTTTCAAATTGGGATTTTACGATTGGGTTGATAAAATTATGATTGGATGATGAAAAAATGAAGTTTAGGAGGTTTAGAATGACGAAGGTGGTTCAGTTTTGCAAAATATAGTCAAGAAAGTATAGACTACCTTTTATCTTCCAATAGCTTAGCATTTTTTGTACACAATATCAGTGAACTTTTAACTCATTAATTATCATCTAGTTCTGACATCTTATGTTTCTGCTTTATAACGTTGAGTTGGTTATTGAATAAAAGGTGATCCATTATCCTTAACTTCTGATTTCACATATTTATTTCAATTTCTTGTTGATAATTGATTCATTTTAAGATCATATCATGAATATAAAATATCTCAAAGCCATTTTAATGCATGAAAAATGAATCTATACATAATTAAACAAATCATATCAAACATATCAATCAAGTTTACAGTACAAAGAAAAATAACAAGTTAGGATACAATTTTCATCATTCTAAGCTCATGCCTAATTTTATGAACTTCTTTTCACTAACGGTTTTGTGAAGATATCAACAAGTTAAATTTCACTATAAATAAATTCAATCTCAACATTGCTTTTTAAACATGATCTTTTAGGAAATGATGTCTAATATCTATATGTTTAGTCCTAAAATACTGAATATGATTCTTTGACACATTGATGTGTTTTCATATTTAATAGGAATATGATCTAGTGTAATGCTATAGTCTCTTATATGTTTGTTTCATGCATAATTCTTGTGCACAACAAATTTTGGCTATAATATATTCTTTCTCAATGGTAAAAATTGCAATTGAATTCTATTTCTTAATAAACCAAGAGACTAGACAGTGTCCTAGAAAATAATACGTTCCACTAGTACTTTCCTATCAACCTTATAACCGGCAAAGTCGATATCCAAATAACATGTTAAGTCTATGTGTGTTCTCCCAAGATATTAAGGCTAAGGTTAATAGTGCCACTCAAATAATAAAAAGTCCTTTTAATAGCAAGTGAATTTGACTCTTTAGGACATTTCTAAAATCTAACACACAAGCACACACTAAACATAATATCAAGCTTACTAGCAGTTAAGTAGAGTAAGGATCTAATCATACCTCGATAGGTCTTGATGTCAACCTCCTTACCTTTTCCATTCTTGTCCAATTTTAATGGTAGCACTTATTGGAGTGCATTTTGTCGTTCCATTTTCATACCCAAATGGTTCGAGTAATCTATCACGTACTTGGTTTGATTTATGAAAATCTATTCCTCATTTTGTTTTATTTTTAGTCCAAGGAAGTACTTCAGCTCTCCCATCATGCTCATCTCAAATTCTTTGCTCATATAAGATGAAAATTCCTTACCGAACAACTTAATAGTAAAACCAAAGATAATATCATCAACATAAATTTGAACAATAATGATATCATTGTTTTTATAGTCAATAAATAGAGTTATGTCAGCCTTCCCCATTGAAAAACTATTATTCAACAAAAAATTTTTAAGCCTACCATCATACCATGCTCTAGGTGCTTGTGTTAAACCATGCAATGCTTTTGATAACTTATAAATATGATCTAGAAATTTTGCATTTTCAAATCTAGTAGGTTGTTTCACATAAATGTACTCTATAATGTAACCATTTAAAAATACAATTTTGACATCTATTTGATATAAAATGAAATCTTTATGACATGCAAATGTTAATAACATCCTAATATACTCTAATTTAGCTACAGGTGTAGTTGTCTCATCAAAATCAATTCCTTCTTCTTGGTTGTAACTTTGAGCCATTATTCAAAATCTTATTCCAAAATACCCATTTAGTACTTATGATGGATTGATGTTTTGATTTTAGAACTAATTCCTATGCATTATTTCTCGCAAATTAATTTAACTCCTCTTACATTGCCATAACCCAAGATTCATCATTTTTTGAGTTCGAAAAGGATTTAGGTTCAATTTGAGAAATGAATGCAGCATGCACACAAGTGTTTCTAAAAGATAATCTAATAGTTATTCCTCTAAAAGGATCACTTAATATTAAATCTATTATATGAGAAGAAACATACCTTCACTCCTTGGGAGTGTTTGAGAAGTACCTTCATTTTCATCCGTATTTGTTTCTTTACATAGCTCCTCATGATTTCTAAGTAGCGCATCTTTTTGCTTATCTTTTGAAGACATTTCTTGTGACTCTTCATCTATATGATCACCAACACAAAGTTTCTCTATAAATAAGGGGTTAGACTCATCAAACATGACATGTGTGGACTACTTCACAGCTAAAGTTCTTTTGTTATAAACACTATAAGCTTTGTTTAAGTTTGAATACCCAAAAAAGATGTCAACTTTGGATTTAAGATCAAATTTTCCTAAATATCTTTTGTGTTCAAATAAAGCACTTACAACAAAAAAAAACTTTAAAATATAAATTTTAAGTTTTTTATCCTTTCAAAGCTCATATCAACGCACGATTTAAAACATAATATGCAATGTTGATAGCTTCGACCCAAAATTATTTAGGTAAGACATTTTCATTTAACATGATCCTAACCATTTCTTAAATAGGTCTATTATTTTTCTCAACAACTCCATTTTATTATGGAGTCCTAGGTGAAGAGAATTAATGTTCAATGCCAAACTCAATAAAAGAACATTCAAAGGCATGATTTTCAAATTCTCCTCTATGATCAATCTTAATGAATGCAATGCCATAACTTTTTTCATTTTGAACCTTTTATAAAATACTTTAAATGCATCAATGGCATCATCCTTATTGGCTAAGAATAATATCCATGTGCATCTAGAAAAATCATCAACAATTACAACGGCATAATACTTGCCACTCAAGCTAGCATATCTAAAAGGTCCAATTAAATATATATAAGTAATTAAATTAGTTTTAAAGTGGAAACATGATTTTTACATTTGAAATAGGTTTTGATTTGTTTACCAAATTGGCATGTTTTACAAATCGTTCCTTTTTGAAAGCTAATTTTTGGAGGACTTTTAACCAAATCATTTTTTAAAATCTTTGAAATTCAATCCATGATTGAATGTCCTAATCTTCTATGCCATAACCAACCATCATCATGCAATGCGGAAAAACATTTATCATGGTAGATGCACATTCTATGTCAATGGTATAAACATTATCACATCTATTTCTAATAAAAAAAAAATTTGCTATCGTATGCTTTCTCAATAATGCATTAAGTTTTATTAAAACTAACTCTATAACCCTTATCATATACTTGACTAGTGCTAATCAAGTTGTGTTTCAAGTTTTCAACCAAACATACAATTTTAATGAGAGTAGAGGAAACTTTACCAACATTACCAATTTGGAGAATCTTTCCTTTTTAAATTGTCTCCAAAATATTCGAGCCAGAATGAATAGATAGCATGATAAAACCGTTAACGGTGGAGTCCATTAAGAGGGTAGTTGAGCTAATAGTAGTTCTAGTCTGTTCTGCTTTGCTAATCAAGTAAGGGAGCTGCCACTGTTAAGGAAATCTACATTGAAGCAGCAACTAATTTCTTTACATATATGCATTTTTAATGCACTAGATATTTTTTTTTGAGTAATCAATATTTGTTGATATGCATTGTCCGTGCACCATAAATGCAACTAGCGACCGTAGTGATGAATCAATAAGCTGTCTCTTTTTATATCAAAAATAGTTCCTCTCTACTGAGGTTTAAAAAAAACATAAAACTACTATTGATAATTTTTACCAAGAATTTGGTCATAGTTTTCTAAATTCTCCTGTGAATTGGGGAACTAGCAGGTTCTTGCCCTTAAAAAGGGAAGTTACTACCTAGGAGATAGAACAAATAGAAGAAAAAAAAATTGGGCAAATTAACACCAAAATTAAAAAAGAAACTTAGAGACATCCGTTAGGGCAAATGGAGTTATTTTAACAGCACCAAGGTTTCCTAACGAGTATATAAATCTTTTCATCATAAGGAAACAGTATATACTAACTGATTTTTGGAAATCTTCTTTAATTAATATATGTTGATAATTAATTTGAAATCTACAGTTATTAGTTTCTAGACTGTCAGTTGGGTCAAAAATCTATGGACGTTAGAAATATATGAGTGTCTAATTTTTTAAAATAATTAATTAAATATCTATGGAAAAGTTATTGTTAAAAGTTGATTTAGGACGTTATTTTTAGGACTTTATGTGTTATTTAGAGTTAATTTTCTATTTTAGTTAGAGTTAATTATGGTAAGTGCAAATGGAACTGTTTTAACAGACACCAAGGTTTCCTAATGAGTATATAAATCCTTTCATCATAAGGAAACGGTATATACTAACTGAGTTTTGGAAATCTTCTTCAATTAATACATGTTGATTATTAATTTGAAATCTTCAGTTATTAGTTTCTAGGCTGTCGGTTGTGTCAAAAATCTATGGATGTTAGACATATCTGAGTGTTTAATTTTTTCTAAATAATTAATTAAATATCCATGGAAAAGTTATTGTTAAAAGTTAATGTAGGCTTTTTGTTCCTGGATGCTCCATAGGAATCCATCGCTATTCCCACCGAGAAAGGTTCATTGGTCATTGTGGCTGGGAAATATACCACCGCTCTACTCACCACGTTTAGCTGACGATCTCAAAAAGAGGTTTAGGAGTGGAATTAGGAATGTGTGGCGATCAGAGAATTTTGGTGCTTCCAAAGCGGGATGAAGTTACCAAAGAGTAATCCAAAATTCTACGCCAGGTTAAAGTAGCTCCTTTACTACGAGGTTCCTAAAGAAAAGTTATTTTTATGACTTTATGTGTTTTTTAGAGTTAATTTTCTATTTTAATTCGAGTTAATTATGGTAAGTGCATTAGTCATTTATATCTATCATAATTGTTAATTAGTTTCTTTTTTTAAAGTTAACTTAAGGAAGTAGGTTTACTTTATTTTAAATAAAAAGGTCTTGTTATTGTTTTAATATTTTAGATTAAGTTGTTCAATAAAATTTCCTATTATAACTTTTTCTAGGATTATCTGTCGAAATCTCTCTTGTGGTGTTGTTTGGAGTACAACGTCATGTACTCGTCACTTGTGCATTATTAAAAAATCTTATTAAGTCATTTGGATTAGAAAAAATCTAATCAAGCTTTGATTAGAGTGTCACCTACTTTTGTTGGCTTGGTCTAATACTAGAATGATATCTATCTTATTAATTCTACTTCCTCTACCCCGTTTGGTCGAAAGATAGAAAAAGTAAAAATCTAAGTGTGTGTTAGAATATAAGGCAAAAAACTGACTTAGTTTAAATTAGAGTCTGTAAGTGATCCGTAATTGAAAAGTATAGCTCTCTTTTGTAATTGTAGCCACGAATAATAAATCATCCAGTGGTATAATTTCTTCGATCCCCTTAAGTTTAACTAATTTTCTTTACTCAAAATACTTTCCACCTCACTAATTTTATAGGCCACTACCTTCCATTGCTCCAACATTTTTGGTATCAGATCCTTAAGCCTTCAACATCCAGTGGCCTCAACTTATTCAACTTTCAACTATAGCCAAAACCTTATTTCCATCTTTGATGGGAGAATTACGAATGCTAGGTTGATAATACAATTTTGAATTTTGTGTGTGTTAAATAGTCTCATGAGTACTAATATTCTATTAACTTAAATTGAATTTGTTCTCATTAGTAAATTACAATTGGGGACTTTGTTTTAATAATACTTTTATTAAAAATTAGTGTTCGTAAAATTAATTTTAGAATTCAGATAACTCCACCCAAAATGTTATTGGTCAATGAACAATAATATTGTGGAACACTAAAAAGATACATACCATTTATTACTTATGTCATATCCTAATATCACTATAGTCAAAGGCGGCTTTAAGTATAAGATAGTAAGTGATTGTTTAATGCCCACGCTGAAAGAAGGTCCCATTTTTTGGGTACTTCCCTAATAATATTAAGTTACGTACTATAAGAAAGCCCCTTTTTCAGATCATTCTCCAATTAATAATTATCTTATCATTAAGATTTTTTAATACAAATTCTATATTCGATAATCTTAACGTTAAAGAGCTATAATTAATAATATTAAAATTATTAATTCATTTATTATTAGCCTTTCTAAGAAAAAAAAATTCTTTAGCTTTTCATTTTTTTGAAAAATAATTATTTAACATTGAAATCATTGTTTTAATATTTCTTTTAATTTTCATTAAAAGCTTTTTTAATCTCAAAAATCAATAGAGAAAGAATCAGCAATAACCAAGAAATTTATTCCTCTCTTCTCTATAAAACAATTATTACATTTATTGGCTCATTCAAAAAAAAAAAAGGAGAAATAGCTTCTTGAAATACAAGGTCCTTAGCCATCATCTACTGATCCATTTATTATCTCAACTTTCTAGGTCCTACTATTCTGTATATCCTATTTGAAATTAATATAATTCTTATTTATTTATTTTTGTAATGGTTCAAATGGAAGTAAAAAGATATCTAGTTGACTATTTTGTTTTAAATGATTTGCTTTTGCAGTTTTTTAGGATATTGTATTGATTATTGTGGAAATTCAAGAAATGGCTAAAGTTCTAATAAACTTTGAACACTTTTATATTTGCTTGAGCGTATAAGTTGTAGAATATAATAAGGTCTCTTTGAAAAAAAAATTCACATAACACTCTAAATACTTTAAAGCTTGCCCTAACTATAGTGTTTAAATATAATTTGTTTATGTTGGACATTCCTTTAATGAAAGCTCAGAATGCGAAAGGATTGTATTTAATGTTAAATGGTGTCTATGTTGGACATTCCTTTAATTAAAGCTTGCCCTGACATTGTGTGGTTAATTTTGAAATTGGCACTAATCCAACTAAATTGACATTTTTAATGATAAAACCAGGTTGGCCATACAATTTTCAAAAGGAATTTAAATCTATTACACATAGATATAGGTAAAATATCCAATATAATTAACCTAATTATATTAAAAATATAAAATTAATTTAAAAAAATTAATTTTTTGTAAATACTATTCATAGTTACTGTTTATAAATACATGTTCACTCACATAAAAGGCATTAATTTTACTAAAAACAATCAATTGCAGAAATTAAATGACACTGAAATTTTTACAGTTTAGATTAATCAATCTTACATCCACGAGACCATGCCTAGATGAAAAACAATTCACTGAGTTGAGGTGTTACAACATATGAATTTATCAAACTTAAGATTTTCACTTATAGTTTATCACCATACAGCTTTCTCAGCCTTAGACTAAATTTGCTTTTCTTGTAATTGCTACATCTCTTCATCCACGATCCTCAAGGCACTTCGCAAAGTGATCAATAGCAATTATTCAATGTCTAATGGTCCAAGATCTATATAGGCTCCAAAATAAATAGGCTCCAAAATAAATAGGCTCAATACAAGACTTGAATGAAGAAGACAAGAAAACAAATCAATACCACATCATTTGCCAAATCTGGTTTAGCAAGGAGGCCGAATTTTGCTTCTTTGCTTTATACTCTGTGTTGTGCATCTTCAATTATGAAATATCTCTCTTCACAAAAATCACAAGTCTTAAAAGACTTGGATTCTTTTCAAATAAGATTTTATTTCCTCTTTATAATTCATATGAATCTGAATAGGAATAAATCTGATATTTTTACCTTACTTGTCTCTAAAGGAATATCTAGAATATTTAATAAACTTTCAGTTTAAACTGAATTCTTGCTCTAAATAAATATGCAATTGATCGCATCTCGTCATTAATGGACCTGCGAAATTAGACATCTAATTAAATTAAATAAGGAAACAAATATTTTTAAAAAATTAGAGTGGCACTAAATTAGGGAATTAATAAATTAAATCTTATTACAAGATATGCAATAAATAAAATTCTAATTTAATTACATTTGCCATAAAATGCCAACACTATAAATAATGGACTTAATAGTGTACACGAAATTTTTTGGTGTTTTCTTTTCTTAAGGTCAATAGTGGTGTTGTAAAATAGTAATTAGATGTAGACAGATATACAACAATGAAAAACTGGACAACAATAGCCATCAAGTTCACGTACCCAATCTAGAAGTTTTGAAATTATTGGGATTTTTTTTGTTGTTGATCGGTCTGTGCCACTCTTAAAAATTATGAAATTTAGAAGGACACTGTGACTTTTGAAAATGCATCATTAATTTAAGTTATTCTACATTTAAATTTACTAATTTTTCATCAAGCCTTTGTCTAAAGGCTGATTTGGGATTACTGTTGACACACAAAAACAATTTTAAAAAGTAAAAATTTAATTTTTATATTTGGTAATTCTTTGTTTTTAAATCACTCTAAATGATTTTAAAAATTAGCTTTATATTTATTAAAATTTTACATATATCCATACATATTTTTATATAAAACCAAAATTGTCTTAATTAGATTGTGTTTCACTACTTTAATTTATGATTATTCAATAAAATATAAGGTGAATTTCATCGATATATTTTTACGTTTTCCAAAGGACCAATCTTATTGAACTTTGATTATACAAAATTGTTGTTATTAGATGGAAGAAATTATTATTTTTATATTACGAATTTATTTGAGATTAAAAAAAATTAAGAAAGTAATATTATTTTTTCAAGTTATTAGTTGTTATATATATTAAATTTACACTTTTACATTTCTGAGTGTTTATGTGTGCAGTGCGTGCATGTGTGCATGTGCGTGCGCATCTGTGTCTGCTTTTGCGTGCGTTCGCAAATGCATGACATTTATAACTGATTCTAAAACTCACGAAACCTTTTGAATAAAATTACCAAACTCTTAAGGTCGTTCCTCTCATGGTTGATATTTTGCATATTACGTCTAACAATAATTATAATAATTATTCTAAGCGTTATAGGATTACAAAACTATTTGTAAATTTTATTGTTAAATAAATTAGAGTGAGACTATTGGCACCCTCCGAAGATCACTTAAAACCCCAAGTTTTAGTAAAATTATATTACACATTTGTTAATCAATTATTTTTCACAAATTATGTTAATTGTATAATTCCTTTTAATATTTCAAATACTTGTATAAATTTAATTTTTTTTTGCCCATCAATTATTGAGAGTTAAATTTATCACTATGGTAATTGTATATTCTACTTGATGAGATTCTTCGATTAACTCCAGATATAAAATAAAATGTCCAAATTAAATACGACATTAATCGAGATTTGAATTTGCTTCTAGAAAGAATTCTATTTCTTTTTAATTTGTTAAATTTTTTTGTTTACGGCCTGGGCTTAATACAACAAGCCAATTCATGACTGTTATTAAGTTCTGCCTCTTATATGTAGAATGTAATCTTTCTATTCTTAAATGAAATATCGAGAATTAATTTAAAAATAATGATGATTGACGTAAACAATAAAGAATCTGAAAGGGAGATCCGGTAACCCATTAAAAAATAAGAATAAGGTCGGTTTCTTTCTTCAAATCACATACGGTAACCCATTAATCCTAATGGGAAGCAGAAATAACATTATGAGAAGCTCCAGACCAGAATGTGCAAGCTTAGTTAATGGCCTTGAGGTTTCCTCATGAGTATATACGTGAATCTTTCATCACAAGGAAACAGTATATCCAGTACGAATCCTTTCATCACAAGGAAACCGTACATCAAGTGAGTTTCTAATGCGTATATGATTCCTTTTATCACAAGGAAACGGTTCATATATATATATATATATCAATTGCGTTTGGGAAATCTTCTTCTATTAATTCTTTCATAAGCAGTTTTCGAAATTCTCTATACGCTTCAGTCAGTCCCCTCAAAGAAATTAATTGTCCACCTGCTTCTAACCCATTCCCTTTCTTCTTTCATTCAATCCCCCACCAAAGAAAAATTAATCAAGGAAATTAAAGCGTTAGGTATCGATCTCTTTTGAGTTTAATTGTTATGGGTCTGTCAAGAAACCATTCGAATAAACAAAATTGTAGTGGATATGATGAATCCATGCAATCCAAGGTGCCGTCCGGTATTAAAAAGAAGAGAAAATTTGAAGAAGAGGAGCACGCCGCTTTTGCTTCCAAGAAACCACTGACAAAAAGAAAACGTGCTAAAGTTTCTAAATATAAAGAGCAAAAGATGACGTTGTCATCCTTCCAGTGTTCTGATGCTGATTGTAAACGTGACCAAGTTCGTCAGCATCTCGTAGAGGCATTGTCTAAAGTTTATGGAGAGAATAATGAAGAGACGATGAAGGAGCAACTAAGAACTTGTGATCCAGTTGGAGTTGCTGCCTCAGTGGAATCAGTATTGTTCGAGGAACTGGGTCCTATTACTGGGCCAAACAAACCCAAGTACATATCCATCTTGTTCCGAGTTAATTATTCAGAAAATCCTGACTTTCGAAGAAAGATTCTTCTTGGAGAAGTGAAGCCTGAGAGAATTCTTACTATGAGCGATGAAGAGATGGCTAGCCATAAATTACAAGAGGAGATTCGCCAGATGAGAGAGAGAGCTTTAGCCAAGATTCCAGACACAGTTGATGATGATGATGATGATCTTTATGAGAAATTAAAAGCTGATGCTCATTGATATTTTTCATTGGTTAATATGATGTTTCTAATTAAGATAGCTCTTGTATTAAGTTAGATTTTTCATATTCAATTTATTCATTTGTACTTTGAGATGATATTTTTATTGTTTGATTACTTCCTTTATCCTATATATTACACATTTTCTCACCACGTGATGCATGATCAACGCTACAGTGAATCATGTTCTAGCTGAATTGCAAATAGGCTTCTTTTATTAGGTTTAACTGCCTCTTTTTATATCCAAAAGTGTTCCTGTCTGCCCATTTTTTTTCTTAAACTACTAATAATAATTGTTACCGAGAATTTGATCATAGTTTTCAAAGTTCTCCTTTAAATTGGGGAACAACCAAGTCCATGCCATCAAGAATGAAGTTATTACCTAGTAGATACAACAAATAGATGAAAAATAAACCGGGCTAATTACCTTCATTTTACAGCATCAGGGTTTCCTAACGAGTCTTTAAATCGTTTCATCGTAAGGAAACCATCTTTTCTAACTGAGTTTAGGAGATCTTTATCTATTAATACATGTTGAATTATTAATTTGAAATCTTCAATTATTAATTTCTAAAATGTCAATTGTGTCAAAAATCTATGGATGCTAGAAATATCTAAGTATCTAGTAAACTTCTTCAATAATTAATTAAATATCTGGGTATATTTATAGTTAAAAGTTAGCCAATGTAAAATCTAAGTGTGCTTAGAATATATATATATATATATATATATATATATATATATATATATATAGTAGAAATATGAGCCAGTTAAATAAAGGGTAAAAGTCCATTTAGTTTGTATATTTTAAGGTTAGTGTCCGTTTATTTCTTGTATTTTTAAAAATACTTCAAAATATCACTACTGTTAAACTATTGACACCTTTGCCATTAGTTTTTGCTTCTTCTATCTTGTTTTTAAAATATTACCCTCCTACAAATGTTTCTTTGTTTGGATATTAATAAAAATAAATTACTAATTTAACAATAAAAAATAAATTAATTCAAAAGTACCAATAAAGGAAAAAGGTAACATCATTTTTCTCACCAAAGATAGTATAGCCATCAATTAATTTCAAATGATTACTATATGCCCAATATGAAAAGTAACATCCTCAATTTGGGTCAAATCTTCGAAAAAGGGCTATGATATCCGTATAAAAGATTATAATCTTTTTCAAAGATATGACAAAGGAAACCTAATTACAAAGGTGAGAATGTCAAAGAATAGAATGTTTCCTTTAAATATTCAAAATGATGTTGTAAAGTATCTCAAGGCTTGTCACATATATTTAACCTGAATTTGGCATCTTCGATATGGGCATCTCAATTTTGGAAGACTAGAGCTACTATCAAAGAAAAACATGGTAAAATTTCGACCTTCGATCATTCATCCCAATCAAGTTAAGGATGTTTATTTGGCAAGTAGTTTAGAAAGAGCTTTCCAAAAGAGTTAAACTCAAGAGCTTGGAAGCCACTCTAGCTTATTTATAGTAATGTGTAATGTCTATTCAAGCCAAACTCCTTTAGTAAAAGTAATTACTTCAGTCTCTTCATTGATAATTTTTTCAAAAAAACTTGGATGTATTTTTTTAAGCAGAAATCAGAAGCTTTTGAAGCTTTTAATAATTCAAAGCTGTAGTGGAGAAAAAAAGTGGACATCAGATTAAAACCATGAGATCTTATCGAGGTAGAGAGTCACCTCCAAAGAATTCACAAAGTTTTGTGAAGCAAACGGAATTTGGCACCATTTGACAGTTCCAAGATCTCCCCAACAAAATGGTGTTGCAGAAATGAAGAATAAAATCATTCTCGATATGGCAAGAAGCATGCTCAAGAGTAAGAGATTGCCTAAAGAATTTTGAGCTAAAGCTGTTGCATGTACAATATATTTATCCAACCGATCTTTAAAAGAAGTATATGGGGCAAGACACCGTAAGAAGTATAGAATAGAAGAAAGCCCGGTATCGCCCATCTAAGAATTTTTTGAAGCATTGCCCATATATATGTACTAGACGAAAGAAGTGTCAAATTGGATGACAAAAGTGAGAAGTACATCTTCATTGGTTGTGACAATAATTCTTAAAGATACAAGCTATACAATCCAAATATTGGGAAGATTGTGATCAGCCGAGATATAATCTTCGATGAAGAAGGAGAATGAGATTTTGGCTCTGGTGTTGATGACTTTAACTTTTTTCCTATTGAAGAAGATGATCATATAGAAATAAAATAAGTAGAAGAACAACAAGAGCCAATTACTCCGCCTATCTCACTAACATAAACCACACGTGGAGATTCACCACCATCTTTCTTAAATGAAAGAATTAAAGAACGCACAAGGAGTCTTCAAGATGTCTATGAGGTAACTGAGAGACTTAATAATCTCACTCTCTTTTGCCTCTTTGCTAATTGTGAGCCAATTTACTTTAAAAAAGCTATGTAAGATGAAAAATGGAGAAGAATAATGGATGAAGAAATCAAGTCAATTCAGAAGAATGATATTTGGGATCTTGTTACTCTTCCCAAAGGTCACAAGGAGATCGATGTAAAATGGGTGCACAAAATGAAGAGAAATGCAAAGGGAGAAATTGAAAGGCGCAAGGAGAGGTTAGTTGCAAAAGGCTACAGTCAAAAGGCTAGCATAGACTACGATGAGGTATTTGCTCCTATAGCCCAACTTGAACTATTAGAATTATTATTTCTTTAGCTGCTCAGAGAAAATGGAAGATTCGTTAGTTGGATGTAAAGTTTGCTTTCCTAAATGGAGTTATTGAATAAAAAGTCTACATTGAACAATCGTTGAGCTATAAAGTGAAAGGGCGTGAAGACAAAGTTCTGAAATTAAAGAAGGCACTTTATGGGTTAAAGCAAGCTCCAAGAGCATAGAGCAACATAATTGACAAGTACATCCAAGAAAATGGCTTCACTAATGCCCATATGAACATGCTCTCTACGTAGAAAATAAAGATAGAGACATTTTGATTGTGTGCTTGTACATTAATGATCTTATTTTTATTGGAAACAATCCAAGTTTATTTGAAGAGTTCAAAAGAGTGATGACTAAAGAGTTTGAGATGACAAACATTGGATTGATGACATATTATCTAGGCATTGAAGTTAAGCAACATGTGAATGGTATTTTCATCTCACAAGAAAGTTATGCATAGGAGATTCTTAAGAAGTTTAAAATGAATGATTGCAAGCCAATAACCACACCAATGGAATGTGGAGTCAAATTGTCGATGTATGATGAAGGTGAAAGAGTAGATCCAACACTTTTCGAGATTCTAGTTGAAAGTCTGCACTACTTAACTTGTACAAGCCTGACATTCTCTATGTTGTTGGACTAGTTAGTTGCTACATGAAAACTCCGGCTATCATTTATCTAAAAGGTACTACTCAACTTTGGCTTGTTTTACTCAGTTTCTAATTATTACAATTTTGTTCAATATAGCAATAGCGACTGGGGTGGCGATATAGATAATCGAAAGAGTACCAGTGGTTTCGTGTTCTTAAAGGGAGATACTGCTTTCACATGGATGTCAAATAAGCAACAAATTATCACACTTTCCACTTGTGAAGCTGAGTATGTAGCCGCTACTTCAAGTGTTTGTCATGCAATTTGGGTTCGAAATTTGTTGCAAGAGTTAAGTTCGTCATAAGAAGTGCCAACTAAGATTTCTGTTGATAACAAGTAAGGAATAGCCCCATCAAAGAATCTGATTTCCATTATCAAAGTAAGCACATCGACACTCGTTATCATTTCATAAGGGAGTGTATTAAAAGAAAAGAAGTGCAAGTCGAATATGTGAAATCACAAAATTGATGTCTTCACTAAGCTGCTCAAGCAAAAATACTTTTGTAAAATTCAGAACTTTTCTAAGTATCACATATCAAGTTTGGGGGGTGAGGGATGTTTGATCAAAAACTTGATCCAATTTGAAGAAAGCCTAGCCCATTTCAAAGAAGTTTTTAAGTTAGGTAAGGTTGGTTTGGTTAGTGAAGTAGGTGAGTGTTAGGTTTTCATAAATGGTTAGGATTTGTGTGGTAGTTGAATAAATGTATGATTGTGATTAAGTTGTAACAAGTATAAATACCCCTCTCCCCTTTGGTTTATGCATCAAGTGAGAAAATAAAATTTCTTAGTTGTAGCACTACTAGAAAAATGACATTTACTGACACTTCGTTTACTGGCACTTAGCAAAAAGTATCAGTAATTGTGAACAAATACACCTATTAACAAGTAGGTATTAGAGGTTATTGATACTAGTGTGTTAGTAAATTAAACATCAATAATCACTGACACTAAAGTATCAGAGATAAAAAAAAAATTCGTTAATAGTTGTTTTAGTGCCAACACGAACCTCAGACTTCTAGAGTTTAAAATTTTAACATTTGAAACAAAGACCATCGAGCCATGTTGAATTAACTTAATTCATTTGTTTTAAAGATTTTAAAAATAAAAAATATAATAACAAAAAGGATAACAAAACCTAATTAACGCTAACTCTCACCCATCTCTCACTCGATCTCTCATGCTTTCCCTCATGCTTTCTCTTTCTTTTTTCTTTTCTTGATATCTTCTATTCTCTGTTCTCTATTTACAAGTTGATTTCAATTAATTCAAAATCATACTTTACTGTTCTCCTTTCTTTCGTTTTGGTTTTCGTAATCTCAATTTATAAAATTTTTTATTTCCTCTGAAATTAATCTTTCGTTATTTCACTCCGCCTCATAAAGCCAAAAACAAAGGTCCATAGATGCGCACGGGCAAAGCATATCCTTTTGTCTTCCAAAAACCCTAACTTTGCCAGGTAACTCGCTGAGTCTCTCCGGCGCGGACTCAGTCCGATTCTCACCGATTCTCACCGGTTTACATCATTTTTAGTGCAGGATTCATCATGAAAGGAGGCAGATCGAAAGCTGACACGGTAGGAACCGATAGCAAGTGAGTTTTTCGTAGTTTTGATAATATCGTATCTGTAGATCTATTCTTTTTTGTTGTTTTTAGCGTCGCTTGTATATTTATTTCGTTCAATATTGTTTGTGATTTTTTTCTGGTGTTTAAAGGTTGAAGAGCAAAGGCGAGGCCAAGCAAGTGAGCAACGAAGCCCAAGGTCGCGAAAGATCCAAACAAGCCGAAGAGGCCTCCTAGTGCTTTCTTCGTTTTCATGTATGAGTTTCTGTTTTCTTTTTTTTTTGTTTGAATTTACAAAACAAAAATCATCTTTATGTTTTCCGTGCTAATTCGAGAGTTTTAAATCTCAATTTATTTTTGACGAAATTCTCACTTGTCCACGTCTTGGACTTTGCTTCTAAATGAAAATTGTATTGAGGAGATCAGCGATAGTTTCTTTCAATCTTTGCCTTCGCTTAGAGTTTTAGATCTAAGATTTAGTTTATCCCTAACCGAGCTACTTATAGGGATTTCAAGTTTGGTTTTATTACACCATCTTGATCCATCTTTCAACGACATATGTGAGTTGCCGCAAGAGCTCAAGGCATTGGTGAATTTGAGATATTTGAACTTGGAAAATACAAGTGAAATGTCTAGAATTCCACGACAATTGATATCTAGCTTTCCAAAGTTACAGTGTACTCGGGATGCTAAGTTGCGGTGATGATCGTGACCAATAATTGAAGAAGGCAACGTTCTTCTTGATGATGTTGAATCATTGATGAAGGAAATCCACTTGTTTGGAACAATTAAATCTCATCGACTTGTCTTTATATAGTTCACTTGGTGTCGAAAACTTTTGAAATTCCCAAAGTCTGCTGAACATTACTCCACTTCGTCCATCGTGAAGCTGCAAAAGCCTACTGCTCAATTTCTTACATCTAGCAAAATGGAGCATGGAGAGGATTTATCTATCTAGAATTGTAATTTTGGTTGGACGGAGAGGTGGAAAAAGTGCTTCAAATTGGTGGTTTCAGAAATCTTCAAGAGGTTTCCATATTCTTTTGCTCAAATCACGAAGGACTTGGCGTGGCTTGTTTTCGTTCCAAACCTCAGCGACTATCTATAGTTGGTTGCGATGCCATGGAAGAAATAATGAGTGTCGAAAAATTGAGTGAAGTTTCGAGAGATGATGGAAGAGCTTAAATTGTTCTCAAAATTTGAATTACTACAACTAAGAAATGCAAGTAATTTGAAGCGCATCTACCACGATCCCTTGCCCTTTTCACGGTGAAGGAAATTCTCATATTGGAATGCCCAAAGTGAAGAAGCTCCCACTCAATTCCAGTGAGTGCAAAGGAACGTAAAATTGTCATTCGGGAAAGAAAGAATGGTGGGAAGAGCTACAATAGGAGGATCAAGCCACTCAAAATGCTTTCTCTCCCATTTATGTATGTGCTTCTTGATTATCTTGTCTTCTTCCTATTTCATTTAATTTAAAAGCTTTACTGCTATGTTGAGTGTGTGTTACTTGTCATTCGTTTGTACCGTTGTTTCCTATTTCCACTTAATAAAATTTCTGTTCTTAGAATTGCTTTTGCTAGTAATAATTGATAATGCTTGCAAGTTGCTTAACTATGACTTCTAGCTTGAAAAGTTATTACCTATTTCAGAGATTAATTATGATTTTCTCAGGCCATCCAAAGTTGTTTAAGCAAAGTGGAGGGAAAGAAATTGTTCTGCAATCTCTTAAGAAGAGGACCATCCGAAGGCAAAATATCAAGCATTCGTTGCTTCATATTGGCTTCCTCGACTTCCTTGGCCACACACTCACTCCTAATGCTAGTGCTAGCTGTGATTTTTTGTTGGAAATTCATCTCTTATCTTTGACTAAATACATAGATAATTAAAAATTTTTGCATTTTCAGGAAGCAAGCACATGGACACTGGCCATATGTTTTTGTTGTCATTGATTCTCCACTGGCCATTGTTATAAGGTGTGTGTTTCTGTTTTCAAGTGCCTTATATGAAGATTAACTGGAAAATGAGTGTTGATTTTTATGGTGAAAGTGGGGTTCTTTTTGTTTTAGCGAGATCATGAGGACCGGTCCGGGAGCGAAAAATCTCTGTGTCTTTGGCTCGGGTTTGTTTTTCCATTTCTCAATGTTCATGTTGTTATTTTGTATTATATTTGTATGGAGAAATGGTTAGTGGTGTTTTTTCTTTCTCCAATGTCTAATTGTTATATTACTGGCTTTTGAAGAACTCTAAACTTTGATTTTTTCCATTTTTCCCTATGAGAGTTTGCATAAGACACGCTAAATAAGATAAATTGCGTGTGCATGATATGGGAATCCGTTTACCAAACTGACCAAGTTACTGAGAGGCAAATTTCTTTACTATTTATTCATCTAGACATCAAGCCAGGGTATACTTCTATGATATGTGAACCAAAATAAATGAAGTTTTGCTATGCCTGTTGGAGTGTATTAGTTCTATATTATCAATTTAATTCTCCATTAAACCTGTCCTTGCAGATGGTTACTGACCTTTGTTTTCCACCCACGCCGTGCCCCTCCCACCCTCGCCCTTTCATGTAGAACTTGTTAGATGATAGCTATCTCATTTTTTAATTTCAATGTGCTGTAGGAGGTGGTTTATTGGGAACCGCCTAAAATGGAAGTGGAAAAGGTGAAAGAATTAGTTTGAGAGCCTTCAATTAGCAAATATGGTGCTGATGAAGGTCTTCCTGAACTGAGGGATGCATTGACGAAAAAGGTATACTTGGAAGTGTTTATTACTATTTAAGTTAAATGTTGTTGCAGAAATCAGACTATTCATTGTTTTTATAGGATAGCTTCAATAGCGACCGGTGTATCATGCTGATTGTCATTGGTCCGTGGTAAACTTTTTCTTAATTTTATAGGTTAGCACTTATTAGTATCGACCAACACCAAAATTTTCCAATTTAGAATTTTGATGATCAGGTATAATGCAAACCCTGATCATTCTAACGGTAGGCATGAGAATTAAGGTGACACCAATTCATGTGTTGAAGTAGTTGGAGGACATCATCATCAAAGCACAGCAAGACTTCATTCTTCAACGTTTGTTACTGAATTGAGGTCTGTTAATCAATGTTTACAGATGCATGGAGTTTCTTGAATGACTCGAACATCTCAATTTAATCTTAAAGGGTCTTATTGTTGATGGATAAAACATGGATATCAACAAAGATTTAATTATTTTTCCTTAGCAACAAAATTGTTGTGAAATTTTATAGGTTCCCAAGCTTTCTTTTATTTTCACTGAAATCCATATTTATTTTGTTTTCATCTTTGACCAGCCTAGATCAAGCTTTTGGTTTTGATCATCTAAACAATTGCAATCACTCAAATTCTACTCTTTCCTATACAATTGGACAACTCCTTGTGCATATTCTATATCATAGCAACAAAAGTCAGTCATCAGTTAGGCTACAGGACAATTTGATGACATTGACTATCTATTTATTGAGCCCTCCCACTCCATTTTGATGATATTTGAAACATTAATCCAGTACTAAATATTGATAACTTGTTTGTAGAATTAATACATACTTGAAGAGAAAATATTATGGTCATCCCCAATCATCTATCATAATTAAATATAGTTGTCTTGATGCATTTCAACAACCAAGAATATTGGGATCATACATATATAATCACATTATATTCCAATATAAAATTTGTGCTACAGATTGAAAATCTGATAAGGCCATGCATATTGTCAACAGTTGGAAGCTTATTTAGTAGAAATTAACTGAATCCTTTCTATATTAGAGACAATACTAAGGAACCATTCAAAATACACTTGTCCCCGCACAATTATATAATGGTACGAGTAATGCTACAATTATCATTCTTATATCCCAACTACTATTCCAGGTAATTTTGTCGATTGGTTGATCACAAGGAGTAACAAGTAATTTTAGTAGTAATGAAATTTCAAATGTACCATTACATGGGCGACTGCCACCTCACTTGTGTATCACAAAGTGACCAGGTAGCCTCAAAATCCCTTCTCTGCTGGCACCACAGTCTTCAAAGACTTGGGTCCCACCGTTGCTCTCTTTCTGAAGCCTCTGCCTCTCCCCATTTTTGGCTGCCAAGGTTCCCCATTTCTAGCCAATTAAGTTTCTGCCTCTCCCTATTTTTAATGCCAAACTTCCCCTGACTCCTTCCCATTTGCTATCAATTTTACCCGCCATGTGTCATCAATTTAGATAAAACTAAAATACAATAAAAAATTAGTTTATTATGTTCAATTAATTTACCTGTTTGATTTTAAAGGGAAACAAATTCAGAAAGTTTGATTTTTAATCATGTTCAAATTGTTTCAATTTACCTGTTTCATTCTAAAGGGAAACAAATTCAAAAAGTTTGATTTTTAATCACGTTCAAAGTGTTTCATTTTACAAAGCGATCAAACCCATACAATTGTTTTTTCTTGATTAAGTTAAAAGCAATAATGGTGGAAGGTTGATTGAAAAATGGAAGCTAAAAGTTTGTTAAGACATAAACTAAAGGTTTCTAAATAATATTAATTTTATTGAAAAAAAACTAGTGTTTTGAGACCCTTTTATAACAAACCTAAATATCGTGAATTTATCAAAATAGGCAAATCCGAAATATAATCTTATAATAAAATTCTCCTATTCGAAATAAGAAAGGCAAAGAAAACAGAAACCAAATCTGAGTTGTAGACAAAAGGATAAAAATCTTAGATGAATTAGGAAAAATAAGAAAAAATCTTAAAATCTAAAAATGAACACCTGTAGCCAAAGTTATGCTATCCATAAATACCCTACTCGCAATACTCAACATCCTACATCAGTCGCCCTCACTTAAAAAAGAACTTGTCCTCAAGTTGGACTCGTACAACTCCTCATCATCGGGATGATATCCAAATAAATCAAACATATTGAAAGTGTGAGAGATATTCTAATTGTCAGGTAACTGAAGTAAGCTTCAATAGCAAGCAGTGTGTCATGCTGATTGTCATTGGCCCCAATAAACTCTTTCTTAATTTTATAGGTTAGCAAGTAGTGGTATCGACCAACACCAAAATTTTTTATTGCCATTATTATTTGTCATTCGAGAGGATATCTATCATGATTGGTGCATCGAATTGCTATTCCTAGCCTAATAACACGTTTTGGATGACTATGTAATTATTTTTGTTATAAGCTATTTGCAACTTAAAAATTATTTTTAAACACTTATGTTTTACTAATATTTAATATAATTGAATAATCCATACTGTAATTTACTAATATTACATACAACTTAATATAGCAAAAAAGACTTATATTATTTTTGACAACCATCTACTAAAAATACAATAATCTTTCTTTTAATTTCTCTCTATGTCTAATCTAGTACTCAAAAATTTACTTAAAATCAATAAAAATATTCTCAATTCCAAGCACAGGAGGCCTTATGGCATGGTGATAATTATTATTCATTGCTGTGTTAATTTTTTCTACTACAATCAAATTAACGGTAGCCACAACAACAACAACAACGACAATAATAATAAATTACTTAAAATCCATAAATCTCAATTCTAAGCACTGGAGACCTCATGGAATGATGATTTCCTATGTTAATTTTCTTTTATTACAATCAGAATAATGGTAGCGATAAAAAACATTTAAAAAAAAATTTACTGCTATTTCTCATGCATATCTCTTGCTAAAATGGAGACAACGACTACTGTTGCAATGACAAGAGTATTTGTAATTGGAGAAGTATTTTTTTTTGTCAATGAGTAATTATTATTTAATTATATAGGTGCTGAAACCAATGTTATTTTGATATTTGGACGGGTGTGTTAAGCAAAATTAATTTGTTTAAGGATGAGTTCCTTTTTGCATATAAATATTTGGGTGTGGATATTTTCATCCCACTATTTTTTATAAAAGCAACCCCACCTCCATAAAATAATTACAATAAATTCACATTATTTATAAAATTACAAATTAATAACAAGTTTGAACAATTAATTAATTAAATCAGTCAAATTTTTTTTTTCTTTTCTGACTTTGTTTTTAACAATCTTTAACTATTTAAGTTTACTTTAAGATAAGTTTAATTTTTCTATATATTGTATCCTTATAATGTAAATAACCAATTACTGTAAGAAATATATATATTATTGTAACTAATTGTTTAGGCATTTAGTTTTATGTTTTATAATCTAATATGTTTTATATAAAATTTATTAATTTTCAATACTCCACATGTCCTAATTATATCTTGTTAGTTTAGTGGAATATTAATAATCATACTAATAAATTACTACTTATTCATCATTAAAATATAAAAGAATTTGGATAAAAAATCATTAAAGTAAATTTTTAGACATTTTGGGAGGGTAAAGTAGTTATATTAATTTATGTTGCATAGTCTCAAAAAAAATAATATGGATTTAATAGATTAATTTTTTTAATTTCTTCTTATTTTGAATTTTCTTAAAAAAATAATTTGAACTTGTTGTAATAAATTTCTGAAAAATGAGGTGAGTTCATAAAATTTGTGGGGTGGAAATATCATCAGCCTAAATAATTTTTTTATTTCACTTTATTTTTTGATGATAATATTTTTTTAGTTGTATGTGTTTATATGATCTAAACAAGTGTGTCTATGTATTGGATTTGTTTTTACTTGTGTATGAAAAGTATTGATAGCAATTGGCCAAATGGTTTGGATGTATTAAATATGGGTCAGGTAACAGAAATAATAGTAAATGTATTAAATCTAAGAAAATTATCGATCATCACCTAAAATTTCACTAATATTTAAAAATTTCCAAAAATTTGAATTTATTCAGCAATTCACCCAAAGTTTTTGAGTTTTTAAACACTGATGAAATTTCAAGTAAATAGTTGATAAAAATATTTAAATCTAAGACAAAATAAAATGATACATAACGTTTACCGATTTTAATAGCAATAATAATCAATATGACCGACCATATAATAGGTTTCCCCTCGTATACTTCCACTAATTCTCAATCTTTAACATGCTTCCCATTTGCTATCAATTTTACCTGCCAAGTTAAAACAAATGTATCTGAGGCTGCTGCGGAATTGTTTGATAATATGCCTTAATGAAGGCATTGGCGGGAACTCATGAATCCTTTGAATTAAGCAGGCCAGTTGTTGGAAGGCTAGAAGCATCAAAGGTGAGGATTGGAATATTGGACGGTAATCAAGCTGAAGGAGCAAGATATCACAGCTAGTCAGGGACAATACTGAGCAGTTAGAGACAAGAAGACAAATTGCAGTGTCAAGTTGTTATGACAATCTTTGCAATGTCTTGTGATATATTGATAGCCACTGATTCTAGTTCTTGATCTAACTCAAGCATGAGAACCTTGCACAATATAAAGCATTATAATGCAATGAATTCTTTAGCTTGAAAAAATTAATAATAAGTTCTTTATTTTTATAGCTTGTGAGTTGTGTGAAAACTATTAGCCTCTTTTCTTTTTCTCGCCATGTGTCATCATTTTAGATAGAACTAAAATACAATAAAAAATATTTTTATTAAGTTCAATTAATTGACCTGTTAGATTTTAAAGTGAAAACAAAACCCAAAAATTTTGATTTTTTTATCAAGTTCAAACTATTTCATTTTACAACGCAACCAAACTCTATAATTCCTTTGTTTTTCTTTTGATTAAGTGATAAGAAATAATGGTTATATCATCAAAATGAGAGGATGATATAGCAGGTGGCTAGGCGACAGCTCTGATAAGGATCAGGAGGTTCAGAGAAGAGAGCAAAAGCCAAATAGAATGTATTTTGCTTTTTTATTTGCCATGTCAAGTCAAAATTTACTTCAATGATATTTGTCGGAACTGATTCAAAATATGTATGTTTAGACTAGAAATTAAATGGGAAGTTGATTTTTTGTAGCTTTTTAAAATAATGTTTAATGTTTATGATTTTCTTTTAAATTCAACTAAATTACAACAATTCCATAGAAATAAATTAAAAAAAATAAGAGAGAGAAATACGGTGGCGTACTAATAATAATACATTTGATGATTACATGCTATCCTTAAAATTTTGTCTCCAATAAGAAAATGTCCTTGCTTGATCAATCCCTTACTTGGATACAATACTAAAACTACATAAGACTCAAGGAAAAAAATGAAAAAGAGATTTTGGGATTTGAGAAAAACATAGAAATCCTGAAATTAAATTAATCCTTTCTAGTTTAGGGAGAATAATAAGGTGCAAGTTTTTTTTTATAGTGCTACAATTATCATTATTGGTTGATCAAAAGAAGTAACGAGTAATTTTAGTAGTAAATAAATTTTCTATTACATAGGTGAGTGCTAACCCGGCTAGTCTCAAAATACTTTCTCTATTGGCACAACAGGCTTTTAATTGCTTGGATCCCATTTTTGCTCCATGTGCCTCTGTTTCTTAAGCCTCCGCCTCTCCCCAGTATAGGCTACCAAGCTGCCCCTTTTATGGCCAATTAAGCCTCTGCCTCTCCCCATTTTCGCTGCCAAGCTTCCCCTTTTATTAGCCAATTATTTGGCGGGCATAAGAAATTTTAAAAGAGGTGGTGTGCTATGCAAGACTCCTTTGAGGATTTGAGGTCGTTTTACTAAATATTATGTGTGTATAAATATTTATTTATTTTTTGTCATTTTATTCTTTGATGATAAGATTTCTTTTACGTTAATATGTGTTTATATGATCAAAAAAGGTATATCTACTTATTAGATTTCGTTTTAATTGTTTATGAAAAGTATTGATAGTAATTTGTCAAATGGTAGTGCAAACAAATTTAAGGAAAGCAAAAATTTTCACTAGGGTATAATAAAAATGTAAATACAAAAACTGAAAATTAAGTAGAATCTTAATCGAGAAATAATAGTAAATGTATTAAATGTAGGAAAATTATCAATCTTCCACTCAAAATTTCACTAAAATTGAAAAAATTTCCAAAAAATTAAATTCTACCCTTTCCAATACAATTAGACAACTCCTTGTACATATTATTGTCATCACTAATCATCTAACATTATCAAAAAAGGTGGTCGTCTTGATGCATTCAACAACCAAGACTATTGGGATCATATATGTGTAATTGTATTAATCCAATATAAAATGTTTGCTACAGCTTGAAAATCTAATAAGGCCATGCGTATCAACATAGCTACGTGTCACGGGATGAGTGTTTTGAGCAGCAAACCCGTGCGGCACTTAGACAACCTTAGTCAGGATGTTGCTAAGTAAGCCTTTGCGCTTCTCAATAGCTAAGCTAAGAGGTTCCCGAAATGCTAAAGAGAAGGAAGAGCTAGTGACCAATGTAGCCAAATGCGGAAATTGTATTAATCGAAAGAAAGCTTACAAGAGAGCTTACAAGAGTGCTTGATGCTTTGCTTGATGCTTGGATATAGATGATTGGATGATACAAATGCCTAGAGCTCACCCATATTTATAAGGAAGCTTTGTTATCTCTAGAGAATTCTAAGGCCTAGAGAATTCTATACACATGTGCCAAAATCTAGAGAGTTCTAGTGTTATGTACAAATGTGTGCTAGTTGCCGGAATATTGCGGAACGTTCTAGAATCGGGCCAAGCTAGCACTCTTGGCTTATTCCTTGGGCCATTTTTGGTCTGGAATCATGCAGCCCGTAACATCCTCCCCCACCTATGCTCGCGGCGTCCTCGTCGCGCTCTCATGCTTGAACCTTTGGATGTGTTCTGCGAACTGCCACAAATCATCTTCACATTCCCAAGTGGCTTCACTTTCGGGGAGGTTCTTCCACTTCACCAAGTACTCGTAGTACGCTGGCACGCCCCTCTTTCAAATGATGCGATCAGCAAGGATGTACTCTACATCTTTGTCGAACGCGGTAACAACGGCTGTTGGGGCACGCCTTGATTCTCCGCGTGTTGGGTCTTGCACGTCTTCGTGGTATGGCTTGAGAAGACTTACGTGAAAGACCAGATGAATCTTGAGCCTTGGTGGAAGCTCTATTTGATACGAGACGTTACCCACACGTCGGACAATGCGGAAGGGTCCCTCGTAGCATCTCACTAACCCCTTGTGGACTTTGTAAAGTGTCTTGAACTGTTGGGACAGGAGCTTGATTATGACTCGATCTCCTTCCTTGTACTCAACGTGCCGTCTCCTTGTATCGGCTCACTTTTTCATTTTCCTCGCGGCCTTGTCGAGGTAAACTCGCGTGATTATGTGCTGCGGGGCTTTTTCCTCCGTATGTTGAGGCTATGGCATTGGGGTTCATGGGCTGGAATCCCATTATGATCTCGAAGGGAGTTTCTACGGTAGCCTCACTCCTCCGGAGATTATATGAAAATTGGGCGACATCGAGTAGCTTTACCCAATCTCACTGGTGAGTGTTTGCATGATCGATGCACGTTGGCAACGATCTTTCTCTTTTGTCTTGGGAAAGGATTGGTGCATTGAGAGGAGCTTTAGACGAGCGAACATGGCTTTTGACTAGCAAACCAGCGAGCGATTTCTGTAAATCTTTGAGCTTGGGTGGCGCCGTGGGGTAGGGCGCCAAGGCTGGAGGCTTTGAACCTTGCTCCAACTCGATTTGGTGATCCACCTCTCGTCTAGGTGGATGCTTCTTCGGAAGCTTGGGAAGCATCACGTCCTTGAACTCCTCGAGGACGGATTGTATCGTAGGAGGGACTTGGGCTGGAGCACTTGCTAGATTTTCTCCCTCGTTGAGCTCCTGGAAGGAGACGAAGAAGCTTGGGTCCTTCTTGAAACCCTTCTTGAATTGCACGGTCGAAAGTGTCTTCTCCTCGGACTTGCCATGTTCTGTAGGAACCATGCACGCCTTACTCCCGTCAAGGATGCTTAGGGAGTTCGTGGCTGGAAGAGGGAAGGCATGGACTTGGTCGAAGAATTCCATGCCAAGGACCATCTTGAAGTCGTCCATGGGCACGATTGAGAAATTGAGCTTTCCGCTCCATGTGCCAAGTGCAACATGTACTCCTTGTGCAGTGCCCGCAATGGGCTTGGCGGGTGAGTTCACCGCCTTCATAGTGCCTCCTTGTTTCGTGGTCTTGAGGCCTAGGCGCTTGGCCTCATCCTCGGATACGAAGTTATGTGTGGCTCCCGTATCTAACAATGTACGAACGGTGTGTCCGTTTATCTCGAGCTAACATACATCGACCCTTTCTTGAGTGCCGTTTGTGGGCTGTCGAGTGCGCTAAGTCTTTGGATAGAACCTATGCTAGGTCTGGGTTCTTCCGTTTTGGCTTGGTGATGTCCTTACGACTCTCTCCCCCACCTTTGCCTTGGTTAGGCCTTTTCTCCTTAGATTGGGTAGAGTACTCGTGCAGCGACTCCGCAATGGCAATGGCATCATCAACTGTTTAGACGCCACGCCTGTCGAGCTCCGTTTTGGCCCAATCCTTGAGGCCATCTTGGAAGTAGAAGAGGGAGTCCTTGTCGGACATGTCACTGATCTCGAGCATTAGGTAGTGAACTCGTTGATGTAGTCTCGAACGCTACCCATTTGCTTGAGGCGACGTAGGCGTGCTCTCACCTCTTTCTCGGCGTTGCTTGGGGCAAATTACTTTCGGAGTTCTTACTTAAAATCTGCCCATGTGTTTATGGCGCAGATGCCTTTGCCCATCTCACTATGCTTACGACGCCACCATAGTTGTGCAGCGCCTCGAAGAAATATGGGTACAGTGCCCACTTTCGATGCCTCGTCCCGAACACCCATGGCATCGAAGTATTGATCTAGCCCAAACAAGAAGTTATCTATGATAGTGGCATTCCGTGTGCCATCGTAGGTGTCGGGCTCGGCACATCAATGCGTCGCGCATCACTTGTGCTTGTTGAGGCCAGGCTAGAGGAAAGTGTGCGCTTGTGCCTTGCCTAGTCCGAGCGTACTTCCTCCACTTCCATGTGGATAGCGCGCAGCTCGTCTTGTACGAAGCTACAGAGTTTCATCAACTCCTCATGAAATGCTTGAAATTCCCCTCGAAGGGTGTTGGCTTGGTCTTGGATGAGGGCCTTCGTTGCTATTGTGAAGTCGGCGTATTAGCCCTCAAGACCGTCCACCCTTTCCTCCAAAGTTTTGAAGGTGTCCTGAGCGGTGCACATTGTTGTTTCAAGTGTAGCCATGCGAGGCTCCAAAGCATCTATCGAAGCGGCCTTAGACTTACCATGAGTCTTGGCCTACCAGCGAGTTTCATCGCGGCCCCGGCTTGGTTCCAGGATGATCTCCACACCATGAGCGCCCTCTTGTATCAGGCTTGAGGTTGAAAGGTTGGCCATTACTGTTGGAATGCGTGTGTGCAAACCTTAGCTCTGATACCACTTCTCACGGGATGAGTGTTTTGCGCATCAAACCCATGCGGCACTTAGACAACTTTAGTCGGGATGTTACTAAGTAAGCCTTTACGCTTCTCAATAGCTAAGCCAAGAGGTTCCCGAAATGCTAAAGAGAAGGAAGAGCTAGCGAGCAATGTAGCCAAATTCGGAAATTGTATTAATCGAAAGAAAGCTTACAAGAGTGCTTGATGCTTGGATGTGGATGATTGGATGATACAAATGCCTAGAGCTCACCCATATTTATAGGGAAGCTTGGCTAGCTCTAGAGAATTCTAAGGCCTAGAGAATTCTATACACATGTGCCAAAATCTAGAGAGTTCTAGTGTTATGTACAAATGTGTGCTAGTTGCTGGAATTTTACGGAACATTCTAGAATCGGGCCAAGCTAGCACATCTTGGCTTATTCCTTGGGCCATTTTTGGGCTAGAATCATGCGGCCCGTAACATACGCCCCTGATATTATCATCGGTTGAAAGCTCATTTTGCAAAAAATTAAAGCAATCCTTTCTTGATTAGCAAGAACACTAAGGAACCAAAGTTTTTTAGATTGCCAGGAGCTCAAACGAAGTCCATAAAAAGTCGCTATCACTTATTTCACATGCTGTCATTTTTCAGTATTGAATAATTACTTTTAAGTTAATGAAAATGACATTATATGTAAATTAGCAGCTATTATGCTAAACTTTAGTTATGTCTTGCAACAACTTTAGATAAAACAAACATGAATTTAGAATTAGATATAATTAAGTATTTTGATGATCAGGTATAATGCAAACCCTAATCGTTCTAAGGGTAGGCATGGGAATCAAGGTGACATCAATTCATGTGTTGAAGTAATTGGAGGACAACATCATCGGAGCACAGCAAGACCTCATTCTTTAACGTTTGTTAGAAATTGAGGCTATTAATCAACGTTCTACAGTGCATGGAGTTTTTAATTGACTCCAACATCTCAATTGAATCTTAAAGGGTTTTATTGTTGATGGATAAAACATTGATATCAACATGGATTTAATTATTTTTCTTCGGACACATGCTCAAATTGTTATGTCTTGAAATGTCAAATTTCATTCACAAGAAGAGTGGAAAATGAGTTAAATGTGATGTTTACTCAAAAAATCCGAATAATGTGGTTCTCAATGCCTGTGAATACTTATAGGGATTTTTCTTTTCTTGTGCAACAAAATTGTTGTGAAATTTTATAGGTCCCCAATCATTTATTTATTTTCACTTAAATCCATATTTATTATGTCGTCTTTTTTGACCGGCCTAGATCAAGTTTTTTATTTTGCGCATTCAAACAATAACAATAATTAAAATTCTACTCCTTTCCTAAACAATTAAACTCCTTGTATATATTCTATACCACAGCAGCAAATTTCAGCCATTAGTTATGTTACAAGGCAATTCGAAGACATTGATTCTCTATTTATTGAGCTCTCTAACTCCATTTTGATGTTATTTGCAACATTAATAAAAGTACAGAATATTGATTAGTTGTTTGTACAAATAATACATAATTGAAGAACATATACATTATGGTCATCACTAATCATCTAACATGATTAAAGACGGTTGTCTTGATGCATTTCGACAACCAAGACTACTGGGGTCATACATGTATAACTGCATTAATCTAATATAAAATGTTTGCTCTAGCTTGAAAATCTGATAAGGCCATGCATATCAACAAAGCTCCGCACCTGATACTTTCGTCAATTGGAAGCTTATTTTACAAAAATTAAATTAATCCTTTCTAGGTTAGGGAGAATAATAAGGAATCGAGTTTTTTTATAGGACTTCAATTATCTCTATTGGTTGATCAAAAGAAGTAACGAGTAATTTTAGTAGTAAAGAAATTTACTATTACATGGTTGAGTGCAAGGCTAGTCTCAAAATCCCTTTTCTGCTAGCACCACAATCTTCAATTGCTTGGGTCCCAATTTTGCTCCATGTGCCTCTGTTTTTAAGCCTCTGCCTCTCCCCATTTTTGGCAGCCAAGCTACCCCTTTTATGGCCAATTATGCCTCTGCCTCTCCAGATCTTTGCTGTAAAGTTCCCCCCTTTATTAGCATATTGTTTGGCGGGCACAAGAAATTTTACAAGAAGTGGTGTGCTATGAAAGACTCCTTTGAGGATTTGAGGTCGTTTTACAAAAGATTATGTGTGTATAAATATTTATTTTTTTTGTAATTTTATTCTTTGATGATAAGATTTATTTTTCAGTAATATGTGTTTATATGATCTAAAAAGTGTTTCTACTTATTGGATTTCCTTTTACTCGTTTATGAGAAGTATTGATTGTAATTTGTCAAATGGTGGTTCAAACTATTAACAAAATATATGCATGCATAATCTAGATGCATACAATCTAAAAGCATGCAATCTAGAAGTAGCAATGTTTGAATGAAGAATGAAGAATGAAGAATGAAGAAGAAGAAAATCTAGAAGCCATATTTCAAAGTTTGAATTCTAAATTCAAACTTTGAATTTGGAAAAATAATAAAATAAAATATATATAATTATTATTTTAATATAATGAGGAGGGGAAATGAAGCCTATAAATAGAGGCTTTATTTCCCTCTCCAAGCATTCCATTCTTCAATTATGTTGAGAGCAAAAAAAGGAGTTTTGTGTTAGGGTATTTTAATACTCTTGTAAAATTAGTGAGTGAGAGATTGGGTGTATTGGGATTCTCGGAAGTGAGCCAAAATATTCCAATACTTGTAATACTCATATCACTAATAAAATATTTTTCTTCTGTCTTCGCTTGTGGACGTAGGCTAAAAGCCGAACCACGTAATTTCTGGTGTCCTAGCTTTGTGCTTATTCTTCATTTTCTTCCACTTTCATTTTAGCTGTGGCCCTACTACACCCATAAAATACTATTCACGTATACAGTTACTGTTCACATATATGGTACTGTTTACGTGAAACAGTGAGAGCCAATTCTAACAAAGGTAGTTCGTGGTCAAAGCAATGGTGACAAAATACGAGATTGAGAAGTTCAATGGGAACAATTTCTCGTTGTGGAAGATGAAAGCTATTTTGAGGAAAAACAATTGCTTGGCAGCAATTGGAGAAAGACCCATGGAGATAACTGATGATGCCAAGTGGAACGAGATAGATAGTAATGCAATTGATGATCTACACTTAGCACTTGCAGATGAGGTGTTATCTAGTGTGGTAGAGAAAAAGACAGCAAAGGAAATATGGGATACTCTCACAAAATTGTACGAGGCTAAGTCGCTACACAACAATATCTTTTTAAAGAGAAGACTCTATACTCTTCTCATGGCAGAATCTACATCAGTGACTGACCATATCAACACGTGAAGACTCTATTTTCGCAACTCACAACGTTGGATCCCAAAATAGAGGAAAATGAACGTACAGAGCTTCTACTTCAAAGTCTACCAGATTCGTATGATCAACTCATCATCAACTCGATGGACGATCTAGTTTTCAATGATGTTACTGACCTTCATCTTAAATGAGGAAAGCGGTAGCAAGACCGAGGAAGATAGACATGCAAGTTCGCGATAGCGAGCGCTATTGGTGACGAGAGGAGATCAGCGAGCGTGGCCCTAGTGGGAGTTACAATCATAGTAGATCAAAATCCGAAGTAAGAAGAATATGAAATGCTACAATTGTGACAAGAAAAGGCATATGAAGAAAGAGTAAAGCACCTAAGTCATCAAATGCTCTGGGTTATATGACAAGTACTTCAGATGATGGTGAAATTATCTATAGCGAGGTAGCAGTTGTTACTGAGGCGGAAAGTCGGTAATTGACGTCTGGCTTATAGACTCAGGAGCAACATGGCACATGACCTCTCAGAGAGAATGGTTTCACACATATGAACCAATCTCAAGAGGATTTGTGTACATAGTCGATGACATGCTTTGGAGATCGCTGGTATTGGTACTGTCAAAATAAAAATGTATGATGGTACAGTTCGCACAATTCAGGAGGTAAGATATGTCAAAGGCCTGAAGAAAAATCTATTGTCTTTGGGACAAATAGATAGTCTTGGGTGCAAAGCCCATATTGAAAATAGAATGATAAAAATTATCGGAGGAGCGCTTGTATTAATGAAGGCGGAAAAGATCGATGCGAATCTATTCATGCTTCAAGGAGAAACGCTTCTGAAGGCGATGCATGTGTCGCATCAAATGGAGAAGATTTACCAATGATGTGGCATCTCAGACTTGGCCACATGTCATAACAAGATTTGAAGATTCTCTCTGAGCAAAAGCTGCTTCCGGGACTCAAATTGGTAAGTTTACCATTTTATGAGCATTATGTTGCAAGTAAGCAGCATAGATTGAAGTTTAGCAGATCTCATGCTAGAAGTAAATGCATTCTCGACTTAGTTCATTCTGATATTTGGGAATCACCAAATTTATCACAAGGAGGTGCAAAGTACTTCGTTACTTTTATTGATGATTACTCTAGGAGATGTTGGGTGTATCCAATAAAGAAAAATTCATATGTGTTTCCAGTATTCAAGGAATACAAAGTGTGGGTTGAACTTGAATTTGGGAAAAGGATCAAGTGCTTAAGAACAGATAATGATGGAGAGTATATAGATGGTGTATTTCTTGCATACTGTAACCAAGAAGGTATTCAGAGGCGGTTTATAGTTGCATACACTCCTTAACAAAATAGAGTGGCAAAGCGGATGAACAGAACTCTTATAGAGATGATAAGAGCTATGTTGAAGACTGCTGGTCTACCTAACTCATTTTGATCTGAACCGATCAAAGCGCTCGTTATATGGTAAATCGTTCTCCATTAACAACTATTGAGTTAAAGACGCCGATGGAGATATGGACAGGTAAGCCAGCTGATTACTCTCATTTACATATATTTGGATGTCCTGTATATGTAAGAGGTGTATCTTTTTAGGGTATACTGGTGGTGTAAAGGGGTATCGTCTGTGGGATCCCACTACCCACAAGATTGTCATCAGTAGAGATGTTGCCTTTGCAAAAGATCAATTGCAAAAGAAAGATGGGGATGATAGTACTATGAAAGAAAAGTTAGAGACTACACTGGTATATGTAGAAAATAATCAGGAAGATTCAAAATCTTCTGAAGCAATATCAGATCACGAGGAAGAAGAACCAGTCGAGTCTGAGGCTCTAGAAATTCATCGGTCAACTCGAGAGAGACGACCACCAACTTGGCACTCAGAGTACGTTAAAGAGATCAATATTGCATATTGTCTTTTAACAGAGGATGGAGAGCCATCAACTTTCCATGAAGCTTTAAACAGCTCAGATGTTACATTGTGGATGGCAGCAATGCAGGAAGAAATTAAAGCTCTACACAAAAACAAGACATGGGAACTTGTGCCACTGCTACATGGAAGAAAATTCATTGGAAACAAATGGGTCTACAAGATCAAACGTGATGGCAATAATCAAGTGGAGCGGAATCGTGCAAGATTGGTGGTAAAAGGATATGCTTAGAAAGAAGGTATTGACTTCAATGTGATATTTTATCCGGTAGTTCGACTCGCGACAGTCAGAGTAGTCTTGGCAATGTGTGCTACATTTAACCTACATCTAAAACAGTTAGATGTGAAAACTGCATTTCTTCATGGAGAACTTGAAGAAGAGATTTATATGCTCTAAGCAAAAGGTTTTGCTGAAACAGGCAAGGAGAACTTGGTTTACGGATTGAACAAATCTTTATATGGTCTGAAACAGGCGCCAAGGTGTTGGTATAAGAGATTTGATTCCTTCATTATGAGCCTTGGATACAACAGACTCAGTTCATACCATTGTGCTTATTACAAGAGATTTGAGGATAATGATTTTATCATTTTGCTGTTGTATGTGGATGACATGTTTGTCGCAGGACCCAATAAAGATCAAGTCCAAGAATTAAAGGCACGGTTGGCTAGGGAGTTTGAAATGAAGGAATTGGGACCAGCAAACAAGACTCTAGGGATACAAATTCACTGAGACAGAAATAACAGGAAGATTTGGCTTTCACAGAAGCATTACTTGAAGAAAATCTTGCGACGCTTCAACATGCAAGATTATAAGCCAATTTCTACCCCACTTCTTATTAATTTCAAGTTATCCTCAAGTATGTGTCCTAGTAATGAAACAGAGAGGAAGGAGATGTCTCCAGTCACGTATGCATCAGCAGTGGGAAGTTTTATGTTCGTTATGATTTGTACAAGACCAGACATTGTACAAGCAGTGGGAGCAGTTAGTTGATACATGGCGAATCCTGGTGGAGAACATTGGCAAATAGTGAAGAGGATTCTAAGATACATCAGAGGAACCTCAGATGTTGCATTATGTTATGGAGGGTCATAATTTACTGTCAAAGGCTACATGGATTCAAATTTCGCAGGTGACCTTGATAAAAGAAAATCTAATACTGGCTATGTGTTTACACTTGCGGGAGGAGGGGTAAACTAGGTTTCGAAACTACAAACTGTTGTGGCTTTATCTACGAAAGAAGCAGAATATATGGCAGCTACACAAGCATGTAAGGAGGCTATTTGGATACAAAAGTTACTTGAGGAGCTCGGACACAAACAAGAGAAAATTCCTGTGTTTTGTGACAATCATAGTGCTTTGCACATTGCAAAGAATCCAGCCTTTCATTCTAGGACAAAACATATAGGGGTTCAATATCACTTTGTTCGATAAGTAGTGGAAGATGGAAATGTAGATTTACAGAAAATCCATACCAAGTGGGAGAATGTTAACAAAATATATGCATGCATAATCTAGAAGCATACAATCTAAAAGTATGCAATCTAAAAGTAGTAATGTTTGAATGAAGAATGAAGAAGAAGAAAATCTAGAAGCCATATTTCAAACTTTGAATTTGGAAAAAAAAAATAAAATAAAATATATATTATTATTATTTTAATATAATGAGGAGAGGAAATGAAGCCTATAAATAGAGGCTTTATTTCCTCTCTAAACATTCCATTCTTCAATTATTTTGAGAGAAAAAAAAGGAGTTTTGTGTTAGGGTATTTTAATACTCTTGTAAAATTAGTGAGTGAGATGTTGGGTGTATTGGGGTTCTGGGAAGTGAGCCAAAATATTATAATTCTTGTAATCCTCATATCACTAGTAAAATATTTTCCTTCTGTCTTCGCCCGTGGACGTAGGCTAAAAGCCGAATCACGTAATGTATGGGGTCCTAGTTTTGTACTTATTCTTCATTTTCTTCCAATTTCATTTTAGCTATGACCCTACTTCACCCATAAATTTCCTAACACAAACAAATTTCAGGAAAGCAAAAATTTTCATGCGGGTGCAATAAAAATGTAAATACAAACACTAAAAATTAAGTAGAATTTTGATCGAGAAACAATAGTAAGTATTAAATGTAGGAAAATTATCAATCATCCACTCAAAATTTCAATAAAATTTGAAAATATTTCCAAAAAATTAAATGCTACTCTTTCCTATGCAATTAGACAACTCATTGTACATATTATTGTCATCGCTAATCATCTAACATCATTAAAGATCTTTAAAAAACAAAAATGGTCATTAGTTCATTAAAGATGGTTGTCTTGATGCATTTCAACAACCAAGGCTATTGGGATCATATATGTATAATTGCATTAATCCAATATAAAATGTTGAGTAATGCTATATATCCCAGATTTTTTTACTTCGATTAGGTATCCTATATGATATGGTATTCATTATTTGGTTGAAAGAATCAAAGTGAATTAATTATATTATCTTACCAACCAATTGATGAATGCAACATCATTTGTGATAGTTACTTAGAATAAAAAATTTATAATATCTAGCATTATTGTAAAATATTTGCTACGACTTGAAAATCTGATAGGGCCATGCCTATCAACATAGCTCCAGTCCCTAATATTATCATCGGTTGGAAGCTTATTTTGAAAAAAATTAAATCAATTCTTTCTTAATTAGTGAGAACACTAAAGAACCAAAGTTTATTGCTAGGAGCTCAAATAGAGTTCATAAAAAGTCGCCATACTTGGAATAATTCAAAATATTTTTATCCCTGCACAACTACATAATGCTACGAGTAATGCAACAATTATCACTATTATATGCCTTCAACTATCCCAGGTGATATTTTTCTTTTGGTTGAGCAGAAGGAGTAATGAGTAATTTTACTAGTAAAGAAATTTGAAATTTACTAGTACATGGGTGAGTGCCCTAAAATCCCTTTTCTGCTGGTGCCACAGTCCCCAAGGGCTTGGATCCCACTTTTGCTACATGTGACTCTGCCACTCCCCATTTTTGGCTACCTAGCTTCCCCTTTTATAGCCAATTTTAGCCTCTGCCTTTCTCCAATTTTGCTGCCAAGCTTACACATTTATTAGCCAATTGTTTGGCGGCCACGTGAAATTTTATAAGAGGTGGTAGGTGATGCAAGACTCCTCTGAGGACTACTTCCCATTTGCAATCAATTTTGCCCGCCATTTGTCATCATTATAGATAGAACTAAAATGCAATAAAACATAATTTTATTAAGTTCAATTAATTAACCTGTTTGATTCTAAAGAGAAACAAAACCCAAGAACTTTGATTTTTTTATCAAGTTCAAACGATTTTATTTTACAACGCAACCAAATCCATATAATTCTTTTTTAAAAAATTAAGTTAAAAGAAATAGTGGTGGAAGGTTGTTTTTTTTTTAATTATGCACTCGGTTATATGACTTCATGAAATGAGAGGATGATTTAGTAGTGACTAACTGGGAGCCGGGAGCCGGGAACTTGAGAGAAGAAAGCAAAAGTTAAATGGAATGCATTTTTTTTCTATTTGACATGTCAAATCATAATTTTCTTTTTCACTAAAATTTGTCGGATTTGATTCAGAATATTTTTTTAATAGGAAGATTATATATTTTTGGAACACCTGGATATTAAATGGGAAGTTGATCTTGACTCTATAGCTCTATAAAATAGTGTTCGATATTAGTTGATTTTTTTTAAAAAAAAAATCAACTAAATTACCACATTTTCATCTCTGAAAAAAAGAATTAAAAAATACAAAAATTTTATCTTTATCTTTCATTGTTATTTAAGGTTACTCTTCCTCTTCATTCACACCTTTGCCACATCATTTCTCTTTCATCAAATGGCCATTTCATTTCTCTTTCATCAAATGGCCACTGAGATAATTTGTATTTTTCTGTTCCTCCTTTGTTTTCTTGGGGCATGGGCAAGAGTTCTTGTTCCATACTATGAGTTTTTTCTTAAAGGGTATGTCATTCCATTGGCTACCGAGGGTGTTTGAGCTTTTTAATAGCCGTTGGAGCATTTCATGTTAGAAATGAAGTAACTAGATATTGCTTGACGTTAAAGTTCACTTTGCTTCAAGTTTTTATACACTTCTTCGTGGAACCAAATGATGTGTGGGTTCAAGCATTTGCAATATTCTCAGTAGAAGCCATCTTTGGAATCAGAGGTCTTGGTCATCGGATGCAAAAGAAATCTACTGGAGAAGATGATCATGCTAAACGAGAAGCAGTTCAACAAATAGAAAACAAGATACGAGAATTGATGAAGTTTATAATTTTTAACTATTTTGCTGCCTTTTGCATTACATTAATTTCTATGATTTTGAATTTTAAGTGTATTAGAATTAAAAAAAAATCATAACTCTAATGAAATTCTTAAAATTCTTAAAACTGATGAAAGCCAATACAATATTCCGATTTTGTTATGTTTAGCAGTTCCTTTTGTCATTGGCCATATACCGCTTTATTGGGATCGAGTGTTGCAATTCTTGGTACTTCAAAATACTATTTTAATTTTTTTATTACATATCTAATAATCATTACTATTTTATTTTTAATATTTCATTTTTTTCAGGTCTGGTGTAATACCCAGAGGCAAGTGTTTCAAGGCTGGTATTATAATAGATGGCAAGAGTTTCAGAAGTGGTGCAATATCTACTTGGAACAATTTCAGGCCTGGCGAAATGGCCAGATGAAAAAGTTTCAGAATTGGTGGAATAACCAGATGCAATGCTTTCAAATCTGCTGAGCAGGACTTAGAAATTGGTGGAATATGTAGATGCAAAATGCTCAAAACTGCTTGGCCAGACTTGGAAACTGGTGGAATGGACAATGGGGAAAGGTGACTGGTGTGGCGAAAAACCTTGGCAACAATGAACGTGTAGAAGTAGAAAGTTCTTGTTGAATAAATCAAGTGAAAGCACATGTTCAAAGTTTGGCCATAATTGTTCAAAGCCAAATTGTTCAAAGTTTGGCTAAAAATTAGGTAATCATCAAACAAACTTTGACAATTTTAAAGGTTTGGTGAAATAGTGCTACCATGCATTCTTATAAATAATTATTGTTCTTTATTTGTTGGGGCATCCTATAATTGAGAGCAATTGCAAGTGAAGCAATTGAGAGAGTTCAGAGAGCTTCCACTTGAGTGCTAGGAGAATTCATTTGGGTGTATTGGGGTATTGGGTTTTTGTGAGCTTTTTCCTATTTGTAAATTCTCATTTGTTAGTAAAATTATCTTCCAGTCTATGCCCGTGGATGTAGGCAATACGCCGAACCACGTAAATTATTGTGTCAATTTTCTTTGAAATTATTTACATCACATTTATGTTTCTCTAGAAGTCACAGTTACCATAAATTGGTAATCTGCTCAACCCGCGCTTCTGTACAACAATTGGTATCAGAGCCAAAGGTTCGTACTTGGGGTACATGATACTGTTCACATATATAGTACTATTCATAGATACGGTACTATATATGACCATTTGTACTTGGAGAACAGTTTATTGTAAGTAGTGTGTATTTTTGCATGTCTAGGAAAGTTCTGTCAATAAGAATATAAGAGTCTAAGGAGTTTGGATTTTAAGTGGGACCATTGTGACCCCTCAATTCTTCTGGGAACTTTCTTGTTGCATTTATTCATGCGAAATAAATATCATAGAGATTGTTTTTCAAGTGTGACTAGTTGTTGAAAGCACTAATTATTTCAGGTTGAGAATGATGGTAGAAGCATCTTTGTCAGCAAGGACTACTGTGACTAACGCAAAGTTTGAAATGGAGAAATTCGATGGTACCAATAATTTTGGTATGTGGCAATGTGAGGTTTTGGATGTCTTATGTCAGCAACAGCTAGATCTCGCTCTAGATGAAAAGCATGAAAAGATGGATGACAGGGAGTGGAAAAAAATCATTAGACAGGCATGTGGTACTATTTACCAATATCTTGCTAAAGATCAAAAGTACTCTGTCATGAGGGAGACATTAGCAAAGAAATTATGGAAGACACTGGAAGAAATATATATGAAGAAAAGTCTTGAAAATAGGCTTTATATGAAAAAGAAACTCTATCGATTCACGTATGCACCTGGTATGTTGATGAATGACCATGTAAAATCATTCAATAAAATATTAGCGGATTTGCTAAATTTGGATGAGAAATTTGAAGATGAAGATAAGACATTGTTGCTGTTGAATTCGCTTCTTGATGAATATGACCATCTCACCACCACTTTGCTTCATGGGAAAGACAGTGTCACATTTGATCTCTGTATGTAGTGCCATCGTATAATCTTCGAGACCGGAAAGAAAGATAAAAAGCATCACGGAGATACAGATAGCAAAACTATTGATGGCAAGAGGTCGTTCACAAAGCCGCAAACCTGGAAAAAGGGGCAAGTCTAAAGGTAGGCCTGCCAAAGTTGAATGTGCTTTTTGTCCCGAGAAAGGGCATTGGAAAAAGAATTTTCCTAAGTTACAAAAGGGTAAGGTTATTTTTGATGCATGTGTAGCCGAGCATGATGAGAAGTCAGAATTTAGTCTGGTTGGCATGACGTTGACATGTGAATCAGATGAGTGGATTTTGGATTCGGGTTGTACTTATCATAGAGGAAATATGAAAAGAGAAAGACTACCCACACCGTTAGGTTTGGTTAAATGGTCACGTAGATCCTTTTAGTTTCGTAAATGATCACTCCAACTCATTTTTAACAATTATACCCTTTATTGCAACAACCCAATAATTGACTTAAATAAATATCTATAATAAATATAAATTAAAATTAAAATAATATAATATGTAAAATAAGATAAAATTTATAAATTATTTCAAATATTATATTAGAAAATTTAATTTGGCATCATTAATCTATCATACTCTTTTAATAATACTAAAATCTATTTGACATATCAATAATATTAAAATAACTATTGTTGATCCAGTTTTCTGCGTGCTCTCGAGTAGGATCGTCAACTTCTGCTCGCGGGATGCTCCAGCAGGATTCTTCACTAACTCTTACCTTCTTCTGTTTACTGGGACAATGAATTCCTCAGGCTTTTGCTCACAAAAACAAGGTCAGAGGGTGTTTTCTCAGCGAAAACCCTCCGACACCCAATTCAGTTATCGGGTTATTCTTTTTGTATCCCTCTTTATTAGAGAGACCGGAGAAATAAAATGATTTTCTGCCTTAAAGCGGCAAGAATTTCCAGAACTTGTAAAAAATCGAAAGGAAGAGGAAGAAGAAAAAGAACCTCTCAAAATTTTTGGAACCCTGAACCTTCACTTCAATGTTTCTTTTATACTTCCGTTTTCCCACCCTCTTTTCTTCGGGGGTAGCTGTTCCTGCATCCATGGTGTCTAGGTCCCTCTGACAACTGGGATTACTGTGGCACACCATGGGAATACGGGATTGTCTGGTGGGCATGGGTTCCCATAGCCTAATGATAGTGTCGGGCATGTGTGTCCAAAATGATGACACTGTGGGGGCGTGTGTCGACCATCGGTAACAGTAATGGCACCATACCACTTGGGATGTCGGTCAGGCATCGATCGTCGTGTTGAGTTGTCAGAAGGAAGGACCCAACTGTTTCGAATCGACAATATTTGAATCTTGTATTTTCTCCGTGCCGTTGTTGGCATGACTGGGTCATGGTCAGAGGGCCTGAAGACCTCGAACAGAAGAAGGAGCTCGGGGTTCAACCAGACTTGACCAGCTTCGACGCCTAGTAAGGTCGTGTTCGCGCCAACGATCAAGTCTTCTGCTCGAGCTGGGTTGACCTCGAGGTCTTCTACTCGAGCTGAATTTGCCTCGAGGTGACCTGCTCGATATTACCCAAACACCAGTCCCCCAGTTTCTAGTCTTTGAAGTGAAGCGAGATATGACTGGAAACTTTTTGTTTGGGCCGGACCCTCGGCCTTTTTATCTTCCCACGCTGAGCTGTTCCCCATTTCTGTCGTTTCATATTTAATGTGAAACACGTGGATGGATCCTGGTCGTTCGTTTGAATTTTGAAGAGGCGGTACTTGAACAGTCGCGTCTCTTGAGATGTGTGCCGTCTGTTAAAGAGACGCACTTTTCCTTTTAAAAACCCTCAATTTCTTTACTGTGCCTCTTATTGTTAATCTTTACTCACATCAGAGTTAATTGCTTGCAAGTGCTTCTCATCTCCTTCAATGCCGTCGCTGCCATTTCCCGTCGTCGAATCTTCTTCAGGTAAAAGCCTCTTTCCCTCTTCTCGTTCTTGTTCTGTTTTTCGTTTATTTGCGTTTCTGATTCCCCTTTGGTAGATTGTTTATAGGAAACATGTCAGACACCCAATGAACCCCAGTAGAATATTATTTGAAGAACCCTTCTCTTCGAGTGACTCTGAACCACTTAGGATGATCCCAGTGAGAGACCTAAGTCCTGAGGGGGTCGTGGTTGTGGGGGAGACCCGGTCTCAACAAGGAGAAAGGGTTAGCCAAAGGTCGGAGGTTGGGTGGTACCCATTGACTTTATGAGGGTGAAACTTCACAGCGAGGATCCGGACAGGCTCATGGACACGTACCATATTCCGACTGCTGTGGACCTAGGTGTGTCGGGTAAGGGTGACATACCCTGCCATCCTCCCCGAGGGTATGTCACCCTCTATTTGGAATGCTTCAAGTGGGGGGCTAGGTTGCCTCTCTAACCTTATTTCGTTCGGGTACTGTCCAAGCTCCGATTGGCCCCGGAGCAGTTGAACCCAAATGGGTGGAGGGTCTTTTCCAGTCTGTATGTGTTGTGGAGGTGGTGCAACCTGGGTGAGCCCTCGGTAGAGGAGATAAAGCATCTCTACCAATTGAAAAGCAGCCCCAAGGATGCTGGCTGGTACTACCTCGCCTCCAGCTTGAAAGGGAAGAAACCTATTACCGATCTCCCCACCTCTGGTGGCAACTAGAAGGGCAAATTTTTCTTTGTTGGGGAAGATTGGGGACAAGCTGCTTCTGCCTCTGAAGGGGTCCCTCCAGTTCCTTCTCATTTTTGCACTCCAGGTCGTCTGCTGTTTCATGTATTTTTTTCTTTGACTTATCTGTTTGCATTCTTCTCACCATTCTGTTCTGATTGTCGCTGCAGTGCCTTGGAGTTCCTCTTATCAGATTGGGGAGGAGCTTCAGTCGCGTGTCAACACTGCTCTCGACAACGTGAGCTCGTGTAGGGATCTACTCTTAATCCACAATCTAGTTGAGTTTGGCCTTGTTCCTGAAGAGGAGATGAGTGGAGTTCTTTCTCGCCTGAAGAGGCCTGTGAGCACCTCGGATTGTCAGAGCAATTCCTCAGCTCCAGCGAAGAGGCCTCGAACCAACACACCCATTTCATCTGGTTCTAGCTGCACCCTCTGCTCAGGAGACAAAGCGAGCAACAGAGGGTGTGACCCGCAGGGGTCTGAGGACTGCGACTTCAGCTCGACTTCGATCAGGATGCATGCAGGAGCAGCAACGGTCTGACGTTGCCGACCTCTACCTTAAGGACTTCACCCGGAAAATGGAGGAGAAGTTCTTAGAGGGGATTGAAGCTTCCAGTGCTGATGACTTAGTCGGCACGCTCCACCGCCTCTCTTCCTGCGTCACGGCTGTTGCTACCGCCTTCAAAACCAAGACTCTAGATTCTCAGAGAAAGATCAGAGCAGAAAACCAGAACTTGAAACAGATTCTTGAGCAGAAGGACGACGAGGCGGCGAAGCTTCGCACGGAGATCTCCACCTTCAAGGAGAGGGCAGCCATGTCAGAGTCCAAAGCACTCCAGCTCGAGAAGGAGTTGTCTATGGTCTGAGATGAGCTGTTGAATGCTCGAAAGGATCTAGACCTGCAGAGGTTCTCCTTTGAGAAGACCATAGAGGCAGAAACTTCTCGCCTTCAGAGGAAGGTGGATTACTTGGAGGGCTGGCTCGCGATAGAGTATAATGACAGGGTGACTTTCAGCTATGAATGCCTTGTGTCCGTCCAGGGCAAGGAATATTCTAAAGTGGATATATCCGATCTCGAGGTGGGCGTTGATACGTACATGCTCGAGCATGATGCCACTAATCAAGAGTCGAGAGTCCCCCCAACTAAGGCCCCTGCCAGTACTGAAGAGGCTGCTCCTTCTGCTGCCGAGGTCTCCCATTGCTGCTGCCACGAAAAGTGCTCCACTCCCGAGGACCCGGCTCCAACTGCTGGCCCTGATGCTCCAGCTAACTGAATAAAGAAAATGTATTGGATAATTTGCCCTTGTGCTTGTATATATATTTCTGCCCTGCACTTTCCTATGACATCAACTTCAGGCTTTGGCTAAGTAAACTTTAACAAATGTTGGGCCTTTGTTTTTATTCTCCAAGTCAATTCTGCTTGTGCCCCCTCTTGGCTTATGCGTAAAGAAGTCTTGGCTGCTTTGCACTTTAACCCCTATATTCTTTGCAGTAGGAGAGTATATCCTCGCCTGTATAATACCCCATCAATCAGAGTATACTTGGCTGCTTTGCACTTTAACTTCCTTGCCTGCTTCTTATCAATATGCAACGTTCCTTCCTTGAGATAAGAGACAATCGGATCCATCCAAGTGTCACTCGGTGTTAAGTTCATCACCTCGTCCTCCTGCTCGATGCTCGAGAAGGTTTTGATTTCTAAAAAGGGTAGACTTTGACATTTTAGGGTTGGATGTACCGGCCATCCGTGCTATCATATCGGCTCGAAAGTTCTTCTCTCTCGCGATCTGCTCCACCTTGACTGCTCGGAAATTCTTTATCAACCGCCTCACTTTCCTAAGGTAGGCATCCATCTTCTTGCCTTTCGCTTGGAAGCTCTCGTTGAGGTGATTTACTACCAGCTGAGAATTTGTCCGAAGCTTTACCTCATCCGCTTTTACTACCAGGACGAGCTTCAATCCCGCGATTACAGCCTCATACTCGGCCTGGTTGTTAGTGGCCTCGAATTCTAGCCTTACGGCTTATTGCATCTCCACCCCTTCAGGGCTGAGAAGCACAACTCATGCTCCTGTCATTGGTCTCCATATGACCCATCCACCGTGACTGTCCATGCGTTGTTCGGGCAAAGGGGCTCGGTGGTGCTCACTATTTATCTCTTCATTCCTTTTTGTGCACTCGACCACGAAGTCGACTAAGGATCGTACTTTTATTATTGTTCAGGGTTGGTAGGCGATATCAAATTCATTGAGCTCTACCGATCATTTCACCAATCTTCGGAGATCTTTGGCTTGTGCGAACACTGCCTGATCGGTTGGTTCGTCAAAACCGTCCACGAGGCCGGTGCCCATCTCTCCATCGGGGGATATCAAGTTTCTGCACCCAACAAAGCTCTGCTCGTGTAATAGACAGGATACTGCATCCCCGATTCTTCTCTTACAAGTGCCCATTGTGACACAGCTAAATACAAATACAGAATCTCCCCTGCTCGAGGTATTGACAGCAGCGGGGCTTTCAACAAATATTCCTTCAACTGTTGGAACGTCGCTTCGCATTTTGGCTTCCACTTTGTCTTCCTGCCTTTTCTCATTTCCTGGAAGAAGACTCGACACTTATCCGTGGCTCGGGAGATTAACCTGTTGAGGGATGCCAATTTACCTGTAAGGCTTTGTATCTCCTTGAGGGTACGCAGGGACTTGATCTCCACTACTGCTTTTATCTTTTCTGGATTGGCTTTGATTCCTCTGTTATTAACCATGAAAACCAAGAATTTTCCCGAATTAACTCCAAAGGAGCATTTCTTTTTATTAAGCTTCATCCGATATTTCCTTAGGACCGCGAAGGTTTCTTCCAAATGCTTTACATGTTCCTCCGCCTCCCTTGATTTTGTAATTATATCATCCACATAAACCTCCATTGTTCGGCCTATCAGCGGCTTGAAGACCTTGTTCACCAGTCTCTGGTATATTGCCCCCGCATTTTTCAGGCCGAAAGGCATGACCTTGTAGCAAAACAGGCCTTGGTTGGTGATGAAGGCTGTGCTTTCCTTGTCTGGCCGGTGCATGGGGATTTGGTTATAGCCCGAGAAGGCGTCCATGAAGCTAAGCAGTCTGTTTCTCGCCGTGGAATCCACCAGCTGGTCTATCTTCGGTAATGGGAAGCTATCTTTCGGACAAGCTTTATTCACATCCGTGAAGTCCACGCACATTCTCCATTTCCCACTTGCCTTCTTTACCAACACCACATTTGAGATCCACTCAGGGTAGGAGACTTCCCTTATAAATCCCGCCTTCAGCAGCTTCTCCACCTCACAGTTCATGGCCTTGTTCCTTTCTTGGTTGACACATCTCCTCTTTTGCCCCACTAGCTTAGCGTCCTTCCGTATTGCTAGCCTGTGACATGCCACCTCCGGGTCAATCCCAGCCATATCCTCATGTGTCCAAGCGAATATATCAGAGTGTGCTCGCAAACACTCGACCAGATCTTCCCTCAACTGCCCGCTAATGCCCGAGCTGATCTAGACCTTCTTCTCGTGGTCGTCTGGTCTTATTCTAATTTCTTCCAACTCCTCAGCGGGCTCATGCCTTCCATTATTTGACTCCCCCCTTGAGTCTAATGACGTTATCTGTATAGTTTCCTTCACTGCCACAGTGTAGCAGCTCCTTGCGACCCTCTGGCTGCCCTTGACGACTCCTATAGCCCCATTTACTCGGTACTTCAAGGCTAAATAGTGGGTGGATAATACCGATTGGCTGACCCTCATGAAGGGCCTCCCTAATATTGCTTGGTAGGGGCTGACTTTATCCACCACTACGAAGTCTAGCATCATATTCTTTTCAAAAGGCCTCGAGCCCATAGTCATAGCCAATTTGATGATTCCCGGAGGGTCGACTTTCCTCCCCGAACCAGATATAGCACCCTTCCTTATCCTCCTCCGTCTACATGATGGGTTCTTGCCGTACCTTAGCCTTTTTTGCAGCGAGTACGGCGAACAAGACCTCCCGGCCAACAAAGGCGTATCTACAATAGTATTTTTGGGCCCTATTTAAATTTCTTGCCATCGTGGGTCCTCCTGAGATCACCCTCGTAGCCGGTGGCTCTAGATCCATGCTGTAGGCTCGGTTATCTTCCTCCGGCTGCTGCTCGACCACTAGATGTCCCCCTTTAATAAACTCATCCAAATAACGGTTTCTAACAAAATCTTCCACCTGGTTCTTCAAGTCCTGGCACTGTGATATTGAGTGGCCGTGGTCACCGTGGAAGCGACAAAACCGTCCTCTATCTCTTCTGCCAACTGGTTTGGCCATTGGTATACTGTGTATTGCCTATAGGCGGGGCTCTGCTCAACTACCTGTATCTCCCGATCCCGATGGAAGCTTCCCAGAGGAGGTGGCAATGGGCAGTCAGCTCTGTTGTTGTTCAGTATAGGTCGGCTCGGTGGTTGGTTGTGGGACAAGTGGTCGTTGTGCCGCCTGTACTCCTTATGGTCCCGACACGGAGACCGCGAGGTGCAGCGGGAACCATTCGTGGTCGGGAGCTCTCGATAATGGTTATAGGGGCAACCCACTCCCTCATTATCTTGGAAGTCGATGCTCCTCGAGCAACACCTCCTTTTTCTTTCCTCTTTGCTCCACTGCCATGTTCACTTCTTAATTTTGCAGCCTTTTCCTCCTCAATAACCATGTCCATCTTTACCTGCTCGTACGCATCAAAATACGAATAGATCGAGGGGCTCCGTAAATTATACCATGGCCTCCCCATCCCGATTCAGTCTTTCGGTCCCTCAGCGCCTGGGGATGATTGAAAACTCCGGAGTGGTTCCCCTCCCTCGCCTTATTTCCAGCTGACTCCATCATGTTGTCTTCAGAGGCCACCGCGCCCCAGAATTGCTCCGTAAATTCTCTGCACATCTGTTCGAAACTCATAACGCTTCCCCATGGTAGCCTGCGATACCACTCTCTCGCCCTTCCCTCTAGAGTAAGTGGGAAGGCCACCTGCATCTGGGCTGCCATCAGGCCCTGTACTCCTGTTATGTCATTAAACTGTTCTATGTGTACCAATTGGTCACTCTTCCCTAAGAACCTTAAATCTGAGAAGTGGAAATCTCGGGGGATTGTGATGCCCATGATCTCCCCTGAGAACGGGGACTCATTGTCTAGCATTATCCTCTAACTGAGGCCTTTCCCTTTTCCCCGGAGGCCCTCCACAACCTGTGCCAACCTGCGCACTTCTCCCTCTAATTCCTCCGCGTGGGAGGTAGGTGCCGTGTCCTGCAGATGCTGACGGGATCCCCTTTCTTCTAGGTTCGTCTCCTCCCTCCCAGTAACATTTGGTGTCATCGGTCTCTAAGCTTCATCTCCCATATGCTCCCGGGCAGGGGCGTTCCCGCGGCTGGACTTAGGGATGTCATTGCATGCTTTCGTCTGTCCCTCCCTGAGTTCCTGTAGAATGGATGTCAATGCTTCTCCATCCGATCCATTCTCTCCTGCATCTCCCTATTTTGAGCCTCATTGGCCACCTCCCTCACGCTCACCGACTCGCCTGGACTTATTCCTCTTCTTCTGTTTCCTCTCATTGTTGTGTTTTTTGAACCTGTTGGGAAATCAGGCTTTTTGGACTGATCCCCACAGACGGAGACAAGATGTTGATACGGTTTTCTGCGTGCTCTCGAGTAGGATAGTCAACTTCTGCTCGAGGGATGCTCGAGCAGGATTCTTCACCAACTCCTACCTACTTCCGTTTACTGGGATAGTGAATTCCTCAAGCCTGTGCTCACAAAAACAAGGTCAGGGGTTGCCAGGTGTTTTCCCAGCGAAAACCCTCTGACGTCCAAGTCAGTTATCAAGTTATTCTTTTTGTATCCCTTTTTATTAGAGAGATCGGAGAAATAAAACAATTTTCCGCCTTAAAGCGGCAAGAATTTACAGAACTTGTAAAAAATTGAAAGGATGAGGAAGAAGAAAAAATACCTTTCAAAATTTTCGGAACCCTAAACCTTGACTTTAATTTTTCTTTTATACTTCCGTTTTCCCGCCCTTTTTTCTTTGGGGGCAACAAATCCTGCATCCATGGTGTCTGGGTCCCTTTGACAACCGGGATTACCGTGGCACTCCATGGGAATGCGGGATTGTTTGGTGGGCATGGGTTCCCACAGCCTAATGATAGTGTCGGGCATGAGTGTCCAAAATGATGACACTGTGGGGGCGTGTGCCGGCCAACGATAATAGTGATGGCACCATACTGCTTGGGATGTCTGCCAGACATACATCGATCGTCGCGTTGAGTTGTCAGAAGGAAGGACCCAACTGTTTCGAATTGGCTATATTTGAATCTTGTATTTTCTCCGTCCCGTTGCTGGCGCGACTGGGTCATGCTCGGGGGGCCTGAAGACCTCGAACAGGAGAAGGAGCTCGAGGTTCGACCAGCCTTGGGGCACTCGACCTTGACCAGCTTCAGCGCCTAGTAAGGTTGTGTTTTTGTCAACTGTCAAGTCTTCTGCTCGAGCTGGGTTGACCTCGAGGTCTTCTACTCAAGCTGAATTTGGCTCGAGGTGACCTGCTCGATATTACCCAAACAAGAATGGTTCTCGAAATGGTGGAATGCCTAGAAACGTTCAAGGAAGATGTGGTTATGCTGATCCTGGGATGGTGGTTTAGCAAAATGGAAATGTGTCTTATATCTAGCTAATGCTACTGCAATTTGTCGAATTTTCTTTAAAGAAAAGCCAAATATACTTTAAACAAAACATACAGAAACTGAGTGTATACATAGGTAAAACATAGAATATGTTCCTCATTATCCACCATCAGATTATAATCCATATCAAAACATAGCACCAAGTGTTGATGCGGTTTTCTACGTGCTCTCGAGTAGGATCGTCGACTTCTGCTCGCGGGATGCTCGTGCAGGATTTTTCACCAACTTCTTCTTTTTCCATTAATCGGGACGATGAATTCCTCCGCCTATGCTCACAAAAATAAGGTCAGAGGTTGCTGGGTGTTTTCCCGGTGAAAACCCTCCGAAACCCAAGTCAGTTATCGGGTTATTCTTTTTGTATCCCTCTTTATTAAAGAGACAGGAGAAATAAAATGATTTTATGCCTTAAAGCGGCAAGAATTTCTAGGACTTGCAAACAATCGAAAGGAAGAGGAAGAAGAAAAAGAACCTCTCAAAAATTTCGGAACCCTTAACCTTCACTTCAAATTTTCTTTTATACTTCCGTTTTCCCCCCTTTTTTCTTCTGGGGCAGCCGTTCCCGCATCCATGGTGTCTGGGTCCCTCTGACAACCAAGATTATCGTGGCACTCCATAGGAATACAGGATTGTCTAGTAGGCATGGGTTCCCACTGCTTAATGATAGTGTTGGGAATGCGTGTCCAAAATGATGACACTGCAGGGCGTGTGCCAGCCATCGGTAACAGTGATCGTACCATACCGCTTGGGATGTCGGCCAGACATCAATCGTTGCGTTGAGTTGTCAGAAGGAAGGACCCAACTGTTTCGAATCGGCTATGATTGAATCTTTTATTTTCTCCGTGCCGTTGCTTGCGCGACTGGGTCATGCTCGGGGGGCATGAAGACCTCGAGCAGAGTAAGAAGCTCGAGGTTCGACCAGCCTTGGGGCACTCGACCTTGACCAGCATTGGCATCCATTAAGGTCGTGTTTGTGCCAACAGTCAAGTCTTCTGCTCGAGCTGGGTTGACCTCGAGGTCTTCTACTAGATATGAATTTACCTTGAGGTGACTTGCTCGATATTACCCAAACAGGAATGTTTCTCGAAATGGTGGAATGCCTAGAAACTTTCAAGGAAGATGTGGTTATGGTGATCTTGGGAATGGTGGTTTTAGCAAAATGCAAATGTGTCTTAGATCTAGCAAATGCTACTGCAATTTGTTGAATTTGCTTTAAAGAAAAGCCAAATATACTTTAAACAAAGCATACAACAACTGAGTGTATATATAGGTAAAACATAGAATATGTTCCTCATTATCCACCATCAGATTATAATCCATATCAAAACATAGCACCAAGTGTTGATGCGGTTTTATGCATGCTCTCGAGTAGAATCGTCAACTTCTGCTCGCGGGATGCTCGAGCAGGATTCTTCACCAACTCCTACCTTCTTCCGTTTACTGGGACAGTGAATTCCTTAGGCCTGTGCTCGCAAAAACAAGGTCAGGGGTTGTCGGGTGTTTTTCCAACGAAAACCCTCCGACGCCCAAGTCAATTATCGAGTTATTCTTTTTGTATCCCTCTTTATTAGAGAGACCGGAGAAATAAAACGATTTTTTGCCTTAAGGCGGCAAGAATTTCCAGAACTTGTGAAAAATCGAAAGGAAGAGGAAGAAGAAAATAACCTCTCAAAATTTTCGGAACCCTGAACCTTCACTTCAATTTTTCTTTTATACTTCCGTTTTCCCGCCCTTTTTTCTTCGGGGGCAGCCGTTCTCACGTCCATGGTGTCTGGGTCCCTCTGACAACCGGGATTACTGTGGCACTGCATGGGAATGCGAGATTGTCTGGTGGGCATGGGTTCCCACAGCCTAATGATAGTGTCGAGCATGCGTGTCCAAAATTATGAAACTATGGGGGCGTGTGCCGACCATCGGTAACAGTGATGTCACCATACCGCTTGGGATGTCGGCCAGGCATCGATCATCGCGTTGAGTTGTCAGAAGGGAGGACCCAACTGTTTTGAATCGGCTATGCTTGAATCTTGTATTTTCTCTGTGCCGTTGCTGGCGTGACTGGGTCATGCTTGGGGGGCCTGAAGACCTCGAATAGAATAAGGAGCTCGAGGTTCAACCAGCCTTAGGGCAGTCAACCTTGACCAGCTTCGGTGCCTAGTATGGTCGTGTTCGTGCCAACGGTTAAGTCTTCTGCTCAGGCTGGGTTGATCTCGAGGTCTTCTACTTGAGCTGAATTTGCCTCAAGGTAACCTGCTCGATATTGCCCAAACAACTATACCTAACATTCAAAATAACTTATAAAATTTATATTATTTTATTTCAATATTTTTTTAAATTATATCTATATTAGAATAACTCTTAAAGTCAGTTTTTAGATTAATAGATTTTAGTATTAATAAAATACGTCGACATAGATTAATAATGACTTAATATTAAAAAAATTCATAATATACGTTATTTTATTAATTATACTTACTGTACTATTTTATATGTATTATATGATACTTATTTATCATTTTTATTTTATTACTATATTTATATTTATTTAGGTTGTTATAATCAAGGGGTATAGTAGTCATTAATAAAATTAAAGGGGTCTATGTGATCATTTAAGTAAATTTTGGGGGTGTAAATGGTTTTTTCCCAAAATAAAACTCTAATGTGAGAATTACCGTGTATGATTACAAACTACCGATATATAATTTCCAAGCGAAGGTTATGTTGATAGTGACTAGTTTAACATTGGAGATGGTTGTCTCGTTTTACGTATGTAGAATGGGGCAGCTACTATAAAGATTAATATTTGAAATAATTTTTTTTATTGATTTTCAAAAAACTTGCACAATCCTGTATCTATAAACTGGTGGTGACAAGTATAGTGCAGCACGCAGATATCCTAAAATGGTCTAAAGAAGGAAAATTATATAATGTCATGATTAAAATTACGGCAACAATGCCGTGATAAATATAATTTTTATAAATTACACAAAAGATTATTAAATAAAGAGTAAAATAAGAAAATTAATATAAGAGTGGAAAATCAATGTTTTAAAATTACAAACAAAACAAACACTTGTAAAAATAACATAAAACTTATAAATAAACATTAAACTTTAATTTTAAAATAGTTTATTTATTCAATTTATTTAAGCAAAACAATTACTCATTTATTGAAAGCAAAAAAATTGTATTGAGAACAGTTCGAATAAGTTTCATTAAATTGGTTTAACCATAAATTCTATATTCATGCTAGAACATTTATAAACTTTTTTTTTCATTTTCTATCGTAGTATGTGTTTACCATACAAGTTAATTAAGTAAAATTATTTTTCTTGATGTTAATCAAGCCAAAACAAAATAAAAAGACAGTTTTATTTCTAGATATATATGACATATCAATAAAATTAGATCTAATTTGTCGTTTCAACCATTGCTTCTTACTTGTACTAAAAGATCATTCAGGGTTATTGTAGAGGAAGTTTAAAAAGATGCAAAATCACTTATCTTATGAATAATTTTAAAAATTACGAAAAAATTTTCAAATTTTGATTTTGAGAATAAGTTTTATCTTTAATAAAATTTCACATATATGTATCTTATCACATATATTACATAAAACTAAAATGATAATTATTCAATTTAGAAATAAAAACAGTAAATATATAAGGTAATCATTATTATACTGAAATTTTATTTTTTTCAATGACTCTTGTAATATTTACTTGTTTAAAATTTATAAGTTTTATATTACATCTATACATTTATGTTTTGTTTATTAATAATACATCATTTTAACACTCCTACATTAATTTAACTATTTTGCCTTCTATTAAGAGGTCTTATTGTCATGCCCCAAACCCAAAAACTCTAAGGGTGAGTTTTGTATCCATTTACATCTCAAATTGTGAGGAAAATTGATATGAGACCATTTAAGCCCCCTTCCCTTTTTTTTTTTAAAAAAAAGACAATTAAATGTTTGAACTCAACATGTAATCCTAAATAAAATGCATATGCCACTTAATATGTTCCAATAAGATTGATTTGTATGGGTGATTTGTGGAATGTGAAACCTATTAATGAAAGAAACTTCGTACTCATGCATTGTTTATGTTATGTATTTAATTTGTTCTACTAAACCTAGTTTGCTTACTGAGCATTTTTACTCAATATAGTTTATTGTGGTTCCAGATTAACTGATAAATCTAGCTTGTGATGGATTTGGCAATGCTACTCACAATTATTGGTTCACCACCACAATTTCCCAACAATTTTGGCACTTAAATGATAAAAACCAAGAAAGATTTGACCATTTGTTTCAAAGCTCAATTGCCGACCAAGAGAAGAAGCTAACCCCCATTTTCTCTCTTTAATGATCAATTTATACCTAGGGTTTAGCTAATAGTCTAGTGTGAAATGTCTAAAGTGGGCTTAGCTATATTAGGCCCAATAACAATTAAATCCAAGTATCCTATAGTGTTAGTATTAATACTAATATTAATAATAAAAATACTAACACAATAAAATAAAAATATTTAACTATCAAATCCAAAAATAAATTCATAATCACATAATACTATCAAAATAATACAAATTGTTACTTAATTTTCAGGTCTTAAACTTATGCTTTGTTTACTTAATTATGTTTTATTTATACTTAACGTTGATTTACAAGTTTTATGTTACATGTATAAGTTTATATTTTGTTTACCAATAATACATCATTTTACCATTCCCTTGTTAATAAACTAGTTTTACATTTTATTTACAAGTCTTATGTTTTATTTACTTAATTTATGTTTTATTTTACACTTAACATTGATTTATAAGTTTTATGTTATATTGATAAGTTTTTGTTTTATTTACCAACGATATATATATTTACCACTCCTATGTTAATTAATTTATTTTATATTTTATTTACAAGTCTTATATTCCATTTATATTATTTATAAGTTTTATTTTACATTTAATGTTGATTTACATGTTTTATGTTATATCTATAAGTTTTTATTTTATTTACCAATTATACATTAATTTACTGCACTCTTATGTTGATTTATTTGTTTTACTTTTCATTTACAAACTCTATGTTCCATTCCATTTGCACAATTTATGTTTTATTTTACAGTTACTATTGATTTACAAGTTTTGTGTTACATCTATAAATTTTTATTTTGTTTACTAATAATGCACCAAATTATCGCTCCTATATTAATTTACTTGTTTTACATTTCATTAATTTACATAACTTATGTTTTGTTATACACTTAATAGTGGTCTATGAGTTTTTTGTTCAATTTATATGTCTTATTCATTTACATAATTTATGTTTAATTACGATATTGATACCGTGATTTTAATCATGGCATTATAGAATGACTCATATTACAATGGAATTACAACTAAGGTTTTTGACTTGTAATTAATATCCTAGATTCTTTGAATCCCCATAAAGCCTTACAAACAGCATGATTGGTCTCCAGTAATTTGATTGATTTTTTTCCTTGAATATCTTGATTCTCATTGCTTTGATAATTGGTACTTTCATTATAAGCTATAAGCTAGCGATGACAATGAAGTAGGTATAAGTAGGTGGAAAAGGAACATTCTCTTAATATTATCTGCAATTCTGCATTGTTAACGAATTTATGATTTTTTTCCCTCATGAAATGCACACCTTCACCCCTTTTTTTTTTTAATTCGTATACATTGATATCATAGATTAGCACTTGCCTAGATTTTTTAAACACTCTCTAACATTCAAGGGGTAATTCGAGAGGTGTCGACTTCATTCACATTTTGCTCCACTTAATTATTTATAACATTTGAAGGGTAATTCGAGAGGTGTCGACTTCATTCACATTTTGCTCCACTTAATTATTTCTAACATTCGAGGGTTAATTCGAGAGGTGTTGACTTCATTCACATTTTGCTCCACTTAATTATTTTATAATTGAGGGAGGACTGAAACTAACATTCATAATGCTTTTATGGGCGCTCGAACCCTTGCTCTCAAACATGTGAGTGCAATGGCACCCTCACTAGGCCAAAGACCCATTAGTATTTCACATTTTCACTTACGGACGATGACAAGACTTTCGAACACTTGTCTTTCTTGTAGTTCTTACACAACAAGACTCGCTAGCTTCTAAGTTTCCAAAAATCTGTGAGGCGCTGGAAACGAATATCATGCTCAATTTACACTACTGCAATTTTAGTGGCAAATTAATTTTAATTCTTAAGCAAACCTAAATGGTACGTAATAATCTTAGTAAAGTACATATATAATTAAACTAAATATTAATTTCAATTCTAGGAACAAGATTTTCTTCAATAAAATAAAAAGGGAGGTCATCCACATTTCAATAAGATAAAACCATTTGGTGTTGCCAATATGGATTTGTTGGGATTATGTGCTCTTTAAAGCATATTGATTTTCTGATTAATAAAATATTTCAAGTATTTATTCAAATATTTTGAATTGCATTAATATTTTGAGTAAAGTCCATTTAATCATATTATACGTATTTATGCGATCACCATGTGGATTCGCAGAAGACATAAATACAAGTTATCTTATGATTAAATAAATTAAGTTCGCAATTGATAAATAAAGTTAGGCACTTTGTTTAGGTATAGTCTGTAATAAATTCATTGAGTGATTTGTCTTAATCATTTATGAATTTATTGATGTAGTATGTCTACATTGAACTGGATCACATATGAGATTTAATTAACCTAGTAATAATTGTCAGACTTATTAAATCTCATAGGCATTAATTTACTGTAATCTTAATCTTGAGTTAGTTATGATCATAATCTTGATCATAGAATTCTCTCAGCTAGAGTGTCTCAACATAAATAAGTATGTTGAAAATGATCATTAGAGAAAACCAGTAAGTATCAAAGAACAAGATGTAATTAAATTGATTGGACAGTTGAGATGTCAATTTAAATTAACGATGTGGTACAAATGAATTGTGCAGTAAAGATATCAATGTGGCTTGGGCGAATATATTCGAGCATACAATTATAAAGGCCAGTTCCAATCTTATAGTGGAGTAGAATTGGAATTAAATAATTATATTTGTTTAATTACAAATTTAATTATTGTAGCCACTATTGTATGTTCCTAAATGATCCCCGGGTTAGCTCATTTAATTGACAATAGCATCACTGGACCTAAAAGCAAGAAAAACTAGCATATTAGATGAAAATCATAATTATAATATTTGTTAAGGCCTAGTATGTTATATTTAAGTGTAAATGGGGACTTGTAATATTTTACAAGATAGTCTCCTAGTTAAAAGAGGAATTCTATTTTAAATAGAAATCCTAATTCTAACATACAAGGGCTTTCATAAGATATTATAAAAGGGGCATTATTCTTTTAAGAGAAGAGAGAATCCCAGGAATTTTAAGAAAAATAAAGTAGACATCTAAGAGGAGCCAGTTACAATTGGAGAGTGGTGAAACAGACGCCCACACATTCAGTGTTGATCAAACTTGAGTCATAGCCTGAAAGATCATTTGGAAACGGATCTACAACTCTCAATTGTTCATCTTCTCAAAACATCAAGGTATGAATTTCTAGATTACTTAATTCTTATATGAATTTCTAGATTACTTAATTCTTATATATTGTATGAGATCGGTCCTAAAAGGTTTTAATTGAAAAATTGAAAAAACCTAGTTTTATTCCCTTCGAGATTCACGTATAGGACAATTACGTATGATATTATAAAAGTGAAATAGAAACCTTCCCTATATCAATTAAAAATTCATCTTCTTCATTGTCTGGTTGAAGCCTCCGACATAGTTGCTTGGTGTCCATTTTATTGCAACCGGGCAATGGTCATCCAAAAGAAAAGGATTTTTCTCATAGCTACTCTTATTGAAGGTTGCAAATTGTACAACCAATTCTCAAATTTTTCCTGATAAGTTATTGTATGCCATAAGTTGATGAGGAATTTTCCCATTCAATTTATTATAAGAAAGATCCAAATTTTCAATCTGTTTTAGGTTTGAAAATGTTGATGGGATTGATCTCGTCGAGCTGTTGGGTGACAAATTTAATGATTGAATCTCGGTCAAGTTTCCAAATTGAAAATGATCCTCACCGATTAGCTTACTATAAGAAAGATCAAGTCGTCATCGGTAGCTAACCGATCACGACATGCTCAAGTTTGTAGTTATGATTATGAATTAATTAAGCCAAGGTAATGTTTCAAAATACTATTGTACATACCTAATTTAGACCATATCTAAAAGTGATATGGTATAATAATGTCCTAATTAAATCACATCTTGTGATACATATATAAATCTAAATTGATGCATATATAAGGTACAAAAATATACGATTCTCAATGTGGCAACGAATTAACCTTATCATTGATTAAATAGGGGACAAGAAAGTACTTAAGCATTACCTCGGTAGAAATTCTGTTAGCAATCTCTCTTGCACATTCTTTTATAAAATGTTCATATTTAACATGAAAATATTCTTAACTTTATTAGCTTTAGCATCCAAGGTTCAATTGCAATGCACAGATCAAAGATAAGGTTGGACTAGCATGGCACAGTAAAAGGCTCATAATTTTTAATATATTCAATCTAGCTACTTCAATCCAAATAAAAGCGTGAAATTTCAAAGTATATATGATCTTGATGAACATATGCATTTACTTTCGAAACAAATATAGTTGTATATACTGAGCAAAACCCTTCGAGGCCAACCCAGCCAAAGTAGAGGACCTAGTCGCTAGCACAAAGGCATCCCTGCTCGGTGTCAAAGCTGGTCGAGGTCAGGTGTTCCAAGGCTGGTCGGATCCTGATCTCCTCATCCTGCTCGGTTAAAGAGGCCCTCGACCACCGAACCAGATATGGTCCTGTTACGGGAAGGGACCATAGCTCGAGCAGAGCACGGCCGCCCCTTCCCTCGAGAACTTGTCACGGCAATCGATGACTGACAGGCGCCCCATGCCGTAAGGCTCCAACGCTGTTACCGATGGCTGGCGCACATCTCTACAGTGTTATTATTTCATACACCTATGCACGGCACCATCATTGAGTCATGGGAACCCATACCCGCCAGACATCCCACGTCCCCAGGGCGTGCCGGAGCAACCCCAACTGTCAGAAGGGCCCAGGAAAATGAGGGCTAGAAAAATAGAGGAATAAATATCAGTCGAAGGATAAGGTTTGGAGGATTCTTCTTCTTTTTCCTTTTCTTAACAAAAAATCAGGGTTCCTTATATGATTTTTCGGTCTCTCAAACCTAGAGGGATACCAAAAGAATCAACCCGATTACTGACTTGAGCGTCGGAGGGTTTTCACTGGAACAACATTCGGCGACCCCTGACACTGTTCTTTATGAGCTCAGGCTTAAGGAAACTACTATTCTAGTAGACAGAGAAAGGCAGGAGTCGGTGAGGAATCCTGCTCGAACATCTGGCGAGCAGAAGTTCACAGCAACACTTGGGAGCGAGCATAAAACAGTATCAATATTTTGGCGCCGTCTGTGGGGATCAGTTCAAAAAGCCTGACTTCTTAATACATTTGAAAAGCAATGTGACGATGAGAGGAAATAGCAGGAGAGGAATAAGCCCAGAGGAGTCGGTGACTCTAAGGGAGGCGGCCAATGAGGCCCGAGATAGAGAAATCCAAGAGAGGATGGATCGGATGGAGAAATAAATGGAGACGTTGACGTCCATCCTCCAGGAACTCAAGGATGGACAGAGGAAAGCAAGCAATGACGTCCTCAAATCTAGCCATGGGAACGCCCCCGCCCAGGAACTTGTGAGAGATGAAGCCCAGAGGCAGAAAGCACCGAATGTTGCCGGAATGGAGGAGACAAATTTGGAGGAGAGAGAATCCTACCAGCACTTACAAGACACGGCACCTAACTCCCGCGCGGAGGAATTGGAGGGAGAGGTAGGCAGGTTGGCGCAGGTTATAGAGGGCCTATGGGGAAACGGGAAAGCCTCGAGTTGGAGGATAATGTTGGACAGTGAGTCCCCACTCTCAGTGGAAATCATGGGCATCACAATTCCCTGAGATTTTCGCTTCCCAGATTTGAAGTTCTCGGGGAAGAGTGACTCACTGGTGCACATAGAACGATTCAACGATATGATCGGAGTACAGGGCCTGACAGCCGCCCAAAGGTGCAGGGCCTTCCCGCTTACTTTAGAAGGGAGGGCGAGAGAATGGTAGAGCAAACTACCGCGGGGAAGTATTCTAAGCTTCGAAAAGATGTGCAAGGAGTTTACTGAGGCGGTTTGAGTACGGTGACCCCCGAAGATGACATGATGGAGTTGGTAGAGATACAGCAAAGGGAGGGGGAGTCCCTCAGGGAGTTTGTCAAAAGATACCACCGGTCGGTCCTGGATCATGGGGCATTCATTCAAGCCCAGGCGCTGAGGGGGCTAAAGGGTGGGATCAAGATAAGAAGGCCACGGTACTACTTACGAAACCCCTCGATCCGTTCATATTCCGATGTATATGAGCAGGTGAAGATGGATATGGTTATTGAAGAGGAAAAGGCCGCGAAGTAAGAAGTGAGCAGGGTAGTGGAGTGAAACGGAAAGAAAAAGGAGGGCCTGCTCGGGGAACACCAACTTCCAGAGTGATAAGGGAACGAGCCGCTCCCTATAACCCCTATCAGAGAGCTCCCCAGCCACGGGTGGCTCCCGCTCCACTTTGCGGGTCCCTTAGTCAGGACTACAGGGAGTATCAGCGATATGGCGGCAACCCGCCCTGCAACCTACCCGTAAGCCGGCCCATACAAAACAACAGCAGAGCCGACTGCCCATTACCCCCACACCCGAGAAGCTTACCCCGGGATATGGCGGTACAAAAGATTGAACAAAGCCCTGCCTATAGACAATACACCCCATTGAAGGTGTTTTCTCGAGGAAATGTTCGAATTAGTGGAGGAACGATGTTTGTTGAGCCCCTCGACACCAATGTCTAAGCCGGTCAGTAGGAGAGACAGGGGCCAGTTTTGTCAATTCCATGATGACCATGGCCACTCGATGTCATAGTGTTGGGATTTGAAGAACCAAGTGGAGGACCTAGTTAGAAACTGGTACTTAGACGAGTTTATTGAAGGGGGCCATCCTGTAGTCGAGCAGCAGTGGGCAGAAGATGACCGAGCCTGTGGTATGGACCGTGAACTGCCTACTACGAGAGTGATAGCGGGGGGACCACGATGGCAGGAAACTCGAATAGGGGTCAAAAGAACTATTGCAGATACGGCTCTGCTGGCCGGGAAGTCCTACTCGCCGTGACTGCTGCAAAGAGAACTAAGGTGCGGCAAGTGCCCATCATGTTGACGGAGGGGGACGAGGAGGGGGTGTTGTACCCCCAGCAGGATGCCTTGGTTGTGAAAGAGAATGTTTCCAATAAGGAGATAAGCCGACTACTGGTGGATTCGAGAAGTTTGGTAGACATTGTCTTCAGATCCACACTCGAGGAATTGGGAATAACGGATGTAAGGCTCGAGCAGACGAGCACCTCTCTGAAAGGGTTTGGATGAAGAAGACTAACCCCTCTGGGAATCATCAAACTGGCCGTGACTATAGGTTCGAGGCCCTTTGAGAGGAACATGATGCTAGAGTTCGTGGTGGTGGATGAAGTCAGCCCCTACCAAGCGAAACTAGGAAGGCCCTTATGAGGATTAGCCAGTCGGTGTTATCCACTAATTACCTAGCCTTGAAGTATCATGTGAATGGGGCTGTGGGAGTTGTCAAGGTCAATCAGAGGATCTCAAGGAGCTGCTATGCCGTGGCAGCAAAGGAAACGATGCAAGTAACATCATTGGATTCGATGGGAGAGTCGAAGAATGGAAGATAGCAGCCCGCTGAAGAGCTAGAGGAAATTGGGATAAGTCCAAATGACCATGAGAAGAAGGTCCGGATTGGCTCGGGCATTAGCGGACCGTTGAGGGAAAATCTGGTCGAGTGCTTGCGAGCACACTCTGATGTGTTCATCTGGACACATGAGGATATGCCCGGGATCGACCCAGAAGTGGCATGCCACAGGTGAGGCAAAAGAGTAGATGCGTCAACTAGGAGAGATATGAGGCCATGAACTGCGATGTAGAGAAACTACTAAAGGTAGGGTTCATAAGGGAAGTCACCTACCCTAAATGGATCTCAAAAGTGGTCTCTGGTAAAAAGGTAAGTGGGAAGTGGAGAATGTGCATGGACTTCACAGATGTGAATAAAGCTTGTCCGAAAGACAGTTTCCTATTGCCCAAGATAGACCAACTGGTGGACTCCACAGCAAGACACAGCCTGCTCAGCTTCATAGATGCCTTCTCGGGCTATAACCAAATTCCTATGCACCAGCCGGACGAGGAATGCACGGCCTTCATCACCAACCAAGGCTTGTTTTATTATAAGGTCATGCCCTTCGGCCTAAAAAATGCGAGGACAACCTACTTGGAGGAAACCTTCAGGCTCTTAAGGAAATATCGGATGAAGCTTAATCTAGAGAAGTGTGCCTTTGGAGTTGGTTCGAAAAATTCTTGGGCTTTATGGTCAGTAACAAAGGAATCGAGGCCAACCCAGAGAAGATAAAAGCAGTAATAGAGATGATGTCCCCGCGCACTCTCAAGGAGATACAAAGCCTCACTGGAAAACTGGCATCTCTCAACAGATTCATCTCCTAGACAATAGACAAGTGCCATGTCTTCTTCCAGGAAATGAGAAAAGGTAGAAAGACAAAGTAAACACCAGAATGTGAAGCGGCGTTCCAACAGTCAAATGAGTACTTGCTGAAAGCCCCACTGCTGTCAATACCGTGAGTAGGAGAAGTTCTGTACTTGTATTTAGTGGTGTCACAATGGGCAACAAGCTCAGTTTTGGTAAGAGAAGAGTTAGGGGTGCGAGTACCACGTATACTACACGAGCGGAGCTTTGTTACTGAGCGAGACTCGATATCCGCTAATGGAGAGGTGGGCATCGGCCTTAGTAACAGCAGCCAAAAGTTGAGACTTTACGTCCAAGCACACTCCGTGGCAGTTTTGACAAACTAACAGCTTAGGCGAGTCCTGCACAAGCCGGAGACTTCTGGCAGGTTGGTGAAATGGTTGATAGAGCTCAGTGAGTTTGACCCAGTGAGTTTGACCTCAGCTAGCAACCTTGAACAACAATAGGTCACAGGCCCTAGCAGACTTCGAGGTCAAATGTACGGAGCAGAAGAAATAAACAATGAGCACTTGGTAGGCTTCCCTACCCTGAGCAACGCATGGACAATCATAGTGGATGGGTCATGCGGGGATCAACGAGCAGGGGCAGGAGTGGTGCTCCTCAGCTTGAAGAGGGTAGAGGTACAGTACGCCGTAAAACTTGAGTTTGAGGCTACTAACAACCAGGCCCAGTACGAGGCCGTAATAGCAGGACTGAAGCTCGCTCTGGTAGTGAAGGCAGAAGAGGTAAAGCTTCAGACAGATTCTCAGCTGGTGGCAAACCACCTCAACGAAATCTTTCAAGTGAAAGGCGAGAAGATGGAAATCTTTCGAGCAGACATGATAGCGCGGATGGTTGCTATATCTGACCCCAAAATACTAAAGTCTATCTCGTTGTAGATCAAGATCTGCTCGATACTGAGGTAATAAGCTGAACATCAAGCAGCATCTGAATGGACCCAATTGTCTCTTACCTCAAGGAAGGAACGTTACTTACCAACAAGAAGCAGGCAAGGAAGCTAAAGTGTCAAGCGGGTAGGTACGCGCTGATCGATGGGGTGTTATACAGGCGAGGATACACGCTGCGACTATTGTGGTGTTTAGGCAAAGAGGAAGCAGACTATGTCGTCCGGGAAATACACGAAGGGATTTGCGGGAACCGTTTCGGCGTAAGGTCTCTGGCTTTTAAGGCCTTAAGGCAGGGGTACTTCGGCCCCGGATGCACCGGGATGCGCAAGAAAAGACTAAGAGCTGCAAGAATTATCAAAGCTTCAGCAACTATATGGCTCGGCCGCCCGAGAACCTCACAGTGATGAACTCACCATGGCTATTTGCTCAATGGGGGATCGACTTAATCGGGCCACTGCCGAAAGGGAGAGATTCTGCAACACACGCCGTGGTGGCTATTGACTATTTCACCAAATGGGTTGAAGTGGAGGCCTTAAGCAATATTACAAAAAGCAAGATCACTGACTATATTTAGAGAAATTTGATTTTTAGGTACGGGATTCCCTATGCATTGGTCACAGACAACGGGAGGCTATTCGACAACAATAAGTTCAGGGACTTCTGCAGGAACATGGGGATAGAATTAAAGTTCTGCTCGCCATCACACCCACAGGCTAACAGGCAAGTGGAAGCTGCGAATAAGACTATAAAGCGCCTCCTGAAGACCAGACTGGGCGAGCAAAAGTGGGCTTGGGTTGAGGAGCGACCTGGTGTCTTGTGGACACATCGAACGAAGCACTTTAACGAGGAGCAAAACGATAGCAGATGTGTTCGAATTTAGACTTGCTAGAAGAAAAAAGGGAAAGGTCTGCTGCAAAGATAGCGGAGTACCAGCAGAGGGTGGCCCGCTATTACAACCAGAACGTACACTTCCACCGATTCCAGGTGGGGATTGGGTGCTCAGAAGGGTGAATCAGAATACAAAGGACCTCATGCAAAGAGTGTTGGGCCCAAACTAGGAAGGCCCATATAGGGTCTCTCAAATAGCCGGCCCGAGAGCATACAGGTTGACCTACCCAAATGGATGAGAAGTCAAGAGGCCATGCAATGCGCAGCATTTGATGAAGTATTTCCAGTAAGCTTCCTCGTAGCATGAGCCATGATATTTAGTTTTTATTTAGTTTTTCCAAAATAGAAGGGCGGAAAACCTTGTACATGAATAATTGCAAGAAAAACACTTTCAATAATAAGATAATATGAGTAAGTTGAAGCTTATAAAAACACAAAGGCCGGAAGTCTCAAAGCCTAATCTAAGGCAAGACGGTGCCAAGCGTGAGCCAAATGCAGCTCGAGCAAAATAAGCTCAAAGAAGAAATGCAAAGTCCAGAAGTCTTAAAGCCTAGCTTAAGGCGAGACAGTGCCAAGCGTGAGCCAAAAGCAGGCTCGAGCAAAATGAGCTCGTGAAGAAACGCAAAGGCCGGAAATCTCAAAGCCTAATCTATGGCGAGACGATGCCAAACGTGAGCCAAGTGAAGGCTCGAGCAGAATCAGCTCAAGGAAGAAACGCAAAGGCTAGAAGTCTCAAAGCCCAATCTAAGGCGAGACAATGTCAAGCGTGAACCAAATGTAGGCTCGAGTAAAATAAGCTCGCGAAGAAACGCAAAGGCTAGAAGTCTCAAAGCCTAATCTATGTCAAGACGATGCCAAGCGTGAGCCAAGTGAAGGCTCGAGCAGAATAAGCTCAAAGAAGAAATGCAAAGGTCGGAAGTCTTAAAGCCCAATCTAAGGCGAGGACAGGTGTCAAGCGTGAACCAAATGTAGGCTCGAGTAAAATAAGCTCATGAAGAAGCGCAAAGGCTAGAAGTCTCAAAGCCTAATCTATGTCGAGACGATGCCAAGCATGAGCCAAGTGAAGGCTCGAGCAGAATAAGCTCAAAGAAGAAATGCAAAGGCTGGAAGTCTTAAAGCCCAATCTAAAGCGAGACAGTGTCAAGCGTGAACCAAATGCAGGCTGTAGCAAAATAAGCTCGCGAAGAAACGCAAGGGCCAGAAGTCTCAAAGCCTAATCTAAGGCGAGACAGTGCCAAGCGTGAGCCAAGTGAAGGCTCGAGCGGAATAAGCTCAAGGAAGAAACACAAATGCTGAAAGTCTCAAAGCCCAATGTAAGGCGAGACAGTGCCAAGCGTGAGCCAAATGCAAGCTGGAGCAAAATAAGCTCACGAAGAAACACAAAGGCCATAAGTCTCAAAGCCTAATCTAAGGCGAGATGGTGCCAAGCGTGAGCCAAGTGAAGGCTCGAGCGGAATAAGCTCAAAGAAGAAATGCAAAGGCCGAAGTCTCAAAGCCTAGATTAAGGTGAGATGGTGCCAAGCGTGAGTCGAAGCATGCTCGAGCAAAATAAGCTCGTGAAGAAACGCAAAGGCCATAAGTCACGAAAGCTATCTTAAGGCGAGGCAGATGCAAGCGTGAGCCAAAAAATTGGAAAACAAAGGCCTAAGGTTTGTTAAAGATTGCATAGCAAAGGCTTAAAGTCTACCTCTTAGAGAATTGTGGAGCAAAAAGTACAATGGTAAGGTAACGAACATATGTTCTTTATTTCATCATCAAATATTACAAAGCAAAAAAAAAAAAAACTACTCAAGTGGCTGGAGCAGTTGGGCTAGCAATGGGGCTGTGGCCTCAGAGGGTGTAGCTACTTCAAAGTCAGTAGCAGCAGTAGTGGAGGTCCCGACGGTTGGAAGAGCGGCTTCTCCTGACCTTGCAGCATCTTGAGTTGGAGGATCCTCTAGCTCCTGAGTTCGGGCATCCCTGCTCGCTCATGTAAGCATCCACACCCGCCTTGAGCTTGGACATATCCAATTTGGGGTATTCCTTGCCCAAGACAGACATGAAGCATTCGTAGGTGAAGGTCACTCCTTTGTTGTACTCCTCCGCGAGCTGGCTTTCCAAGGAGTCCACCTTGTGCTGGAGACAAGAAGCCTTTGCCTTTAGAGTCCTCTCAAAGGCAGACCTCTACACATCAAGGTTCTTTCGGGCACTCACCAGCTCATCCCGGACCACAGACAACTCCTTCTCAAGTTGGAGCGCCTTGGATTGGCTTCGAGGGGGCCTGCTCGAGATTACCCAAACACCAGGCCCCCAGTTCCTACTATTTAGAGTAAAGCGAGATATGACTGGAAACTTCTTGTTTGGGCCGACTCCCCTGCCTTTTTATCTTCCTACGCTGGGCTGTCCCCCATTTCTGTCACTTCATAACTAATGCGAGACACGCAGATGGATCCTGGTCGTTCGTTTAAAATTTGAAGAGACGGTTACTTGAACAGTAGCGTCTCTTGAGATGCATGTCGTCTGTTGAAGAGACGAATTTTCCCCTTTTAAAAAACCTCAATTTCTTCACTGTGCCTTCTATTATCAATCTTTACTCAAATCAGAACTAATTGCTTGCAAGTGCCTCTCATCTTCTTCCGTACCGTCACTGCCATTCCCCGTCATCGATCTCTTTTTCAGGTATAAACCACCTTCCCTCTTCTCGTTCTTATTCTGTTTTTGTTTATTTTGGGCTTCCGATTCCCATTTGGTAGATTGTGTCCATAGGAAATATGTCAGACAATCAACATCCCCTTAGACTGTCGTCCAAAGAATCATCATCTTCAAGTGATGTTGAACCCATTAGGATGGTCCCCGTGAGAGACTCGAGTCCTAAGGGGGTGTTGGTTGTGGCGGAGACCCGGCCGCAACAGGGGGAAAGGGTTAGCTAGAGGTCAGAGAGTGGGTGGTTCCCCATTGATCATATGAGGTGTGAAACTTCACTCCGGACTGGACCGACTTATGGACACCTACCACATATCCGCTATTGTAGACTTGAGGGTACTTCGGTAAGGGTGACATACCGAGCCGTCCTCCCCGGGGGTATGTCACTCTCCATATGGAGTGCTTTAGGTAGGGGGCTAGGCTGCCTCTTCAGCCTTATTTTTTCTTAATTATGTCCAGACTCCGCTTGGCCCCGGGACAGTTGAACCCGAATGGGTGGAGGGTCTTGTCCGGTCTTTATGTGTTGTGGAGCTGGTGCAATATGTGCGAGCCCTCGGTAGCGGAGATAAAGCATCTCTACCAATTGAAAAGTAGCCCGAAGGACACTAGCTGGTACTACCTCGCCTCTAGTCTGAAAGATAATAAACCTATCACTGATCTCCCCACTTCTGGTGGCAACTAGAAGGGCAAATTTTTCTTTGTCGGAGGAGATTGGGGGCAAGTTGCATCTGCCTCCGAAGGGGTCTCTTCGATTCCCCATCAGTTTTGCACTCTAAGTCATCTACTGTTCAACATATTCTTACTTTGATTTTTCTGCTCGTATCTTTTCTCACCCTTCTCTTCTGGTTTTTATTGCAGTATCTTGGAGTGTTTCTTACAGAATTGGGGAAGAGCTTCAAGCGCATGTCAACACTACTTTCGACAATGCGAGCTTATGTAGGGAGTTACTCACACTCCACAATTTTGCTGAGTTTGGCCTGGTCCCTCAAGAGGAGATAAGTGGTGTGCTTTCTTTGCTGAAGAGGCCTACGAGCACCTTGGACCGCCCGAGCAGCTCCTCAACTTTAGGGAAGAGGCCTCGAACCGACACTCCCATTTCACCAGTTCGAGCTACACCCCCCCGTTCAGGAGACGGAGTAAGCAACAGAGGGTGCCTCACAGGGGTCCGAGGACTGCCACTTCAACTCGGCCTCGATCAGGACCTTCCTAGTTTGGTCCTAACACACCTTGCCTGGGGTCGTTCATGTTCTGATTGACTCTTCTAAGTACCTAATCTCCCACCTAAAATCAGTGGATGTGCACATTCCGATTGTAATAACGGGTCACTCTCTGCTGGTACTCTGCCATCTTTGCAGCGGCCCTTTCCTTTTTCTCTTTCAGTAAGTCCAAGCCTGTACACATCTACTCATCATTTTGCCCTTCGTTGAAGTGTTCTGTTCGGTGTGTTCCCATCCTTATTTCAGCGGGGACAACTACTTCATGCCCAAATGCCAAGGAGAATGGGGTTTCCCCTATGGCTGTTTTATGTGTGGTTCTGTAAGCCTACAAGACACCAGGCAGTTCATCAACCCAAGCTCCCTTCTGCTCGCCGATTCGGGTTTTCAAAAGGTGTTTTATAGCCTTATTTGTGGCTTCTACTTGCCCGTTGGCCTATAGATGTGATGGAGAGCAAAACTTTAGCTATATTCCCATATTTTTGCAGAAGTCTCTAAACTTGTTGTTGTCAAATTGTCTTCCGTTGTCCGTAATCAACTCGTGGGGAATTCCATACCTGCAAATTACATTTTTCTAAATGAAGTCAGTAGTCTTGCTTTCTGTGATACTACTCAGGGCTCCCACCTTAACCCATTTGGTGAAATAATCAATTGCCACCACGGCGTGAGTCGCAGATGCTCTCCCCTTTGGCAATGGCCCAATTAAGTTGATTCTCTACTAAGCAAATGGCCAAGGTGAGTTCATCACTGTGTGGTTCTCGGGAGGCTGGGTCATGTAGTTGGCAAAGCTTTGGCAACTTTTGCAGCTCTTGGTCTTCTCTTGTGCATCCTGATGCATGCGGGGTCAAAAGTATCCCTGCCTCAAGGCCTTGAAAGCCAAAGACCTCGCGCGCCAGAGTGGTTCCCACAGAGTCCTTCGTGTATTTCCTGGAGGACATAATTGGCTTCCTCTTGATCTGAACACTGCAACAGTAGGAGAGTGTATCCTTTCTTGTACAATACCCCCTCAACCAGTGTATACCTAGCAGCTTTATACTTCAGCTTCCTTGCCTGCTTCTTATCGGCAGGCTACACTCCTTCATTAAGGTAAGAAACAATTGGTTCTATGATAGTGCTGCTCGATGATAAACTCATCACCTCGTCTTTCTGCTCGATGTTCGAGCAGGTCTTGTTTTTTTAACGGGATAGACTTTGGTATTTTGGGGTTAGATGTAGCAGCCATTTGCGCTATCATGTCAGCTCAAAAATTCTTCCCTCTCGCGATCTGTTCCACCTCGACTGCTCGGAAGTTCTTTATTAGCTGCTTTACCTTCCGAAGGTAAGCCTCCATCTTTTCGCCTTTTGCTTGGAAGCTTTCGTTGAGGTGATTTACTATCAGCTGTGAGTCTGTTCGAAGCTTTACCTCTTCTGCCTTCACTACCAGGGCGAGCTTTAATCCTGCAATTATAGCCTCGTACTTAGCCTGGTTGTTGGTGACTTCAAATTCCAGCCTCATGGCATATTGTACCTCTACCCCTTCAGGACTAAGAAGCATAACTCCTTCTCCTGCTCCCTGATCTCCACACGACCCATCCACCATGACCGTCCATGTGTTGGTCGGGACAGAGGGGTCTTGTGGGTGCTCGCTATCCATCTCTTCATTCCGTTCTGTATATTCGATCATGAAGTCAGCTAAGGACTGAGCTTTTATTGGTAGCTGATGTCGAATTCACTGAGCTCCATCGACCATTTTACCAACCTTCTGGAGGTCTCTGGCTTGTGCAGAGTCCGCTGAGCAGTTGGTTCGTCAAAACCGTCACCGAATGCACTTGGAAGTAAGGTCTCAGTTTTTGGACTGCTGTCACTAGGGCCAGCGCCACTTTCCATTGGTAGATATCGATTTTCAGCCCCCAACAAAGCTCTGCTCGTGTAATATACGGGATACTGCACCCCCGAATCTTCTCTTACCAGAACTGAACTCGTTGCCCATTGAGACACAGCCAAGTACAAATATAAAGTCTCCTCTGCTCGAGGTGTTGACAGTAGTGGGGTCTTCAGCAAGTATTCCTTCAACTGTTGGAACACCGCTTCGCATTCGGTGTCCACTTTGTCTTCGGCCTTTTCTCATTTCTCGGAAGAAGACTCGGCACTTATCAGTGGCTCGGGATATGAACCTATTGAGGGATGCCAACTTACCTGTAAGGCTCTGTATCTCCTTGAGGGTACGTGAGGACTTCATCTCCACTACTGCTCTTATCTTTTCCGGATTGGCTTTGATTCCTCTGTGGCTAACCATGAAGCCCAAGAATTTTCCTGAACTGACTCCAAAGGCACATTTTTCTGGATTAAGCTTCATCCGATATTTTCTAAGGAGTGCGAAGGTTTCTTCCAAATGCTTTACATGTTCCTCCACCTCTTTCGATTTAGTAATCATATCGTCCACGTAAACCTCTATTGTTCGACCTATCAGTGGTTTGAAGACTTTATTCACCAGCCTCTAGTAGATTGCCCTCACATTCTTCAGGCCGAAGGGCATGACCTTGTAGTAGAACAAACCTTGGTTGGTGATGAAGGATGTGCACTCCTCGTCTGGCCAGTGCATAGGAATTTGGTTATAGCCCGAGAAGGCGTTCATGAAGCTAAGCAGTCTGTGTCCGGTCATGGAATCCATCAGCTAGTCTATCTTCGGCATTGGGAAGCTATTTTTCGGACAAGCTTTATTCACATCTGTGAAGTCCACGCACATTCTCCATTTCCCACTTGCCTTCTTTACCAACACCACGTTTGAGATTGACTCAGGGTAAGAGACTTCACTTATGAATCCCGCCTTCAGCAGCTTCTCCACCTCACAGTTCATGGCCTCGTACCTTTCTTGGTTGACGGACCTCCTCTTCTGTCTTACTGGCTTAGCATCCTTCCGTATCGGCAGCCTGTGACACGCCACTTTCGGGTCGATTCCAGGCATATCCTCGTGTGTCCAAGCGAACACATCAGAGTGTGCTCGCAAACACTCGACTAGATCTTCCTTCAACTGGCCGCTAATGCCCGAGCTGATTCAGACCTTCTTCTCGTGGTCGTTTGGTCTTATTATAATTTTTTCTAGTTCCTCAGTGGGCTCCTGTCTTCCGCTCTTCGACTCCCCCCTCGAGTCTAATGACGTTATCTGTATAGTTTCCTTCGTTGCCACAGCATAGCAGCTCCTCGCGACCCTCTGACTGCCCTTGAAGACTCCCACAGCCCCATTTACTCGGTACTTCAAGGCTAAGTAGTGGGTGGATAATACTGATTGGCTGACCCTCATGAAGGGCCTCCCCAATATTGCTTGGTAGGGGCTGACTTCATCCACCACTATAAAATCTAGCATCATATTCTTTTCAAAAGGCCTCGAACCCATAGTCACAGCCAGTTTGCTGATTCCCAGAGGGGTCAGCTTTCCTGCTCTGAATCCTTTCAGAGAAGAGTTCATGTCCGCTATTCCCAAATCGTCGAGTATGGATTTGAAGAGAATATCCACCGAGCTTCCTGAATCTACCAATACTCGATCGACCTCCTTATTAGCAACATTCGCCTTCATGACCAAGGCATCCTCGTGGGGATAAAGCACCCTTCCTCATCCTCCTCCTCCTCCTCCGTCCACATGATGGGTACTTGCCGTACCTTGTCCTTTTACAGCGGGTGCGGCGAATAGGACTTTCCGGCCAGCAGCGGCGTATCTGCAATAGTTTTTCCAGGCTCTGTTTGAATTTCTTACCATCGTGGGTCCTCCTGAGATCACCCTAGTGGCCGGTGGCTCTAGATCCATGCTATAGGTTCGGTTATCTTCCTCCATACTGTTGCTTCGACTACTGAGGTGTCCCCTTCAATAAACTCATCTAAATATCAGTTTTTAACCAAATCTTCCACCTGTTTCTTCAAGTCCCAGCACCGTGACGTCCAGTGGCCGTGGTCACTGTGAAAGCGGCAAAACTGTCCTATATCTCTTCTGCCAGCTGGTTTGGCCATCGATGTTGGAGGGCTCACCAGCCCTTGTTCCTCGTCCACTTGGAATATTTCTTCAAGTGATTCCTTCAATGTTGTGTATTACCTATAGGCGGGGCTCTGCTCAACCACCTATATCGCCCTATCCTGTGGGAAGCTTCTCGGAGGAGGTAGCAACAGGCGGTCAGCTCTGTTGTTATTCAATATAGGTTGGCTCGGTGGTTAGTTGTGGGACGGGTGGTTGTCGTGTCGTTTGTACTCCCTATGGTCCCTGCCTGGAGACCTACGAGGTGGAACGGGAATCATCTGTGGCTGAGGAGCTCTCTTATAGGGGTTATAAGGGGCAATCTATTCCCTCAATACTCTGGAAGTTGATGCTCCTCGAGCAGCACCTCCTTTTTCTTCCTCTTAGATTCATCGCCTTTTACTCTTCGATAATCATATCCATCTTCACCTACTCGTACGCATCAGAATACAAACGGATCGAGAGACTTTGTAGATTGTACTATGGCCTCCCCATCATGATTCCGTCTTTCAGCCCCCTCAACGCCTGGGGATGATTGAATGCCCAAGTCGACTGGTGATACCTTTTGACAAACTCCAAGTGATTCCCTTCCTCTCGCTTTATCTCCGATGACTCCATTATATCGTCTTTGGGAGCCACCGCCCCCCGGAATTGCTCTGCAAATTCTCTGCACATTTGTTCGAAGCTCAGAACGTTTCCCCGCGGTAGACTGCGGTACCATTCTCTCGCCATTCCCTCTAGAGTGAATGGGAAGGTCCTGCACCGCTGAGCTGCCGTCAAGCCCTGTACTCCGGTTATGTCCTTGAATCGTTCTATGTGCATCAGCTGGTCACTCTTCCCTGAGAATCTCAAATCTGAGAATCGGAAATCTCGGGGGATTGTGACGCCCATGATCTCCACTGAGAGTAGGGACTCGTTGTCCAGCATTATCCTCCAACTTGGGCCTTTCCCGTTTCCCTAGAGGTCCTCCACAACCTGTGCCAACCTGCGTACTTCCCCCTTCAATTCCTCCGCGCAGGAGGTTGGTGCCGTGTCCTACAAATGCTGACGGGATTCCTTTTCCTCTGAGTTTGTTTCTTCCCTCCCGGCAACATTCAGTGTCTTCGGCCTTTGGGCTTTATCCCCACTGTTCCGGGCGGGGTGTTCCCATGACTAGACTCAGGGACATCGTGGCTTGCTTTCCTCCGTCCTTCCCTAAGTTCTTGCAAGATGGATATTAGTGTTTCCATTTGTTTCTCCATCCGATCCATCCTCTCCTGTATTTCCTTATTTTGGTCCTCATTGGCCACCTCCTCAAAGTCACCAACTCCTCTGGACTCACTCCTCTCCTGTTATTTCCCCTCATCGTTGCGTTAGTGTTTCTTGAATGTGTTGGGAAGTCAGGGGTTGCTAGATGTTCTTCCGGCGAAAACCCTCTGACGCTCAAGTCAGTGATCGGGTTATTCTTTTTGTATCCCTCTTTGTTAGAGACCGGATAGATAAAATGATTTTCTGATAAAAAATGGCCGTATTCCAAAGAAAATGACAAAAACCGTGAGAAAGAAGAAGAATCTGAAAAAATCTGGCACCTCCACCACTTACACTTCGATTCCTCTTATTGTTCTGTTTTCCCGCCATTTTTCTTCAGAGTCCGCTGTTCCTGCGTTAATGGTGTCTGGGTCCCTTTGACAGCCGGGATTACTTTGCCATATCCTAGGAATGCGGGATACCAGGTGGGCATGGGTTCCAATGCCCACCTGGTCATAGTATCAGGCATGTACGCACGAAATAATGACACTGTGGGGGTGTGTGCCAGCCATCGGTAATAGTAATAACACTATACCGCGTGGGGTATCGGTCAGACATCGATCGTCGCGTTGAGTCGCTGGAAAGAAGGGTCAAACTATTTCGAACCGGCTGTATTCGAATCTTGCATTCTCTTTGTGTCATCGCTAATGTGGCTGGGCCATGCCAGGGGTTTTGAAGACCTTGAGCAGAAGGATGAGCTTGGGTTTCGACTAGCTTTGACGGGGCTATGAAGACCTCGAACAAGAGAAAAAGCTCGGGGCTCGACCAGTCTTGGGCTCCTCGACTTTGACCAGCTTTGACGCCTAGTAAGGCTGTCTTCGTGCCAGCAGTCGAGTCTTCTGCTCGAGTTGGACTTACTTTGAGGTCCTCTACTCAAACTGGATTGGCCTCAAGGGGGCCTGCTCGATATTACCTAAACAAAAAGTATGAATCTTGTGGAATGTGCATGACATTGTATTATCTATTTGTTATGCATTTCCTTGAACTTCTCGTATGTAACATATGCAATTTTTTTATTTATATATGTAAATAATTAAAACAAGAGTGGGTCTATTTAATATTTTGTGTGTTTAAGAGATCGAAAACGGGTGGAAACTTGAGCGAAACCAAGAGAGAGGGAGAGAACCAGATTGACCCGACCTGACTCAACCTGAAACCCGCGAACTCGACCCGTTTGAGCAAGGTGCCAAACAAAAGCTTGTGAGCCAGTGGTCAACCTCCACACGTCGTTATTGCCGGAAACCCCTCGGAACGCGACCTGCGAAGATAAAAAATTTCGCGGGTTTGTCACGGAAGAGCGCTGCTAATTCATATCATCTTGGGCCACGCCACCAGTTAGAAAAGGTTCCCCACCTCACCATCTTCCATTCCCGACTAGCCACCGGCACCGAGGAGGTCGATTTATTACCGATCGACACCTAAAAAGCTGTTGTTTAAGAGCTCGATCCAACGTCACTGCTGCACGTGGGAACTTAACTAGATGAGAAGTGTCTAGCTCGAGCTTCCCATCGCCGTTGGGTGAATTCGATCAACGTTGACGTAGGGGTATTTTGGTAATTTCATTGAGGATGTTTTTGCAATCTTAATTGAGGATGAATTGATAATTTTATGATGTCGAGAACAAATTAGTAAATTATGAATTTGAGGGTTGTCAACAAGTATAATTTCAGATTTTATTAGTAAATTACGAATACGGGATTAATATGGTAAGCTGAAGGACTTGAGAGTTGTAATGTTTAGACGAATATTTACTTTAAGTATTATTTTTGTGATATTAGTTTGAATTATAATTATGGGAAGTAATTATATCGTTTCTTTAAAATAGGTGGATCTACAGGCGAGAATCTACCTACGAACTTGGGTGATAGCCGAGTCCGAGTTTATCATTTTGAGTGGAATATATTAAACCTATTTGTGTACGTTTTGTTTTTATATAGTAAAGCTTTTTCGTGAAATAAGTATTTTAATTATTTTCATTTAATGGTTCTCTGAAATAAATATTTTATATGTATGAATATTTTATTAAGCTATATATATTCATTTATGTTCCATATTGACTTTGAATTTGTAAAAGAGATGATTGATTTCGAGCATGATTTAAAGTGTTTATATATGAATTTCGAGCATGATTTAAAGTGTGTATGATTTCGAGCATGATTTAAAGTGTATATATGTCGATTTTGAGCATGGTTTTAATTTTATATATGTCTATATAAGTTATGAAAAAAATCATGAAGCAAATACTCATTCCCTTCAGATAAGATGAGATGAGATAGTAGGCCTTTGGGGCCCATCTGAGCACACATAAAGGCTTTGGGCCGTGTGTTTGGGCGCTTTCGCCCTTTTGGGGCATATACATGAAGATAGATATTGAGATATGATGAGATTTAAAACCGGATGGTCCGGACATGATATCGCCAGATAGTGTATCATTGCACGTCCATGTCTATCCGTGTAGCTCCGCGCATGATGGTACCCGGATAGTACATCATTGCCGTCCGTTGAGGTCCGGATATGATGAGATTATTCCCCCGGGCATTTGTTTAAAGATAGTTGTATTATTTAGTATTCGATATTTCAATATGAGATACATTTCTTGATTTTGTGGTAGTATTAATTATATTTATGTTTCAGAATATGATTAAACTGAATGAATTTTTATATTAAAAAAATTCATTGAGAAAATTAATTATACAAGCGATGTATTTATTTTTCAAAAACTACTATCCACTCACTGAGTTAACTGAGTTTTATGCTCACTCTATTTTATTATATTTCCCTCAGGAGATTTCAGGTATAACCATTGACCCAGTAGCTGTACATATTTGGAGTCGTTTTTGGCCACGTGAGAGTGTCTGAGGATATAGATAATTTTGTTTTCGTTAGAGTATATAATCATCCCAATTTGGAATTATACTAGGGATGTAATATAAAAATTAGAAAACGTGTGTACTATTGGATATTTTACTTGAATGAGACCCGGTTGAAGTAGTTTGATGCATAATAAATTATTTTGGGAGTGTTTATGTTATAGTTTAGGGATGACAAAAGATCCGGAAGATCCGGATCCGGAAATGCGGATCCGGATCCGCATTTTTTATTTAATTATTAATTTAATTAAATTTCAATATAATATATATATATATATAAGCTAAAAAGTCTAAAAGTGTGAACTTATGATATTATTGTATGTTATGCATGTTGAATTGTTAATTGTTGAATTATTAATTATTGAATTATAAATTTATAATTAGATTTTATTTGATGTTATTAAGTAAATTGTGAATTTATATTATTTTTTATGTTTAATTCATATTGTGGTATCTTTAATTATGGATTATGATATAAGATGTTATTGTATGTTATTCATATTGAATTGTTAATTATTGAGTTATGAATTTATGATTAGATTTTATTTAGTATTATTAGATAAATTGTTGAATTTATATTATTTCTATTTTTAATTTATGTTGTGATAATTTCAATTGTAAATTTATGATGTTATTGTATGTTCTTCATGTTAAATTATTAATTGTTGAATTATAAATTTATAATTAGATTTTATTTGATGTTATTAAGTAAATTGTGAATTTATATTATTTTTTATGTTTAATTCATGTTGGCGTATCTTTAATTATGGATTATGATGTAAGATGTTATTGGATGTTATTCATGTTGAATTGTTAATTATTGAGTTATGAATTTATGATTAGATTTTATTTGGTATTATTAGATAAATTGTTGAATTTATATTATTTCTATTTTTAATTTATGTTGTGATAATTTCAATTGTGAATTTATGATGTTATTGTATGTTATTCATGTTAAATTATTAACTATAAATTTATAATTGTATTTTATTTGATATCATTATATAAAATTTTAAAATTTTAAATTATTAAAATTTAATATTTGCGGATCCGGATATCCGGAATATCCGCCCGCAATCCGTGCGGATATTATCCGCATTCGGATCCGCATATATTTTTCCGGATCTGAATTCGGATCCGGATGCAAAATTATTGATGCGGATCCGGATCCGAATTTGGGTGCATCCGGATCCGGATTTTGCCATCCCTATTATAGTTGCAGGTTTGGGAATTTTATATGTTATTCTGCCGAAAGTTTAGAATTCTCATTAATAAGATTTTTAATGTTTGAGTTCAGTTTCTTGAGATAGACTCGCCTCTGGGGATGGGGCGGGTCGTTTCATCGTATGTATTTTTTGTTTTTTGTTTTAAAGCAGGTTGCTTCAATAAACACAAGCTTGACTTGAGCCTTGCAATTTCTCAGCGTTCCAGTACTAATGGTCCTATTCATCACATTCATTGTGATGATTTTAAACTACCCAACAAAGAATGACCAGTGGTAATTTTCATTCTAGCGAAATTACGTATGCTTTTCTCAATGAGGCTCCTTTTTGCTTATTCTTAATACACTTCTAATTTAACAAATTGACAGCTCTTAGTTTAAATTAATTTTTATTTTTTCATCAGTTAATAATTATGCACAAATAATTTGTTAATTTAGCTTCATACAATTTAAATTTAATAGTTCTTTACAAACTGCAATTTTAAAGAAATAAGGAAATTATATAGGTTATAGCATGAAAATTTTATCATTTTCTTCACACGCTTGTAGTGTGTTTGCTACTTATCATGTATTGGGATCTCATTAGACTTGTTAGAAATTCTTCAACTATAGGGATCTTCCACCTGGTCTATCTAGTATTCTTCATTTGGATGCTCTCAAGTTCCCACATATTAGACACTGATCTGTTTTATGGCTAATTTTTTTAGAACTTGCTAGTTGCTTGTTATTTTTATTTTCTAAAAGGTTCAAGTTCATGTCCCCCTCTTTATGTTTCCTTCATTATCTGATTTATACTATAGGTAATGGTCCAGCCTAACCCCCACCTCGATGGTGATTTTTTTTAAAAAAATGCATTGTTTAATATATTCTTAAACCTTGTGGACCATGCCGTATGTTTTTCCTTGCAATATAGTGCATAAACAAGTTAGTTTAACATATGCCTGCAACATGTTTAACTAAATAGCTGAGAGAAACTTAGTTTAGCATAGCATTTTTTTAATGATATATTGATAAGGCTCTGTCTAAAGAACTGAATCATCAATGTTTTATTTCTAATTGCTTCATTCCTTTTGTCCTTGGAATTGGATGATCCTATAAAGCGCTTTCCATTCAATACAATTACATCATGTGTATGTGTTTGGTGAGTTCCGAGCAGGCCCGCTTGAGGACATTCCAGCCAGAGCAGAAGACCTGATCGCTAGCACGAAGACACCCCTGCTCGGTATCAAAACTGGTCGGGTCCTGATATTCCCATCTTGTTCGGGTAAAGTCACAAAGACTCACGACCACTGAGCAAGTCCTGGTCGCGTTATGGACAGCGCCATGAACAAGGAAAGACCAGAACCTGAGTAGAGCAAACCTAAGCATGGTAGTCCCATCCCCTGACAACTTGTCACGATGATCGATAACTGACAGGTATCCCCACGCTGTAGGGTTTCGTCACAGGAACCCATAGCTGTCTGACATCCCATACCCCAGTGTTATGCCGCAGCAACCCATAGCTATCAGAAAAACGCAGGCACAATTAATGCAGGGGATAGCGCCTAAGCAAAGGGGGGTGGGAAAATAGAGGGATAAATATCAGACAAAGGGTAAGGTAAAAGAATTCTGATTTCAATTTCTGAATTTCGATTCTAATCTCTCTTCTTATTCCTTATCCCTTTGAACCTCTTATTTTCCAGTTTTCTCTTAAATTAATAGAGAACTCATAAAGAATCAACCCGATTATTGGTTAGAGCATCGGAGGGTTTTCACCGAAAAACACACGGAGACCCCGATACTTTTCCGTGGATACGGATCGGAGGATACCACCGCTTCAGTGGATGAAAAATCGTCGGAGCTAACCGAAAATCCTGCTCGAGCAACCAGTGACCAGAAGGCAACATCACTATTTAGGAGCGAGCAGAAAACTGCATCAATAGTTTAGCGCCTTCTGTAGGGATTAGTTCAAAAAGCCTGAGTTCCTAACACATTCAATAAAGCAACGTGATAATGAGAGGAAACAACAGAAGATGAGTAAGCCCTGAAGAATCGGTGACCCTGAGGGAGGCAGGCAATGAGGCCCATGATAAAGAAATGCAAGAAAGGATAAACCGGATAAAAAAGTAGATGGAGACATTGACATCAATCTTGCAGGAGCTCAGGGACAGACAAAGGAGAGCAAGCAATGACGTTTCATAATTCAGCTGTGGCAATGCTCTTACTAGGCGAAACACAGGAGATGGAGCTCAGAGGCAGAAAGCACAGAACTCAGCCGGAAGGGAGGAGACAAACTCAGATAAAAGAGAGTCTCAACAACACTTGCAGGACACAATACCTTCTTCCCGCGCGGAGGAGTTTTAAGGGGAGGTGCGTAGTATTGCTCAGGTCATTGAAGACCTTCAGGGAAATAGAAAAGCTCAAAGTTAGAGGATCATGCTGGACAACGAGTCTCCACTGTCAACAGAAATTATGGGTGTCACAATCCCCAGGGATTTTTGTTTTCTTGACTTAAAGTTTTCGGAGAAGAGCGACTCGCTGGTGCACATAAAACATTTCAGTGACATGACTGGAGTACAGGACTTGACAGTACCCCAAAGATGTAAAGCTTTCCTGCTTATGCTGGAGGGGAGAGCGAGAGAATGGAACCCAAACTACTGCGGGGGGCATTATGAGCTTCGAACAGATGTGCACAGAGTTTGCGGAGCAGCTCCTGGGGGTAGTAGCTCCCAAAGACGACATGATGGAGTTGGTGGAGATCAAGTAGAAGGAGGGGGAGTCCCTCCGAAAATTTATCAAAAGGTACCACCAGGCGGTCTTAGATCTCGGTGCATTCAATCATCCCCAGGCGTTGAGAGGGTTGAATGAGGGGGTGAAGATGGAAAGACCCTTGTACAACCTGCGAAGCCCCTCGATCCACTTATACTTCAATGCCTATGAGCAAATGAAGATGGATATTGTCATCGAGGAAGAAAAAGCTGCAAAGCTAAGGAGCGAACAGAGTAATGGGGTGAAACGCAAGGAGAAGAGGGGCTTGCTCGGGGCCCATCGACTTCTAGAGGGACAAGAGACTGAGTTTCTCCCTACAACCCATACCAGAGGGCCTCTAAACCGCGAGTGGATCCCGCTCCACTCTGCAGGTCCCTAAGTAGGGACCACAGGGATTTTTGGTAATACAGTGGTAACCTGCCTCGTAATCCCCCCACGAATCGGCCTATACAGAGCAACAACAGAGCCGACCGCCCATTGCCTCCACACTTAAGAAACTTTCCCCGGGATAGGGCAGTATAGATGGTTGACCGGATCCCCGCCTACGATGAATACACTCCATTGAAGGTGTCGCTTGAGGAGATGTTCCGTGTTGTAGAGGAACGAGGGCTGTTGTGTTCCCCGGCACCGAATTCTAAGCCAGCAAATAGGAGGGACAGAAGCAGGTTTTTCTGATTCCACAACGATCATGGTCACTCAACATCTCAGTGCCATGACATAAAGAACTTGGTGGAGGACTTGGTTAGAAACCCGTACTTAGACGAATTCATTGAAGGAGGGCACCTGGTAGTCGAGCAACAACAGATAGGGGATGTTCAAGCCTGTGATATGGACCTCAAACCGCCTGCCGTGAGGGTGATAGCAAGGGGACCAATGATGGTAGGGAACTCAAACAAAGCCAGGAAGAATTACAGCAGATATGCCTCTGCTAGTCAGGAGGTCATGCTCACTGTGCTTGCCGCAAAGAAAGCCAAAATTCGACAAGTTCCAATTATGTGGACGGAGGAGGATGAGGGGGGGTCTTATAGCCCATGAGGACGCCTTGGTTATAAAGGCAAATATCACGAACAGGGAGCTCAACCGGATTTTGGTGGACTTAGGGAGTTCGATGGACATTCTCTTCATATCCACCCTCGATGAGATGGGAATAGCTGATGCAAGGCTCGAGCACACGAGCACATCTCTGAAAAGGATTCAGTGGAGGAAGGCTAACCCCTCTGGGGATTATAAACCTACTAGTAACCATGTGCTCGAAGCCTTTTGAAAAGAATATGATGCTGGACTTCATTGTTGTGGACGAAGTCAGCCCCTACCATGAGATATTGGGGAGGTCTTTCATGAAGATTAGCCAATCGGTGATGTCCACGCACTACTTAGCCCTAAAGTATTATGTAAATGGAGTAATGGGAGTTGTTAAGAGGCGATCGGAGGGTCGCGAGGGCTGCTATGCCATAGCGGCAAAGGAAGCGATGCAAGTAACGTTGCTGGACGCGAGGGGTGAGTCGAAGAAGGGGAGACACGAGCCCGCTGAATAGTTGGAGGAAATCATAATAAGACGAGACGACCTAGAGAAGAAGGTTAAGATCGGCTCGGGTATAAGCGAGTAGCTGAGGACAAGTCTGGTCGAGTGCTTGTGAGCATATTCTAATGTGTTCGCCTGGTCACATGAAGACATGCTAGGAATTGACCCGAAAGTAGCATGCCACAGGCTGGCAGTAAGAAGGGATTAGAAGCCGATTAAGCAGAGGAGGAGATGCGTCAACCAGGAAAGATATGATGCTATGAAAAGCGAGGTGGAAAAGCTGTTAAAGGAAGGATTCATTAGGGAAGTTAATTACCCGAATGGATCTCGAATGTGGTGCTGGTAAAGAAGGCAAGTGGGAAATAGAGGATGGGTGTGGATTTCACAGATTTGAACAAAGCCTGTCCTAAGGATAGCTTCCCACTGCCAAAGATAGACCAACTAGTTGACTCCACAGCCAGACACGGCCTGTTCAGCTTCATGGATGCATTTTTCGACTACAACTAAATCTCATGTTTGGGCTAGATCACCAATCAGGGTCTATTTTGCTACAAGGTAATGCCCTTCGGCTTGAAGAACGTGGAGGTTACATATCAGAGGCTGGTAAATAAGATTTTTAAACCCTTGATTGGCCACACAATGGAATTTTATGTCGATGACGTGATCACGAAGTCCAGGGATACAGGATAACATGTAAGGCATCCGAAAGAGACTTTTGCACTCTTTAGGGAATACCGAATAAGACTTAACCCTGAGAAGTGTGCCTTTGGAGTGGGTTCGGGGAAGTTCTTGCGTTTTATGGTCAGCAACAGAGGAATTGAGGCCAACTTAGAAAATATAAGAGCGGTAGTTGATATGAAGTCCCTAAGCACTCTTAAGGAGATACAGAGCCTTACGGGTAAGCTAGAGTCCCTGAACAGGTTCATCTCCCGAGCAACGAACAAGTACTATGTCTTTTTTTAGGAGATGAAAAAAGGAAGGAAGACAAAGTGGAAACTAGAATGTGAGGCAGTATTCCAACAGTTGAAGGAATACTTATCGAAAGCCCCGTTACTGTCAACACCGCGAGCAAGAGAAGTTCTCTAGCTGTACTTGGCTGTGTCACAATGGGCAATAAGCTCGATCTTGATAAGGAAAGAGTCAAGGTTACAACACCCAGTGTATTACATGAGTAGAGCTTTGTTGGAGTCTGAGACTCGATACCTGCCTGTGGAGAAATAGGCACTCGCATTGGTAACAGCAGCTTGGGAGTTAAGGCCTTATTTCCTAGCACTCGATAGTGGTCTTGACGAACCAACCACTTAGGCAAATCCTGAACAAACTAGAAACCTCGAGTCGGTTGGTAAAGTGGTCGATAGAGCTCAGTGAGTTTGACATCAGCTACCAGGCCCGAACAATGATTAGAGCACAAGCCCTGGCAGACTTTGTGGCTGAATGTGCAGAGTCAGATAGAAGTGCAGACTACGAGCGGGCAGTAGGGGGACATGTTTGGGGTGAGGTTTGGACAGTAACGGTGGATGGATCATGTAGAGATCAAGGTGCGAGAGCAGGAGTAGTGCACATAGATCACATAGTTCCGGGTGAGGTTTTCTAGTGGTCGAGCAGGAGGACGAGGTGATGAGTGTGTCCTCAAGCTGCACCTAGATGGACCATATTATCTTCTACCTCAAGGAAAGGATAGTACTTACCGACAAGAAGCAGGCGAGAAAACTGAGGTGCTAAACAGCGAGATACGCACTAATCGACGGGGTGTTGTACACACAAGGATACACCCTGCCACTGTTACGCTATTTGGATGAGGAGGAAGTTGACTACGTCCTCAGGGAAGTACACGAGGGGATTTTTAGAAACCACTCTGGTGCAAGGTCTCTGTCTTTTAAAGTCTTAAGGCAAGGGTACTTCTGGCCTAGGATGCATTAGGACGCTACGAGAAAAGATGAGGAGCTGCAAGAGTTGTCAAAGCTTCGCCAATCACATAGCTCGACCACTTGAAAACCTCATAGTAATGAACTTACCATAGCCATTTGCTCAATAGGGGATTGACCTGATCGGACCACTGTCGAAAGGAAGAGCGTCTACAACACATGACGTTGTAACAATATATTATTTCACTAAATGGGTTGAAGTGGAAGCTTTAAGCAGCATTACAGAAAGCAAAACCACTGACTTTATTTGGAGAAATGTGATTTGCAGATATGGCATCCCCCATGCGCTTGTCACAGATAATGGGAGGTAGTTCGACAACAATAGGTTTAGAGACTTCTACAGAAACATGGGGATAGAGCTGAAATTCTACTTGCCGTCACACCCATTGGCAAACGGGCAAGTGGAGGCTGCGAACAAAACTTTAAAGCGTCTCTTGAAGACCAGGTTGAGAGAGCAGAAAGGAGCATGGGTTGACGAGCTACTTGGTGTGTTGTGGGCTTATAGGACCATACACAAGACTACTACGGGTTAGATGCCGTTTTCCTTGGCATTTGGACATGAAGCAGTAATCCCAGTAGAGATAGAGGTGGGCGCACATCAGACAGAGCATTTTGACGAGGAGCAAAATAACGAGCAAAATTTGGACCTGCTAGAGGAAAAAAAGGAAAGGTCAGCAATGAAGGTGGCAGAATATTAATATAGGGTGGCCCGCTACTACAGCCAGAACATGCACATCCGCCAATTCAAGGTGGGAGACTAGGTAATTAGAAGAGTAAATTAGAGCACTAAAGATCCAAGGCAAGGGGTGCTGGGCCTGAATTGGGAGGGTCCTTACAGGGTCTAGCAAGTAGCAGGTCCGGGGCATACAGACTATCTTATCCGGATGGACGGGAAGTTAAAAGGCCATGGAATGCACAACATCTGATGAAATATTTCCAGTAAGTTCCCTTGTATTATAAACATTCATACACAGCTTCTCTCAAACAGAAGTGTGTAAAATCTTGTACATGAATAAAAGTAAGAAAAACGCTTTCGATATCAATCCAATGTGATCAAATTAAAGCTTATGAAAATGAACAAAAGCTAAAGGCCGTAAGTCTCAAAGCCTAACTTAAGGTGAGACAATGCCAAGAATAAGCCAGAAAGGCCTAAGCAAGATAAGCTCGCTAATGAAGCTAAAGGCCATAAGTCTCAAAGCCTAACTTAAGGCGAGACGGTGCCAAGCATAAGCCAAAAAGGCCCGAGCAAGATAAGCTCGCTAATAAAGCTAAAGGCCGTAAGTCCCAAAGCCTAACTTAAGGCGAGACGGTGCCAAGCATAAGCCGGACCAAGATAACCTCGCTAATGAAGCTAAAGGCCATAAGTCTCAAAGCCTAACTTAAGGTAAGATGGTGCCAAGCATAAGCCAGAAAGGCCCAAGCAAGATAAGCTCGCTAATGAAGCTAAAGGTCGTAAGTCTCAAAGCCTAACTTAAGGCGAGATGGTGCCAAGCATAAGCCAGAAAGGCCCGAGCAAGATAAGCTCGCTAATGAAGCTAAAGGCCGTAAGTCTCAAAGCCTAATTTAAGACGAGACAATGCCAAGCATAAGCTAGAAAAGATCGAGCATGATAAGCTCGCTAATGAAGCTAAAGTCCGTAAGTCTTAAAGCCTAACTTAAGGCGAGACAGTGCCAAGCATAAGCAAGAAAGGCTCGAGTAAGATAAGCTCGCTAATGAAGCCAAAGGCCATAAGTCTCAAAGCCTAACTTAAGGCGAGACGGTGCCAAGCGAAGCCGGAAAGGCTCGATCAAGATAGGCTCGCTGATGAAGCCAAAGGCTGTAAGTCTCAAAGCCTAACTTAAGGCAAGACGAAAAGCCAAGCATAGTCAGAACGAGCTCGAGAACGATAAGCTCCCCGAGAAAGGTACTACGGCCATAGATCTTAAGGCCTGATTGGGTAAGGTAAAACAACCAAAATTCATAAGGGGATTAATCCAGTTGCTCGTTTCTTGGCAAATGGGCAAGACGAACAGAAGTAGGCCAGAGTCTCGAGGACAAGGGAAAGGCTTAAAGCATGCTGGAAATCCATCTCACAAGGAATTTGGAACAGACTAAAAATGCAAAGCCAAAGATGGAGAATCTGGTTTATAGCTGTCAACTTATCAATTGTCTATTAAAAGCTGTCTCCAGGAGCCACTTCCACCTAAGCAGAAATATAGCTGTCAACTTATCAATTGTCTATTAAAAGCTAGCTGCATACATATGTATACATCATTAATTTAAATTAATTATAATAATCTTGTTTAGTGAACTCAAAGAATTAAGCTAACTAAAAATATTAATAATAAGTATTATTGCCACGGTGGTTAGCACTTAACGTCGTTTTTAACTTATATGCAATATCAATCTCTTTCCTATTAAAATATTAGCTTAAATTTTTTCAGCCAATAAAATAAAATAGCCATAGCCAATAAAATAAAAATAACCAAATAAGTTACATTTTGAAAACTAATAAAAATAGTTAATCAATTGATGAATGTTATATTATTTATGATAATTATTTATGTAAAGAATTTAAAATATGTAATATTATTATCATTAATTATAATTTACCTAACTTTTTTTTGCTCAAACGATACATGGAATAAGAGTTGCTTCCTCCAAGTATTTAATTGGTGAGCCAAAAAGTCATTTTCAATTTGCTTTGGAAGTGGCCTACAATAATTGACCAGCTACGTTCCGACTATAAATGCAACTATAAATTAATTATTTTTCTTGGATTGACTTGATAATATCACAACTATAAATGCTCACAACCCACCAAATTTGTAGAATAGTAACTAATAAAGAAGTAATCCAAAAGCCTCCGTTCGTGGCTATAAGTGCAACAAAATTAATGGCAATGTTACACTTGCATGCGCTTAAAATTAAATTGAATTCACTAAATTAAATCCCATTTTGTTTTCTTGTTTTGTTTTTAGTGATTTTTCTTTTTGTTGTTTCTAACGTATAGTATACATTTGTTCAAAAATTTCATTGCAATTCTTATTTCAATGTTGGACCAAAATAACAATTTGGTCAAATCTTTTAGAATGGCAAGGGATAGATATAAAGCACAACCGGAATCTACATTACGTTAATACAATATTCCTACAGTTTCGAAGTTGCGGGCTTAATAGTTGGTGATTTTATTGAAGCAATCTTTCAACGCGATGTTATTATAGAGCATCACACTAAGGGACTTTAGAGAATCACAGACTTGCATCCAAGTTTCATGCCCATGACGTATCCGTTAATACATCCTTATGGCGAAGATGGATATAGACCTGATATACCCTTAAGAGACATAATTGATAGACCTTTTAAGAAGAAAAATTTGACAATGAGGTAGTATTATTGCTTTAGGTTGCAACAAAGATTAAATGAGGGACACACTCTACTTCAAGCTGGTAGACTACTCTAATAATATATAGTTGATTGTTACATGGCAATTGAAGAAGAAAGATTTCGTTCGATCTGAAATAATCAATAAAAACTTAGATAAGACCTTTTCTCTGGTTTGATGGATGCGGTTCATCAAGGTGATTCTGATTGTTCGAAAGTGGGAAAAATGATTATTCTACCTTCATCACACACTGGGGGACCACGATATAGAATACAAAGTTATCAAGATGCTATGGCAATTTGTAAATGTGCAGGGTATCCTAATTTATTTCTTACTTTCACTTGTAACCCAAAGTGGCCATAAATAAATGACATGCTTTGCTTAATTGGACAAAGAGATGATGACAATCAAGTTGATATCATATGCAGAGTTTTCAAGATAAAATTATTTCAACTGATGCAATATTTGAAAAAAAATCAACCGTTTGGAAAAATAATTGCATGTAAGTTTACTTCATATTCGTATCCATAACAAACTCAACTTATTTTTTTATTGAAAAGTGCAAGGAAAAACAATAATTTAATAATTTAAATGAATATTTCTAACTTTTAAATTTTACTCCATGTTGTAATAGGTCTATATATAATTGAGTTTCGAAAAAGAAACTTTCCCCATGCACACATACTGCTTTTTTTGCATCCAACAATGAAAAATCCTTCTACAGACCATATTGATAAAATGATAAGTGCAGAAATCACTGACTTAAATGTTGATCTTGACGGTTATAATGCAGTCAACAAATTTATGATCCATGGACCGTGTGGAAAACACAATTCTCACTCTCCATGTATGATACAAGGAAAGTGCACAAAACATTTTCCAAAAAAATTCAATGATCAGATAATAGTGGATACAGATGGCTTTCCAATCTATAAAAGGAGAAATACAGGTATTCATATGGAAAAGAAAGGTGTCCTCTTAGATAATAGATATGCGGTCCCTTATCACAGGAATTTAATTGTCAAATTTAATGCACATATTAATGTCGAGATTTGTAATTACTCAAGATCAGTCAAATATCTTTTTAAGTATGTTCATAAAGGGTCTGATAGAACAATAGCAACAATGGAATCTATTGACACTTCCCAGAAAATCGATAAGATTAAAACATATTTGGACTGTAGATACATCTCAGCAGCCGAAGCTTGCAAGCAAATCTTCTAATTTGACATCCATTATAGAAAGCCAGCAGTTGAAAGATTTCCTTTCCATTTACTGGGAGAGCATACAGTAATATTTGAAGAGTCCAAGTGTTTAGAAAATGTGCTTACCATTCCTAGAATAGAAAAAACAAAGTTCACTGGATGGTTTGAGGCAAACAAGGATTATGATGATGCACGGGAGCTAACTTATTCTGATTTTCCTACATGTTGGGTTTGGAATTCAAAAGACAAAACTTAGACTAGGAGAAAAAATGGCCTAGCAATCGAAAGAATTTACTTTGCACATCCTTCAACTGAGAACAATTTTATATGAGAATGTTGCTTAATTTTGTAAAAGGAAGCACTTCATTTGAAAGTATTAGAACAGTAAATTGAGTGACATAACAAACTTTTAAAGCTGTGTGCTATGCTTTGGGATTATTAGATGATAAAAATGAATGGAATGACTGCTTGATTGAAGCTGCAATATGGTCGAATGAAAATGAATTGAAATATCTTTTTGTCACAATACTCATTCACTGTCAGGTTTTTGATGCTTCCCCACTTTGGAAATCTAATTATACTACTTTATCAGAAGACATAACTTCATTGCAAAGGAAAAGATTTAGATTGAAAGATCTTTAGTTAAGCGTGAAACAAGTTCAAGCATACACATTGTTCGAGATTGAAACTATTATGATGAAAATCAGAAAAAGTTTAAGAGATGTCGATGGAATGCCACTTCCTAATTCTTCTTTGATAAAAGATTTAGTAAACCGATTGATTAATGAAGAGCTTGATTATGATCGTGATGAATTAAAGAAGTTGAATGAGAAATTATTTTTTTCTCAAAATGCTAGCCAAAAATCAGCTTATGAAGCAATAGTACATTCTGTTGAAAATGAAGAAGGGCATTTATTTTTTATCAATGGACATGGATTGTTAAAACATTTTTGTGGAATACAATTATTGCAAATCTTAGATCACAATCCCAAATAGTCTTGCCTATTGCAACTTCAGGTATAGCAGCTTTGTTATTGCCTAATGGTAGGACAACTCATTCGCGATTACATATTCCTTTGGAAGTTACAGCAGAGTCCACTTGTGAAATCCGACAAGGCACCTTATTAGCTGGCCTTCTTATGAAAACTTCTTTGATAATTTGGGATGAAGCACCTATCACAAATAAGTTCTGCTTTGAAGCTTTGGATAAGACCTTGAGGGATATTCTAAGAATAAGGTATGAAAATAGTTCTATCAAGCCTTTTGGAGGACTTACACTAGTATGTGGTGGCAATTTCTGTCAAATATTACCAGTTGTGCCAAAGGGGACAAGAGCAGACATTATTGATGCTTCACTTAAATCATCCTACTTATGGCCATTTTTCAAAATTTATGAACTCAAACAAAATATGAGGCTCTATAAAGCAAGAATGAGTGGATATGATGCTACTAAAATAGCTTCTTTTGACATATGGTTATTGCAGATTGGAGATGGTTCATTGTATGATGACATTGATATAGATTTAGTTAAACTACCTTATGATATTTACAAGAAACCATCAGAAAATCCAATGAAATCAATAATCGATGCTATCTACCCATCTATTGTGCATAATTACAATGATCCAGCATATTTGAAAGAAAGAGCAATATTAACACTAAAAAATGAAATGGTGCATGAATTGAATGAGATGATTATGAATACAATACCTGTTCAAGGGAGAACTTATTTTTGCTCAAATAGCATATGCAAAGTAAGTGTGAACACAAATAATGAAGATGTTCTATATCCAATTGAATTTTTGAATAGTTTGAAATTCAATGGCATCCCTAATCATGACATATGACTTAAGGAAGGCACTCCTGTAATGCTTCTGAGAAATCTAAATCAAACAGAAGGCCTATGTATTGGCACAAGATTGATTGTCACTCATATTGGTAAATGGTCCATTAGAGGTAACATCATTTCTGGAACAAATATTGGACAAAACGTCACAATTCCAAGAATTATCATGACTCCTAATGAATTAAAATGGCCATTCAAGTTTAACAGACGATAACTTCCTTTAGCACCATGTTTTGCCATGACGATCAACAAAAGCCAAGGACAATCTCTTAAACATGTCGGCTTGTATCTCCCTAAGCAAGCATTCACACATGGTCAATTATATGTCGCAGTGTCTCGAGTTACCACAAGAGAAGGTTTGAGCATACTAAATGCCGATCATGAGATAGAAGACCGAACCTTCATAAAAAACATTGTCTACAAAGAAATATTTCAAAATATTCACACATCAGCTCACAAAATCAAGGTATCGCATTTTCAAACTATATTTTAAACTTCAAATTATACATTGCAAACTCTTACTTTATCCTATAATAATGATTTTCATTATGTGTTTTATTTATTCAATAGACAAATCAATAAATTAAAGAAATTATGAAGACATAAAAATGATAGTCTAGTTGGGTTTTCCAAGCTATGATGGAGGATCTAATGGCCATAGAACATAGTAAGTGAAGAAGTATTCCCTTTTACACCAATTTTTTCTCCTTTCATTCTTTTTAATCGTTGAAAAAATGATTTATATACAGATAAAGAACATTTTGGCACTAGGGGTTGTTGATCCCTCTGAGAACTAAATGCAAGCTTGATATAAACAAGAGCTCACTTGCTCAGCTACAAACGACGCAAAGTAACTAACAAAAACCTTTACATGTATTTTATTTTATTTTTTTATAATTCAGCGCATTGCTAAGGACCCTCAGCTATAAAATTTAATTTGGAACCTATCGACAACTACAACAGGTAGAAAGTCTGTACAATCAGAATAGACACATTTAATATATATATATATTTTTTTTTTTTTTTAATTTAACCATAAAAATAGTGGACTTTAACAAAAAAAAATTAGTTTTCTAAGATTGCCTCATCTTTTCAAAAAAAAAAAGCTCATATTATTTATTAGTTTCATCAAGTGTAAAGCAAGAAAAAAAGATAAGACTAAATTCTTTTTTCAAAGCCGCGCGAAGTGCGGCTCTATTTCCTAGTATTTAATATAATTGAATAATCCATAATGTAATTTACCAATATTTCATAAAGCTTAATATAGCAAAATAGACTTATATTACTTTTGACAACCATCTACTAAAAATACAATAATCTTTCTTTTAATCTTATTAATTTCTCTCTACGTTAAATCTGGTACTCAAAAAATCACTTAAAATCAATAAAAATATCCTCAATTCCAAGCATAGGAGGCCTTATGGCAAGATGACAATTATTATTTATTGCTGTGTTAATTTTTCTACTACAATCAAATTAACGGTAGCCATAAGAAACATTATAATAATAATAATAATAATAATAAATTACTTAAAATCCATAAATCTCAATTCCAAGCACCGGAGAACTTATAGAATAATTATTTTCTGTGTTAATTTTTTTCTATTACTATCAGAATAATGGTAGCGATAAGAAACCTTAAAAAATATATATATATTTGCTTATATTTCTTATGCATATCTCTTGCTAAAATGGAGACAACAGCTACGCTACAATGGCAAGAGTATTTATAATTGGAGAAGTATTTCTTTTAATCGAGTAATTATTATTTAATTATATAGGTGAGAAACCAATGTTATTTTGATATTTGGAGGGGTGTGTTAAGCACAATTAATTTGTTTAAGGAGGAGTTCATTTTTGTATATAAATATTTGGGTGTGGATATTTTCATCCCACTATGTTTTTATAAACCCACCCACCTTCATAAAATAATTACAATAAATTCATAATATTTTTATAAAATTACAAATTAATAACAAGTTTGAACAATTAATTAATTAAATCAATGAAATAATTTTTTTCTTTTTTGACTTAGTTTTTAACAATCTTTAACTATTTAAGGTTACTTTAAGATAAGTTAATTTGACTATATATTGTATGCTTATAATGTAAATAACCAATTACTCTAAGAAATATATATAATATTGTAACTAATTGTTTAGGATTTAGTTTTATGTTTTATAATCTAATATGTTTTATATAAAATTTAATAATTTTCAATATTGCACATTTCCTAATTATATCTTTTTAGTTTCGTGTGTGAAGAAAATGCAGGTAGTTGGATGAAATTAAAATTGTATCATATATTGGAAGTGTGTATTACAATGAAATATATTGATGTCTTTATATAGTACAAATTATAGTCGTTGAGAATTAAAGAGCATTCCAAAAATATAATGGAATAAACAACAATTGAGGAAATTGTGACTTGCAATTGACAGAGGAAATCTCAGCTCGTTAGCTTGCAGTCAAGGTTGATCTTTTGGCTGACTTTCTTGATTTGTTTCCATACTACTTGAATCATTGGTTGCCTCTTCTATAGCCTGATTCTTTCCTTTAACATAGTGCAATATTAATATTCATACTAATAAATTACTACTTATTCATCAATAAGATATAAAAGAATTTGGATAAAAAATTATTAAAGTTAAAGTAAATTTTTAGACATTTTAGTACTTTTACCTTAAAAGATAAAATAGTTATATTAATTTATGTTAAAGCAACCTATTGATCAAATATAATAAAAAAGCATAGTCTTAAAAAAATGAATATGGATTTAATAGATTAATTTTTTTAAATTTCTTCTTAATTTGAATTTTCTTTAAAAAAATAATATGAAATTCTCTTGTAATAAATTTCTGATAAATGAGGTGAGTTCATAAAATTTGTGGGGTGGAAATATCATCACTGTAAATATTTTTATTTCACTTTATTTTTTAATGATAATATTTTTTGAGTTGTATGTGTTTATATGATCTACAAGTGTATCTATTTATTGGATTTGGTTTTACTTGTGTACGAAAAGTATTAATAGCAATTGGCCAAATGGTGGCTCAAACAAATTTCAGGAAGGCAAAAATTTTCACTTGGGCATAATAAAAATGTAAATACAAACACAGAAAACTAAGTAGAATCTCAATCTAGAAATAATAGTAAATGTATTAAATCTAAGAAAATTATTGATCATCACCCAAAATTTCACTAATATTTAAAAATTTCCAAAAATTTGAATTTATTCAGCAATTCACCCAAAGTTTTTGAGTTTTTTAATCATTGATGAAATTTCAAGTAAATAATTGATAAAAATCTTTAAATCTAAGGCAAAATAAAATGATACATAATTTTTACCCATTTTAATAGCAATAATAATCAATATGACCGACCATATAATGGGGTTCCCCTCGTATACTTCCTCTACTTATCAATCTTTAACAAGCTTCCCATTTGCCATCAATTTCACCCGCCAAGTTAAAATAAATGTATCTGAGGTTGCTGCGGAATTGTTTGATAATATGCCTTAAGGAAGGCATTGACGGGAATTCATGAATCATTTAAATTAAGCAAGCCAGTCATTGGAAGGCTAGAAGCATCAAAGGTGAGGATTGGAATATTGGATGGTAATCAAGCTGAAGGAGCAAGATATTACAGCTAGTCAGAGACAAGACTGAGCAGCTAAAGATAGGAAGACAAATTGCAGTGTCAGGTTGTTATGACAAACTTTGTAACGTCTTGTGATATATTGATAGTCACTGATTCTAGGTCTTGATCTAACTCAAACATGAGAACCTTGTACTATATAAAGCATTATAATGCAATGAATTCCTTAGCTGGAAAAAAAAATCAATTCTATATTTTTATTGCTTGTGAGTTGTGTGAAAATTATTAGCCTCCTTTTTTTTATCTTGCCATGTGTCATCATTTTAGATAGAGTAAGGTTTTTTTTTTTTTATAGTGCTACAATTATCATTATTGGTTGATCAAAAGAAGTAACGAGTAATTTTAGTAGTAAAGAAATTTACTATTATATGGGTGAGTGCCAACCCGGCTAGTCTCAAAATCCCTTCTCTGTTGGCACCGCAGGCGTCAATTGATTTGATCCCATATTTGCTCCATGCACCTCTGTTTCTTAAACCTCTGCCTCTCCCCAGTTTTGGCTACCAAGCTGCCCCTTTATGGTCAATTAAGCCTCTGTCCCTCCCGATTTTTGCTGCTAAGCTTCCCCTTTTATTAGCTAATTGTTTGGTGGGCAAAAGAAATATTAAAAGAGGTGGTGTGCTATGCAAGACTCCTTTGAGGATTTGAGGTTGTTTTATAAAATATTATGTGTATATAAATATTTTTTTTTTGTCATTTTATTCATTGATGATAAGATTTCTTTTACAGTAATATGTGTTTATATGATCTAAACAAGTGTGTCTACTTACTGGATTTCGTTTTACTCGTTTATGAAAGTATTGATAGTAATTTATCAAATGGTGGTTCAAACAAATTTCAGGAAAGCAAAAATTTTCACCAGGGTAAAATAAAAATGTAAATACAAACACTGAAAATTAAATAGAATCTTAATTGAGAAATAATAGTAAATGTATTAAATCTAGAAAAATTATCAATCGTCCACTCAGAATTTCACTAAAATTGAATAAATTTCCAAGAATTTAAATTCTACTGTGCCCTATACAATTAGGCAACTCCTTGTACATATTATTTCATCACTAATCATCTAACATCATTAAAGATGGTCGTTTTGATGCATTTCAACAATCAAGACTATTGGGATCATATATGTATAATTGCATTAATCCAATATAAAATGTATGCTACAGTTTGAAAATCTGATAGGGCCATGCCTATAAACATAGCTCCGCCTCTGATATTGCCATTGGATGAAAGGTTTTGTTGCAAAAAATTAAATCAATCCTTTCTTGATTAGCAAGAACACTAAGGAATCAAAGTTTTTTAGATTGCCAGGAGCTCGAACGGAGTTCATAATAACTCGCTGTCCCTGGAATAATTCAAAATATTATTGTCCCCACACAGCTGCATAATGCTATGAGTAATGCTACAATTATCACTATTATATCCCTACGACTATCCCAGGTGATATTTGTCTATTGGTTGAGCACAAGGAGTAATAAATAATTTTATTATAAATAAATTTGAAATTTACTATTACATTGGTGTCACCTCACTTATGTATCATAAAGTGAACAGCTAGCCTCAAAATCCCTTTTCTACTGGCACCACAGTCCTCAAAGGCTAGGATCCCACTTTTGCTTCATGTGCCTCTGTTTCTTGAGTCTCTGCCTCTCCCCATTTTGGCTGCCTCGCTTCCCCTTTTATAGCCAATTTTAGCTTTGCCTCTCTCCATTTTTCCTGCCAAGCTTCCCCGTTTATTAGCCAATTGTTTGGCAGCCACATGAAATTTTATAAAAGGTGGCAGGTGATGCATGACTCCTCTGAGGACTACTTCCCATAGGTTATCAATTTTTCCCGTCATGTGTCATCATTTTCGATAGAAGTAAAATGCAATAATAAATAATTTTATTTAAGTTCAATTAGTTAATCTGTTTGATTTTAAAGAAACAAAACCCCAAAATTTTGATTTTTTTTATCAAGTTCAAACTGTTTCATTTTAAAACGTATATAATTCTTTTTTTTATTAAGTTGTAAGAAATAGTGGTGGAAGGTTGTTTTTTTTCATTACACACGTTTTTTAGTAGGAACAATGTGAGAGATATCTAACTTGTTAACCGGTTACTACTAATTTCCCATTGATTTCTTCATGCTAATATGCATGCATAGTCTGAAAGCTGAAAGGTTGCTTAGGGAGAAACAAACTTGTAGAAAAGAGATATCGTAAATTGTGATGGTGAAAATAGACCTTTTAGGTTTTTCTGAAAATACTAATTACAGACTGCAAGATAAGGATAGGAGCACTGTTTCCCCATTTGTATGCAACCTTAAAACAATGTGTCCTCTTCCCATAAATAAGCACATTTTTTTGTTCACTCTTACTCATCTTGGTCATTCATTATAGGGTAGTTTATTGGCTTGGCTTTGAATTTTATCCATTTTAATGAAAACGGAAAAGTTTCCTACTGCCTAGAGTTAATATTCAATTAATTTCTTTACAAACTTACAACCCTTTTTTCTCAGTTGTATTGTCATATCAAAGTTTTTCATTTCTAACATTGGCCGTTGGAAAAGAAAAATGAAAAAAAAAATGAAAGTGTTTCTAACACAGAACAAAAATAAAATTTCAAAAATCTCCTATTAGCAAAATTTGCAACCTGTATTGCCAACATCACTTAAAAACCCCCTCTCATTTTTTTAAGCAAATTTCCATTTGTATGTAAAGCTGGGTTTCTTCAATAAAAAAATTTTTACAATAAGTTATGGCTTGTCGCATACATGAATCAGTAAGGAAAAATAGATTTAATCTCTATTTAACTTGTAAATATAGTCCATAATTACTAGAACACTTAATGTTACTAATATATATTTGTTATACTAAACTTGAGTTATGTCTTGACACAACTTTAGACAAAACCTTCATAGATTTGGAATTAGTTATCATTAAGTATTTAAGTTGGATGGACAATTATAAAAGCTTGTGGAAGTTATTAGTTACTTGTAATCTTTTTTAGAAGCGGAGACAACTTGAGAGATGTCCAACTGAGTAAATGGCCTTGTTAATGGGTTATTATTTATTTTCCATTGGTTTTCTTCATTAATGTAGACATGAGGCGTGCGAACAATGCCCACATTTCAACATCAAGAACAAAGCATGGATAGTCACAATCAATGAAAGCTGAAAAGTTATCAAGAGAGAAACAAGCTTGCAGAACAGAGATATTGTAAATTTGTAATAATGAATAGAGGCATTTTAACTTTTTCTGAAAATATTAATTGCAGGCTATAAGATAGGGATCGGTGCACTGTTTCCCATGTCTTATGAAACCTTAAAGTGGTATGTTCTCTTCCCATGAAAGTACAACAAATTCTGCTGGTCTTCTTACTCATCTTGGTCATTCATTATATAGTTTATTGACTTTGGCTTTGAATTTTTCTACTTTAATGAAAACGAAAAGTTTCCTATTACCCAGAGTTTAAAATCAAATAATTTATTTACAGACTTCTAACCTTTTTTTGTCATATCAACGGGTTTCACTTCCAATACTAACCAACGGAAAAAATAAAGGAAGGAAAGAAAGAAATGGAAGTGCTTTCTATCACCCCACGAAAAAAAAAAATTTGAAATTTCTCCCATTAGCAAAAACTGCAGCCTGTAATCCCAACATCCGATTATGACCAGTTGACCACTTGCATCATATATATACATATATGCATGTATATATGTCGACCATTTTCCCACTAACGAGCTTGCCCAGCCCCATCTCGATTGTAATTGGCTTCCATATATTTTTTTATTAGTAATCGGCTTCCACATTACTTATTAGTTTTAGGATCCATTCAAACAAAAACTCCAATCAATTTTCAAGGAACCATTATCCATACTTATTAGTTTTACTTAAATACAAACAAATATGGTATGGAGTAGCGGTTTTGACTTTTTTTTAATTAATATTATTAACATGTATTAACAGGATAGAGAATACTGTAATTAAATATAAAAAATCTAGTGGGCTGGATTAAATATAAAAAATCGAACGAATGCTAGTTAGTTTAAATAAAAATTAACGTGTTAGAACCACCTGCTAAAATTTTGGCAAGCACACTGCGTTGATTAATTTATATATGCATTTCAATATGTAAAGTACCTAACCTTTCAAATTGTTTAGTATGATATATATTAAATAACCAAAAACAAATACAATTACTATTAATAAATTTAACATTGCAGTTATGTATTTATTGAACAAATGTAAATATAAATATAAAAAGAACAATTAAGATAAAATAAATTTCTTTAAAAATATTTTTTTGTTTTTAAAATTTTAATATTAAAAATTTGGCAACCAATCAAAGGGTGACATGTGTCTCTCTCTTATTGGCAATTATTTTTTATTAATTAAACATAATTTATTTATATTATATTTAAATACTTTAAATAATAAAATAAACAATACTTGAAAAGTTAAACAAATTGTCATGAGAAATCTTTTCTCATTCAACTAATAGAAATATGTCTTTTTGAATTGTTAGGATATTTTTTCTTTTTTTTTTAATCATTTCCGGAATTCAAACTTACTTTCCCTAAATCATATGTTATGGATAAACAACATCAACTGCTTAGAGAGGGATCATCTCCTAGTTTTTTATCTCTCTTAGTCTATCTTAGTGAAATAAGTAGTTAAGATTATTGACAATTAAGTCAATATTTTTTACTTTATTTACAATTAAGTTATTTTTTCACTAAATTTAAAAGATTAAGATAGACTAAGAGAAAAAAAATAGGAAAAGATTCTAATCCTACTTATTACAACATTAAAATTTATATTAGACTCTACAGTTCATTCCAAAGACATAGGTGAGATTCAATAGCGAGCAATGTGTCATGCTAATTGTCACTGGCCCGAGGTGGACCTTTTCTGTTTTTTTTTTTTTTTTGTTTTTATAGGATAGCTTCAATAGCGACTGGTGCCTCATGCTAATTTTCATTGGCCCGAGGTAGACTTTTTCTTAATTTTATAGGTTAGCACTTATTAATATCGACCAACACCAAAATTTTCCAATTTAGAATTTTGATGGTCAAGTATAATGCAAACCCTGATCGTTCTAAGGATAGGCATGAGAATTATGGTGACACCAATTCATGTGTTGAAGTAGTTGGAGGACATCATCAACAAAGCACAGCAAGACTTCATTCTTCAACGTTTGTTACGAATTGAGGCTGTTAATCAATGTTTACAGTGATGGAGTTTCTTAAACGACTGGAACATCTCAATTTAATCTTAAAGGGTCTTATTGTTGATGGATAAAACATGGATATCGACAAAGATTTAATTATTTTTCCTTAGCAACAAAATTGTTGTGAAATTTTATAGGTTCCCAATCTTTCTTTTATTTTCACTGAAATCCATATTTATTTTGTTTTCATCTTTGACCAGCCTAGATCAACTTTTAGTTTTGCGCATCTAAACAATTGCAATCACTCAAATTCTACTCTTTCCTATACAATTAGACAACTCCTTGTGCATATTCTATATCATAGCAACAAAAGTCAGCCATCAGTTAGGCTACAGGACAATTTGATGACATTGACTATCTATTTATTGAGCCCTCCCACTCCATTTTGATGATATTTGAAACATTAATCCAGTACTAAATATTGATAACTTGTTTGTAGAATTAATACATACTTGAAAAGCATATATTGTGGTCATCCGCAATCATCTATCATAATTAAACATGGTTGTCTTGATGCATTTCAACAACCAAGAATATTGGGATCACACATATATAATCGCATTATAATCCAATATAAAATATGTGCTACAGATTGGAAATCTGATAAGGCCATGCATATTGTCAACAGTTGGAAGCTTATTTCGCAGAAATAAACTGAATCCTTTCCGGATTAGAGAGAATACTAAGGAACCATTCAAAATACACTTGTCCCCGCACAACTATATAATGGTACGAATAATGCTACAATTATCATTATTATATCCCAACTACTATTCCAGGTGATTTTGTCGATTGGTTGATCACAAGGAGTAACAATTAATTTTAGTAGTAATGAAATTTCAAATGTACCATTACATGGGTGACTGCCACCTCACTTGTGTATCACAAAGTCTCAAAATCCCTTCTCTGCTGGCACCACAGTCTTCAAAGACTTGGGTCCCACTGTTGCTCTCTTTCTGAAGCCTCTACCTCTCCCCATTTTTGGCTTCCAAGGTTCCCCTTTAGTAGCCAATTAATTTTCTGCCTCTCCCCATTTTTTATGCCAAACTTTCCCTAACTCCTTCCCATTTGCTATCAATTTTACCCGCCATGTGTCATCAATTTAGATAGAACTAAAATACAATAAAAAATTAGTTTATTATGTTCAATTAATTTACCTGGTTGATTTTAAAGGGAAGCAAATTCAAAAAGTTTGATTTTTAATCATGTTCAAATTGTTTCAATTTATCTGTTTGATTCTAAAGGGAAACAAATTCAAAAAGTTTGATTTTTAATCATGTTCAAAGTGTTTCATTTTACAAAACGACCAAGCCCAAACAATTTTTTTTCTTGATTAAGTTAAAAGAAATAATGGTGGAAGGTTGATTGAAAAACGGAAGTAAAAGTTTGTTAAGACGGAAACCAAAGGTTTCTCAATAATATTAATTTTACTGAAAAAATTAGGGTTTTGAGACCTTTTTATAACAAACCTAAATCTCACAAATTCACCAAAATAGGCAAATCCGAAATATAATCTTATAATAAAATTCTCCTATCCGATATAAGAAAGGCAAAGAAAAAATAAACCAAATCCGAGTTGTAGACAAAAGGATAAAAATCCTAGAAGAATTAGGAAAAATAGGAAAAAATCTTAAAATCTACAGAAACCAAATCCGAGTTGTAGACAAAAGGATAAAAATCCTAGAAGAATTAGGAAAAATAGGAAAAAATCTTAAAATCTAAAAACGAACACTTGTAACCAAAGTTATACTATCCAGAAAATACCATACTCGCAATACACAACATCCTACATCAGTTGGGCTTGTACAACTCCTCATCATCGGGATGATATTCAAATAAATCAGACATATTGAAAGTGTGAGAGATATTCTAATTGTCAGGTAACTGAAGTGAGCTTCAATAGCAAGCATTGTGTCATGCTGATTGTCATTGGCCCCAAGTAAACTTTTTCTTAATTTTATAGGTTAGCAAGTAGTGGTATCGACCAACACCAAAATTTTTTATTGCCATTATTATTTTTCATTCGAGAGGATATCTATCATGATTGGTGCATCGAATTGCTCGATTCCTAGCCTAATAACACGTTTTGGATGACTATGTAATTATTTTTGTTATAAGCTATTTGCAACTTAAAAATTATTTTTAAACACATATGTTTTACTAATATTTAATATAATTGAATAATCCATAATGTAATTTACTAATATTACATACAACTTAATATAGCAAAATAGACTTATATTATTTTTGACAACCATCTACTAAAAATACAATAATCTTTCTTTTAATCTTATTAATTTCTCTCTACGTCTAATCTAGTACTCAAAAATTTACTTAAAATCAATAAAAATATTCTCAATTCCAAGCACAGGAGGCCTTATGGCATGGTGATAATTATTATTCATTTCTGTGTTAATTTTTTCTACTACAATCAAATTAACGGTAGCCACAATAATAATAATAATAATAATAATAATAAATTACTTAAAATCCATAAATCTCAATTCCAAGCACTGGAGACCTTCTGGAATGATGATTTCCTTTGTTAATTTTTTCTATTACAATCAGAATAATGGTAGCGATAAAAAACCTTAAAAAAAATTGCTTCTATTTCTCATGCATATCTCTTGCTAAAATGGAGACAACAGCTACGCTGCAATGACAAGAGTATTTATAATTGGAGAAGTATTTTTTTTTGTCAATGAGTAATTATTATTTAATTATATAGGTGCGAAACCAATGTTATTTTGATATTTGGAGGGGTGTGTTAAGCAAAATTAATTTGTTTAAGGATGAGTTCCTTTTTGTATATAAATATTTGGGTGTGGATATTTTCATCCCACTATTTTTTATAAAACCAACACCAGCTCCAGAAAATAATTACAATAAATTCACATTATTTTATAAAATTACAAATTAATAACAAGTTTGAACAATTAATTAATTAAATCAGTCAAATAATTTTTTTTTCTTTTCTGACTTTGTTTTTAACAATCTTTAACTATTTAAGTTTGCTTTAAGATAAGTTTAATTTGTCTATATATTGTATCCTTATAATGTAAATAACCAATTACTATAAGAAATGTGTATATTATTGTAACTAATTGTTTAGGCATTTAGTTTTATGTTTTATAAACTAATATGTTTTATATAAAATTTATTAATTTTCAATACTCAACATGTCCTAATTATATCTTGTTAGTTTAGTGGAATATTAATAATCGTACTAATAAATTACTACTTATTCATCATTAAAATATGAAAGAATTTAGATATAAAATCATTAAAGTTAAAGTAAATTTTAGACAATTTGGGAGGGTAAAATAGTTATATTAATTTATGTTGCATAGTCTGAAAAAAAAAAGAATTTGGATTTAATAGATTAATTTTTTAAATTTCTTCTTAATCTCAATTTTCTTAAAAAAAAAATAATATGAACTTGTTGTAATAAATTTATAAAAAATGATGTGAGTTCATAAAATTTGTGGGGTGGAAATATCATCACCATAAATATTTTTTTATTTCACTTTATTTTTTTATGATAATATTTTTTGAGTTGCATGTGTTTATATGATCTAAACTAGTGTGTCTATATATTGGATTTGGTTTTACTTGTGTATGAAAAGTATTGATAGCAATTGGCCAAATGATGGCTCAAACAAATTTCAGGAAGGAAAAAATTTTCACTTGGGCATAATAAAAATGTAAATACGAACATAGAAAACTAAGTAGAATCTCAGTCCAGAAATAATAGTAATTGTATTAAATCTAATAAAATTATCGATCATCACCCAAAATTTTACTAATATTTAAAAATTTCCAAAAATTTGAATTTATTCAGCAATTCACCTAAAGTTTTTGAGTTTTTTAAACATTGATGAAATATCAAGTAAATAATTGATAAAAATATTTAAATCTAAGACAAAATAAAATGATACATAACGTTTACCGATTTTAATAGCAATAATAATCAATATGACCAACCATATAATAGGGTTCCCCTGGTATGCTTCCATTAATTCTCAATCTTTAACATGCTTCCCATTTGCTACCAATTTTACCCACCAAGTTAAAATAAATGTATCTGAGGTTGGTGCGGAATTGTTTGATAATATGCCTTAATGAAGGCATTTTCGGGAACTCATGAATCCTTTGAATTAAGCAAGCCAGTCGTTGGAAGGCTAGAAGCATCAAAGGTGAGGATTGGAATATTGGATGGTAATCAAGCTGAAGGAGTAAGATATCACAGCTAGTCAGGGACAAGTCTGAGTAGCTGGAGACAAGAAGACAAATTGCAGTGTCAGGTTGTTATGACGATCTTTGCAATGTCCTGTGATATATTAATAGCCACTGATTCTTGGTCTGAATCTAACTCAAACATGAGAACCTTGCACAATATAAAGCATTATAATGCAATGAATTCTTTAGCTTGAAAAAAATTAATAATAAGTTCTTTATTTTTATTGCTTGTGAGTTGTATGAAAACTATTAGCCTCTTTTTTTTTTTCTCGCCATGTGTCATCATTTTAGATAGAACTAAAATACAATAAAAAATATTTTTATTAAGTTCACTCAACTGACCTGTTAGATTTAAAGAGAAAACAAAACCCAAAAATTTTGATTTTTTATCAAGTTCAAACTATTTGATTTTACGACGCAACCAAATGCTATAATTCTTTTTTTTTTCTTTTGATTAAGTTATAAGAAATAACGGTTATATCATGAAATGAGAGGATGATATAGCAGGTAACTAGGCGATGGCTCTGATAAGGATCAGAAGCTTGAAAGAAGAGAGCAAAAGCCAAATAGAATGTATTTTGTTTTTTTATTTGCAATGTCAAGTCAAAATTTTCTTCAATGATATTTGTCGGAACTGATTCAAAATATGTATGTTTAGACTAGAAATTAAATGGGAAGTTGATTCTTTGTAGCTTTTTAAAATAATGTTTAATGTTTATGATTTTCTTTTAAATTCAACTAAATTACAACAATTCCATAGAAATAAATTAAAAAAAATAAGAGAGAGAGAAATACGGTTAAAATTTTGTCTCCAATAAGAAAAAGTCATTGCTTGATCAATCCCTTTCTTGGATACAATACTAAAACGACATAACACTCAGGAAAAAATCAAAAAGAGATTTTGGGATTTGAGAAAAACATAGAAATCCTGAAATTAAATTAATCCTTTCTAGTCTAGGGAGAATAATAAAGTGCAAGTTTTTTTTTATAGTGCTACGATTATCATTATTGGTTGATCAAAAGAAGTAACGAGTAATTTTAGTAGTAAATAAATTTACTATTACATGGGTGAGTGCTAACCTTTCTAGTCTCAAAATACTTTCTCTGCTGGCACGATAGGCTTCAATTGCTTGGATCCCATTTTTTCTCCATGTGCCTCTATTTCTTAAGCCTCCGCCTCTCCCCAATATAGGCTACCAAGCTGCCCCTTTTATGGCCAATGAAGCCTCTGCCTCTCCTGATTTTTGCTGCCAAGCTTCCCTTTTTAGCCAATTGTTTGGCGGGCACAAGAAATTTTAAAAGAGGTGGTGTGCTATGCAAGACTCCTTTGAGGATTCGAGGTCGTTTTATAAAATATTATTTGTATAAATATTTCTTTATTTTTTGCCCATTTTATTCTTTGATGATAACATTTCTTTTACAGTAATATGTGTTCATATGATCTAAACAAGTTTGTCTACTTATTAGATTTCGTTTTACTCGTTTATGAAAAGTATTGATAGTAATTTGTCAAATGGTGATGCAAACAAATTTCAGGAAAGCAAAAATTTTCACTAGGGTATAATAAAATGTAAATACAAATACTGAAAATTAAGTAGAATCTTAATCGAGAAATATTAGTAAATGTATTAAATGTAGGAAAATTATCAATCATCCACTCAAAATTTCACTAAAATTTGAAAAAATTTCCAAAAAAGTAAATTCTACTCTTTCTTATGCAATAAGACAACTCCTTGTACATATTATTGTCATCGCTAATCATCTAACATCATTAAAGATCTTTTCAAAAAAAAAAAATGGTCATTAGGTCATTAAAGTTGGTTGTCTTGAAGCATTTCAACAACCAAGACTATTGGGATCATATATGTATAATTTCATTTATCCAATATAAAATGTTGAGTAATGCTATATATCCCATATTTTTTTACTTCGAATAGGTATCCCATATGATGTGACATTCATTATTTGGTTGAAAAAATCAAAGTGAATTAATTATATTATCTTACCAACCAATTGATGAGTGCAACATCATTTGTGATAGTTATTTAGAATAAAAAATTTATAATATCTAGCATTATTGTAAAATATTTGCTACAGCTTGAAAATCTGATAGGGCCATGCCTATCAACATAGCCCCGCCCCTGATATTGTCATCACTTGGAAGCTTATTTCGAAAAAATTTAAATCAATTCTTTCTTAATTAGCGAGAACACTAAGGAACCAAAGTCTATTGCTAGGAGCTCAAATAGAGTTCACAAAAAGTCGCTAAACCTGGAATAATTCAAAATATTGTTGTCCCCACACAACTACATAATGCTACTAGTAATGCAACAATTATCACTATTATATGCCTAAGACTATCCTAGGTGATATTTTTCTTTTGGTTGAGCAGAAGGAGTAATGAGTAATTTTACTAGTAAAGAAATTTGAAATTTACTAATACATGAGTGAGTGCCCCAAAATCCCTTTTTCTGCTGGTACCACGGTCCCCAAAGGCTTGGATCTCACTTTTACTACATGTGCCTCTGCCTCTCCCCATTTTTAGCTGCCTAGCTTCCCCTTTTATAGCCAATTTTAGCCTCTACCTTTCTCCATTTTTGCTGTCAAGCTTCCACATTTATTAGCCAATTGTTTGGCGGCCACGTGAAATTTTATAAGAGGTAGTGGGTGATGCAAGACTCCTCTGAGGACTACTTCCCATTTGCAATCAATTTTGCCCGCCATTTGTCATCATTATAGATAGAACTAAAATGTAATAAAACATAATTTTATTAAGTTCAATTAATTAACCTGTTTGATTCTAAAGAGAACAAAACCCAAAAACTTTGATTTTTTTATCAAGTTCAAACGGTTTTATTTTACAACGCAACCAAACCCATATAATTCTTTTTTTTTAATTAAGTTAAAATAAATAGTGGTGGAAGGTTTTTTTTTTTAATTACGCACACTGGGTTATATGACTTCATGAAAGGAGAGGATGATTTAGCAGTGACTAGGTAGGAGCCAGGAGCCAGGAACTTGATCGAAGAAAGCAAAAGCCAAATGGAATGCACCTTTTTTTTTTTTTCTATTTGACGTGTCAAATCACAATTTTCTTTTTCATTGAAATTTGTCAGATTTGACTCAGACTATATATTTTTTTTAATAGGAAGATTATATATATTTTGGAACACCTGAATATTAAATGGGAAGTTGATCTTGACTCTATAGCTCTGTAAAATAGTGTTCAATAATAGTTGATTTTTTTTTTTTAAAAATCAACTAAATTACCACATTTTTATCTCCGAAAAAAAGAATTAAAAAAATACAAAAATTTTATCTTTATCTTTCGTTGTTATTTAAGGTTACTCTTCCTCTTTATTCACACCATTGCCATATCATTTCTCTTTCATCAAATGGCCACTGAGATAATTTGTATTTTTCTGTTCCTCCTTTGTTTTCTTGGGGCATGGGCAAGAGTTCTTGTTCCATACTACGCACTTTTTCTTAAGGGGTATGTCATTCCACTGGCTACCGAGGGTGTTGTGAGCTTGTTAACAGCCGTTGGAACATTTCATGTTAGAAATGAAGCAACTAGATATTGCTTGACGTTAAAGTTCACTTTGCTTCAAGTTTTTATACACTTCTTCGTGGAACCAAATGATGTGTGGATTCAAGCATTTGCAATATTCTCGATAGGAGCCATCTTTAGAATCAGAGGTCTTGGTCATCGAATGCAAAGGAAAGCTGCTGGAGAAGATGATCGTGCTAAACGAGAACCAGTTCAAGAAATAGAAGACATGATACGAGAATTGATGAAGTTTATAATTTTTAACTATTTTGCTGCCTTTTGCATTACATTAATTTCTATGATTTTGAATTTTAAGTGTATTAGAATTAAAAAGAAAAATCATAACACTGATGAATTTCTTAAAATTCTTAAAACCGATGAAAGCCAATATAATATTCTGATTCTGTTATGTTTAGCAGTTCCTTTTGTCATTGGCCATATACCGCTTTATTGGGATTGAGTGTTGCAATTCTTGGTACTTCAGAATATTATTTTAATTTTTTTTATTACATATCTAATAATTGTTACTATTTTATTTTTAATATTTCATTTTTTTCAAGTCTGGTGTAATACCCAGAGGCAAGTGTTCCAAGGCTGGTGTTATAACAGATGGCAAGAGTTTCATGAGTGGTGCAATATCCAATTGGAATAATTTCAAGCCTGGCGAAACGCCTAGATGGAAATGTTTCAGAATTGCTGGAATAACCAAATGCAGCGCTTTCAAAACTGCTGGCCAGGACTTAAAAATTGGTGGAATATCTAGATGCAAAATGCTCAATACATTTGATGATTACATACTGTCCTTAAAATTTTCTTCAATAAGAAAAAGATTGGACATAATCTTGCTTGATCAATCCCATACAAAACTCAAGCTACATAACACTTAGAAAAAATAAGGAGATTTTGAATTTGAGAGAAACATAGAAATCAGCTACATCTAATTAAATTTGGTCTTTTGTCTCCTTTATACTCATAGAAAATAAAGCATGCATAGTCACTATCAATGAAAGCTGAAAGGTTGCCTAAAGATAAATAAACTTGAGATATTGTAAATTGTATTCATGAAGATAGACATTTTAGTATTTTATGAAAATATGGATAACAGGCCACAAGATAGGGATCAAAGAACTGTATCTGTGTGTACTATATAACCTTAAAAGTTAAAACGATGTGTCCTCTTTCTATGAAAATACAAGCAAAATTTTGTTGGTTACTTTCAAGAGTATACGTGTTATTGTTTGTTAAGTATACATGTTATGTTCACTTTTAGTATATGTAAAATTTAATTATAAAATTTCTGGAGCCTTCTATAAAATAAATCTTTAAGATTTTATATTATTTATTTAGATAGGTCTATAAAATAAATCTTTAAGGTTTCTTATAAATTGAGATATTAAAATATAAGTCTTTAAGCAATCGCCTAATTTGCATAATTATAGAGACGACTCTATATACAATCTTCATTTCATTACTCTTGTCATCAAATGGGCACTCAAATAGTTTGTGGCTGTGTGTTCATTCTTTGGTGGCATTTTTAAGAGTATTTTGCTCAATACCATGGCATTCATAAGGGATTTCTCTTACCATTGGCTTCCATGCTTCTTGTGAGCTTATTAACATTCATTGAAACATTTCATTTTAGAATAGAAGGAATCAGATATGCCATGACTTTAGGTTTCACTTGTCTTCAAATTTTTATACATTCTTTTTTTTTTATAGAAACAAATGGTGCGTGGATTGAAGCATTTGCCATATTCTTAGTAGAATCTTCTTCTCCAGCAGGTCCTCCACTAGTACAACTCCTGAATCAAAGGCTTTGGTTGTTGGATGCAAAAGAAATAAAATAAAAGGGTTGTTGGTGAGTTCAGTATTTAAAATTACTTTTAAATTGTTGTAAATTACATTATATGCAACTTAACGACTGTCGTATAATTGTTATGCTTTATATCTTGTGACAACTTTAAATAAAAAAGTATAGATTTGAAATTAGGTATTATTAAGTGTTTTGAGTTGGAATACTATAATAAATTAGTGATTAGAGTAGACAAAGACAATTTGAGAGATATCCAACTGGTTAACCTATTACTACTAATTTCCCGTTGGTTTCTTCATGCTAATTGAATTTACATTTCAATATACAAAACAAAGTATGCAAAGTCAGAATAAATGAAAGCTAAAATGTTGGCTAAAGAGAAATAAACTTGTAGAGCAGAGATATTGAGTAAATTGTAATCATGAAAATAAAAATTTTAGCTTTTTTTGAAAATGTTAATAGCAACCCGTCAGATAGAGATTAGATAATTGTTTCCCTATGTACTATATAAACTTAAAATGATGCATCTTCTTCCAATGAAACCACAATCAAATTATGTTGGTCACTCTCAGGAGTATACTGTCGGTGCTCGTTTAAGTATACATGTTATGTTCACTTTTAATATATGTAAATTTTAATTATAGAATTTCTAGATTCTTTTTTAAATAAAGTTTTTGAAATTTCATATTATTTATTTAAGTAGTTAGATTTTCTATAAGTTGGGATCTTCTTAAAATGTGGAACTATAGGCAATCACCTAATTTGTATAGTGGTAGAGCTGGCTCTATATAACATATCTGTTTTATTTCTTTTATCATCAAATGGGCACTCACATAGTTATGACTATGTGTTTATTCTTTGTTTTTTGGTGGCATGTTTAATAGTTTCCTTTCTCAATACATTCATAAGGAATTTCTTATACCACCAGTTTCAATGCTTTTTATGAGCTTGTTAACACTCGCTAGAACATTTATTATTAGAATGGAAAGAATAAAATATGACATGGGTTTAAGGTTTACTTATGTTGAAATTTTTATGCATTTTTTTGTGTAAACAAATGATGTGTGGGTTGAAGTATTCGCTATATTCTCAGTAGGAGCTTCTCCAATTGATACTCCGTTAGCAATACCAACACCTTCTCCAACAACTTATTTTGTTTCTTTTGCATCTAACAACCAAAGCCTTTGATTTAGGAGTGGTGCTAATGGATGAGTTGTTGGAAAAGAAGGTCCTACAGAGAGTATAGCAAATACTTCAACCTACACGTCATTCATTTTAAAAAAAAATGTATAAAAATTTGAAGACATTGAACCTCTAAAGTCATGGCATATATAATTCCTTCCATTCTAATATGAAATGTTCCGGTGAATATTAACATGCTCACAAGAAACATAGAAGCTTGTGGTATGAGAAACCCCTTCAGAATGCCACATTTTTCAACACAAAAAAAAAGAAAAATCTTAAATATACCAAAAAAAATGACCAAATTTACAAGAGTGGTGGAATATCCACTCGCTGTGAAATGCTCAGATAAAAAACTTCCAGAATTAGTGGAATATCTAGGTGCAAAATGTTCATAACTGCTGGGTAGGACTTGGAAATTAGTGGAATGTGTAATGAGGAAAAGCTTAATGATAGTAGGGAGAAGCCCAGCAACAATAACGCTTAGTGGTGTTGTTGGGGTGAAAAAAAAAAATCTCCTTATTTTATGGGATTGATTTCATTTTGACATACACAAATGTTTATTTTATGATATATGACGAGTTACATATACAAGAGTTATTGGGGTAAAAAAAAAATCTCCTTTTTAGATTGATTTCATTTTGACATACACAAATTTTTATTTTATGATATATGATAGTCACATATACAAGAGTTGTTGGGGTATAAAAAAAAATCTCCTTATTTCCAATATTTTTTGTTGTGATAAGAAAGTACTTTTAATTCAGTTCAGTAGAACGTGGATCTCTAAAATCTAATATTGTCATGTGGTGACTGATAACTAATTTGGAGTTTTAGATAAAATTTCTACTTTCTAGCTTTTTGCTGCTCTTTTACATTTGGTTGTTATGTGATCTGGTTTGTTAATTTTTAATTAAAACATTAGAAAATTAATTACTACAGTCTTTTCTTAACTTTTTGTGATTTGAATGTTTTTTTAATCATAAATGAGAGAACTATTAGTCTTCTTATTTTTATAAAACAAAAAAAAAAAGTAAATAATGTGAATAGCTATAACGTTATCTTCTCCACTTGCACCATTAAAGCCAAACCCTAACCTTACGTCTATTCACCATGTCCACTAGACCATATTGAAAACTAAAGAGGACTAAACTATACAAATAAAAACTATTTGGGTACTTACAAAATTTATTAAATATAAAAGACTTTATTGATATTTTATAATAGACACTACACACAATGGTTCCACTCTTATTTCTCTCTTATTCTTCACATTTCACATTTCACTTAATGCCTACAATAAAGAGACTAAGGTTATTTATAATAATATAGAACTAATATAAACTACAAAAGTATTTTCAATACTATTTGATAATTCTATATTAGAGATATCTCTCATTTTTACTAAATTCTTGAATTTTCTATGAATTGAACTTTTAACTTGGATTTGGATAAGTGTAATTGGATTGGGTCAATGAAAGTAGTGTTGGATAATTGGATTGGGTCAATGAAAGTAGTGTTGGACTTTTAACAAACCACGCTTAAACGGGCCATCGATTCTCCTCTCCTGCACTCCACATTAATCCAAAGGCTCAAAATCTCCAACGACTGAGCATCTCCATTTCAAGCTCTATCTCCGTGTGACTTCGCTCGCTGTAAGCTTTCTTGGGTTTGGAGTCCGTATTAACTTTGCTGGTCCCGAGAACTCCCTCTCACTCCAATTGTTAACCGAAAAGACCAATTGTTCAATCAAGAAACATGAGAAGAACAAGAATTTAAAAATTACAGCTAATAGACTAGAGTACAAGGAAATCATTGCAAATGCTAAAATGTTCACAATTTGTCAAACACCTGTTATTTTTCAAGACTAGAATTAGCTATATCAATGACAAGTAAAAAGACATCGGTATGAGCTTTCATTCTTTCTTTAAAATCTTCATCTTCTAAAAAAACTGAAAAAAATAAAAAAACTAAAAACATAAAAAATAATAAGTAACAATCTTTATCATTTTAGATTAAGTGAGTTACTTCCATGAGAGAAAAGATATGCCTTTACCAGCAAAGGATGATGTATCCTACAAGTAATTAGAAAAGAGCCTATGAATACCATCACAATGAGCGGCAGGGAGCTCGGACACAGTCAAGCCATATGTAGGTATGGCTCGAGCCATCGCCTTGCTCGATATCCCTTCCCTACAAGAAAGTAATTTTGTTTTTAGGTGTACAATTTGTTGTTTTCCCGAGCCGTGAGCTCGGCCGAGGGCTTTCAACAAGTCCGAATAGTGGGGAAGTTGATGGTTAAAAGATTGATTTAGCTTCATCAATTTTTCCCTCGCAAATGACCAAACCGTCATATGCAAAGAATAAATGTGAAATTGATGGCACGTAGAGACCAAAGTTATTGGCATGAATAAGATTTCCACTCCTCCAAGCTCTAGAACAAATGCACCCAAGTAAAGTCATTGGACTCGATGGGAAGTAGATATATATAAATGCTTTGCTATGGTGATTATGCTACTTGAATCAAACACCCTATAACAAAGTATTAGATTATAGGCCAATTAGCCTTTGCAATGTTATGTACAAAATCATTGTAAAGGATATCGCCAACATATTAAACAAGATGCAAATAAACAAGAAGTGAGGGCCATATTGATTCAATTTAATAGGTTTGATCGGTGAGTGCCTGTGAGCAACGCACCATATGGCGAAGTTAAGCGACCGCGTTCACTTGATCGCTTCAATTAATTTAAAACTAGACAATAGCAAGGCCAATGACGATGTCCACTATAAGTTTTAAGGATGGAATATATGCTGAAAATGGGATTTTTAATCGGTGTATTTATATGCTTGCCTATAGTCTCGATTGTTATTAATAGTGTGAGACTCGAGATAAACTAATCCCACAAAGAGGCCACGAATTCTTTGGCTAATTAACAACATTTACTAGTCTCGCATGTAATTCGATCATGCATATTTCTTGGATGGGCAATATAATATTGCCATGAATTCTTTGGCTAATCGAGACTCCTCATGGTGAAAATTCGGAAAGTCTTCTAGCAAATCCGGTTAAATCATAAAAGATTGTGGTGGCTGGACCGATTATAAAATAAATAATTAAAGCATCATTGAAATTAGAGCTTCACAGGGATAACGCTCGCATGATTTTAATCGCACTAGGTTTCCCAAATTGCCGGGATTAATTATTAATGCCATTAATAAAAAGGGCAAGTAAAGTTAGAGGTAAACTCCTATTAGCTTGTTATTAAAGATTATTTTAGTCCCGTTAGGAATAGGATAACTGTTTGGGTAATATCGGGCGGTCTCCTCGAGGCCCTTATAGCTCGAATAAAATGCCCCGAGGTCAACCCAACTCGAGCGGAAGTCCCGACCACCGGCTCGAAGACAATCTCGCTAGATGTCAAAGCTGGTCAAGGTCGAGGAATTTAGACTGGTCCGAGCTCCGAGCTCTCCCATCCGCTCGAGGTCATCGGGACCGCCCAGCTGGACAAAGACGGAGAGCTCGAAAATTGATCAAGGCCCGAGCTCTCCTTCCCGCTCGCTGCAGCTTAAGTCCCCGAGCACAATCGGGCCATCTTAGCCATCGACCAAATGGAATGCAAGACTCGGCTCGGGACAGTCCGACCCGTTCCCTCAAGATCCCGCACTCCTTTTGATGTCAGATTGGGCCCCACAAGGGAGGGTGGTGGTGCTGTTGCCGATGGTCAGCACATGCCCCCACGGTGTCATCATTCCTAGCGCACATCCCGACATGGTGATCCGCCACGTGAACCGAGTTAAGGAGACATACGCAGCATCCCTGGGAATATTACGCCAATCCCACTGCCGAGGGACCCGAGATACCACCGACGCGAAATGGACGCTCTTGAGAGAAAGGGCGGGAAAATGAAAAATGGAGTATAAAAGAAAAGGAACGGTACGTTACAAGGGTTGAAAAAACTCATTCAGAAGGGTTTCGAAAATTTATACAGGTTCTTCTTATTCTGACTTCCCTTACATTGATTCTCTGAAAAAACTCCATATTTATTCAAAAGGGAGGGCAAAAAATATCTCTTTCACCTTTCCGGCCTCCTTGACTAAGGGAGATACCAAAAGAACAACCAGACATCGACTTGAGCGTCGGAGGGTTTTCGCCGGAACACGCCCGGCAACCCCTGATCCTATTTTCTGTGAGTACAGGTCCAAAAGATCTCTATTATGGAAAAGACAGTGAAATAGGAAGAAGGAGACAGTCTTGCTCGAGCTCGAGCTAGTCGCGACCAGAAGGTTCGAGGCACTGTTTGAAGACACGCGGAAAAACTGCATCAACAATAACATATGTATATTTATATACATACTCCGTTTATATTAATCAAGCAAGAAGTATACGTATATGCCTGAATATGATTAATTTGACTCGTTTTATTATCATTCAGTAGATATGGGCAGCAACTCGCAACTTCATGCCGTTCTCACCATAAAGCTTTCTTTAGATAGAAAGACAATGTACATGAAAGTAAGTTAATTAATTAAATTAAGAATCTTGTCCATCTCAATTGATATTTTGTAGATATTCAAATTTCTTTTTCTTTTTTATTAAAAAAATAATTTAAAATTACGATTTACATCTACATTTATACATGTATGTCGGTAGTTGATTTTAGTAGATTTTTTTCCTATGCTGTTACTATTTTGTTGGTGGCTATTCGTGTATGGCGTCGACACCCGTCTCATTACTTTGACGGGCTTAACATGCTTCATGACACTAATATTGACAGTTTCGTTTGAGTTATGGTGGAGGTGTCTGTTCAAATATTTTAGAAAGGTAGGTAAAATATTACACATGAAAGAAACCGAGTCCATTTCTAATTATTTTTCAAGAGTTCTGGCTATTTCAAACCAACTAAAAGGAAATGGTGAGAATTTAAAAGATGTAAGGATCAAGGAGAAAATACTCCAATTCTTGATTCTAAGATTTGGGCATATCGTTATGACGATTAAAGAAATGAAAGGCTTGGAAGCCATAACAATCAAGTAACTTCAAGGTTCGCTGCAAGCAATCAATGAACAGCTCCTCAAGATGCAAATTGTTGATGTAAGTGCATATGAATTATTATAGGTGTTGGTGTGCAAGTAGGTACAACAAGTAATATAATGATAATTCATACGCACGTACATCAACAATTTACATCTTGAGGAGCTGTTCTCTACACGAATTGATGTTATCAGACTTGCTATAGCAATCTTACTAGTGCAACAAAAATAAAATAAAATAAATAAAGAAATCAATGATCTAATTAAACGAGTTAAGCAATAAACAAAATGCAATAAAGAAAAGAAATCACTCGTAATTAAGATCAAACATAAAAAGATACTCAATAACAAATAAGTAGTTAAGTACTTAAACTCACTTAACGATTATTGATTGTTCATCAATTACGGTACAACTGCTATAGCATCGACTACAGCACTGGATAGAATCCTAATGTATCCTCAACTATCGCCTATTGGATATCTTATATCTAAAAGCAATCTAATAGTGACTAGTTGTTAAGCCAACCTCAAAATATAGCATTACATGGTCTAGGTTCTATTTACCCTAGTGAATCCCTATGTCTAGTTCTTTACTAATTTTAGATCAATCATGACCCTATTCAAATCAAGATAAACTTAACATAGAAAGCCAAATATAAAATTATGTATTATTTTGATTTGTTCCACTAAGTCAAATCATTTTTAGGCTCTTTCTTAGCTAGTATCCACTAAATGAGTCGTCAACCGAAATAAGAAATTGCAATAAATAAAATTAAAACAAAATGTGATAGCAGATTCTAAGCAACAAACTTATAACAGTCAATTAAATGAAGTTCTTGATGAAAAAGTCTACATTGAACAAACTTTGGGTTATAAAGTGAAGGGACATGAAGACAAAGTCTTAAAGCTAAAGAAAACTCTCTACAGATTAAAGCGTACTAAGGGATCTGGAATAGCCAAATTGACAAATACTTCAAAGAAAATAGCTTCACTAAATGTCCTTACGAGCATGCTTTATATATCAAAGACAAAGGTGGAGGCATTCTGATTATGTGCCTATACGTTTTTTTTTTTTTTTTTGTGAAACCACCAAGATGGTGGGGGGTTAGACAGGACCCCTACCTCTAACATAAATCATAAAATAAGAACCACATACATAAGGAGGGGGACGTGAACCAAAAACCTCCTCGATAAATGAAAAATCTGCAGACTGAAATACAAAAAAACTAGGGCCTGATAAGCAGAATTGCATGAGCGTCCATATGGAGGATCCTAGATAAGCCTATGGGCAGATCACGGGCTGATAAAAAAATACTGCTGGGACAAGAAGTAAAAGCCCAGTTGGCTAGAAAATCAGCTGCAGACGTAACCTCACGAAACACATGACGAACCACAACCGAATGAGAGGAGACTAAAGATCGAACTTGACGTAAAGGCGAACTATAATCCCACTCGGACGAAATTGTTCGAGAGGATCCGAGAAACCACGATGAGCCGAGTCGACTCTACCTCCACAACAGAGTACCCCAGCTTGGACCGCCACCCAAACCCTCACAAATGACCATAAGCTCAAGATAAAGGATCGGTTGATGGCCAAGAAAAGAGCCAAACCCTACCAAAACATACCCCGATGATCCCGAAGAACACCCCCTACAGTAGACAAACCAGGATTACCCCTTGAGCACCCATCAACAGTTAGCTTGACCGCACTAAGAGGCGGTCGCGTCCAAACGACAACTCGAATAGGTCGCTGGGGTTAAGCAATCACTCGTAACCCATCCACAATCTGAGAATCCAGCACTCCCCGCAACTGGGACGGCTTGAAACCAAAAGCAAAGCCAATAAGCCGAATGTCCGACACCACTCAAAAAATAATTGCATCCACTGAAAATGAGTGAGAATCAAACCTGAATCCATTTCGAGCTTTCCACACATGTCATAGAATGAAGCAAGACAGAATAACCCAAAGATGAGACCGAGAAAAAGCACATCTCTGCCAATGGCGAAGCAAAGTATGGGGTGATAGAAAACTCGTCTGCCGTATCCCGAAACAACGATAAAAATACTCCCACACCTGGCTAACCCGAGGACAATCAAGAAATAAGTGCCGAGAAATCTCAGCAGCTTGCCCACAAAAACACCGCGAAACCATACAGAAACTGCGCGCACTCAAGGCGTTATCGGTGGCCAGAAAACCATGCAACAACCGCCAAAGGAAGAAAGTCGGGGCGAAATATGGTGCTACCAAATCATAGAAAGAACCCCATCTCGTGGTCCAGCGCAATGCACTATCTCCCAAGCAGACTACAAATGAAAACGCCATCGATAGCTGAATCCCATCGAATCTCATCAGCACGCCAGAGAAATCGGATACAACATAATCGCTCAACTCATCGACGTGGATAAGGCGACTAGAAGCTTACCCCTATCCCAAATAGTACCACGCCAATAAAAAGACACTGGTACGGACGAAGCGGCACCAGAATTATAAAAATACAAAGGGAGTGATCCCAGCCAACAGTCATACTAGAAACTACAAGCACAAATACCCACCAACCAACGAATATGAGGCTCAGCAACATCTCGGATGGAGCAAAGACGCTCTGCAGAGGAGAAGTTGGGTAACGAAAATGTACCATTCTAGGATAATCATTGTTGTAATATTTAGACTTCATGTATGAAGCCCATAAAGAGCGCTACTCCCGGAATCTCCACCAAAGCTTAAGCTCAAAAGCTTCAGCTAGATCATGAAATGACCTAATACTCAGGCCGCCCTCCTCCTGAGGAAAGCACACCTTCGGCCAATGGCACCAATGAATCATCCGCCTAGGTCCACAGTTACCCTATAAGAAACGTGTAAACATCCGCTCTAACTGCTGGATAATCCCAACCGGCTGTCGCATAACATGAAATAAGTGCAAAGGCATAGAGGATAAAACATGCTGAATAAGCACTAGCGTTCCCCCAAACGAGAGCAACCGATTAGCCCAACCAAAAATCCTCTCTCGGACCCTCCGAATCAGATCATCAAAATGAGCAATCTTAACTCTCCCAACAAACACCGGGCAACCAAGATAAGAAAAAAAAGAGTTGCTTCTATTGGAACCCCATAACTGTGTGAATAATAACACCACGTGTAGCCAAAACCGAACCCCCAACATAAAAGTCGCTCACTCGCTAACCAACTGCCTGTAAACAACCTCATAATGATGCGGGAAACCCATAAGTCGCGTGAGGTTAGCCTTACTCCCATTCCAAAAAATAACAATATCATCTGCAAAACTCAAATGGGAGATAGGAAGATAACCAGATGAGCAATATCTCAAGGAAGGATACGAAGTATACAAGTGATCCAGGCCTCTAGATAAGAACTCGCAGTAATAATAAACAAAAAAGAAGATAGCAGATCACCCTGGCAAAGACCACCCCGAGATTGAAAATACCTATGGCTGACCCCATTAACCAACACAGAAAACCAAGGTCCATAAATAGCCCTTCGAACTATCCATCGCTCTCGAGAAACCAAAGCACCGTAATATCCGAAGAATAAAGGACCATGACATCCGATCATATGCCCGAGTCATATCCAACTTCAATACCACGTTACTTCCCCGATTCCGACGATTAAGATTGTGAACAAGCTCTTGAACTAACAACACATTATCATAAATGCTCCTGCCAGGTACAAAACCATTCTGAGACGGAGAAATAATATGTTGTAGCGTTGGTGTCGATCACATAACAAGCAATTTAGTTAAGACCTTATTGCTCACATTACACAAGCTGATTACACATTACACAAGGAGAGAGGCGGGGTTATCAGTAGAAGTATAGTTAAGTTTTGGATTTTGGGCTTGGGTAGTCGAAATTGTATTAAGTGTTCGAACTGAGAAATGGGCTCGATTTTGGGCTTGGTAGAGGAGCTAGGGTTAGGGTTTTTTGTTATGTTTGAAGTTGTTTCGGTTGGAGAGGGAAGGGGGCTGCGGTGGCTCAGTTTGTGAGGATGGTGGTTATGGTTGGCTCACAGGATTGGGGTGTTGTGGCCAAGGATGATGGATTGATGGAGATCTCGTGGCGGACGGCAGTTGGAGTGTGCCGGTTGCCGCGACTAGGAGGGTTACGGTCTCACTGTTCGAGGTTTCTGATCTGGGGTGATGTGCAGTGGTTTGGGGTGGTAGAGGGGGCTGTGAATGACTAGTAATGACTAGAGAACCGACCGATGGGTGGGATTGGCTTGCTATGGCTGCCGATGTGGTTGTCCCGTGGTATGGATCTTGGCCTTACGGGTTTTGAGTGTAGGAAGGAGTTTGCCGTGATTGTGAGGATGCATGGGGATGGAGGGTGTTTGGATGAGTCACGGGTAGTGGGGTCACAGCCGAAATGGTCCCAGAAAGGCCCATTGATGCTACGGCTATAGTAGATCTATTTGGGGACGAAAGCCGTGAGCTGGGTTGAGCATAGGGAGGGGTTTGCTGTGACAGAGGAGGTACTTAAGGCTGGACGGACATTGGGAAAGTTGTGGATGGTGGTGGCAGTGTCAGGGTAGTGTCAGAAATGGCCATTGATGCAGTGGTTGGGTGTTTGGATGAGGAAGGCCGTGAGCTGGGTTGGGTGTTGGATGGCTTTTGTAGTGAGTTTATCTCCGGTTGGATGAGATGATGGAGATGTCTTGAGTTTGCTGAGTTGACCTGGATCGGTTGGGAGTTGTATGAGGAATGGATGACGAAGTATGGAAGAGCAACGAGAGCCATGGTGGTGGTGGTGATTTGGGGCGTTGATGGCCGAGAGTTGGTGGTTGGATTTCGGTGTTGTTGTAGTGGTGCTGGCTGGATATTTGGTTGCCGGCGTGGAGAAAAGGTGCCGGTGGCGGTAAAGTGTCACCACCGGCCTCCGATGAGGCCATGGCCGAGTGGTCAAAGGTTGATCTTTTGTTATTGATCTCAAATCTTATTAATGAGAATTCTACCGAAAATTCAGCAGAACCTCCCCTAAAAATATAACATTCCCAAACCTGCAATTATAAAACAAGCACTCCCAAAATAATTTAATATGCATCCCACTACTTCAATCAGTTTCATCCAGTAAAATATTCAATAGTACTCCCAAAACAGTTTTAGGGTATCAAAGAGTATTATACCATAATTTAGGTCAATATATATATACGCTTCCTAATTCTTACATCACAACTCTAATACAATTCCAAAATGGATTGACTGTATACACTAATAAAATATCATCTATATCCTTTGACACCATCACGTGGCCATAAAGAACCCAAAGTATGTATAGCTGCTGGGTCAACGGTTGTACCTGTAATCTCCTGGGGGAAAAAATATAATAAAATAGAATGAGCATAAAACTCAGTGAGCTTAGTGAGTGGATAGTAGTTTTGAAACATAATATACTTACAAAAATAATTGCATCACTTGTATAAATAATTTTTTCAATTAATTATGTTAATATAAGTAATTCATTTAATTTAAATCATATACTCAACATAAATGTAATTGATACTACCACGAAATCAATAAAAGCATCTCATATTAAAATATCAAATACTAAATAATACAACTATCATTAAACAAATATCCGGGGGAATAATCTCGTTATATCTGGACCTCAACAGACAGCAATGATGTACTATCTAGGTGCTGTCATGCCCCGAAGCTACACGGATAGACGGGGACGTGCTGTCTCATGTTTCTCATCATAATTCATATCCGAATCTCAACATACGTGCAATAATGTGCTATCTAACGTCATCGTGTCCAGACCACCCGGTTTAAATCTTATCATATCTCAATACAAGTCTGCATCCATATGCCTCCAAAAGCCGAAAGCTCCCAAACACACGGCCCAAAACCTTTATGCGTGTTCAAACGGGCCCCAAGACCTGCTATCTCATCTCATCTCATCTTATATTATCTGTATCTCATATCTCATCTCTGATTTCTAGAGGGAATGGGTAATTGCTTCATGATTTTCATAACTTATATACATATATATAAACTTTAAATCGTGCTCAAAATCAACATATATATACACTTTAAATCATGCTCGAAACCAACATACATACACTTTAAATCATGCTCGAAATCACCATATATACACTTTAAATCATGCTCGAAATCAATCATCTGATTTACTAATTCAAAGTCAATACGGAACATAAATGAATATATAGCTTAACAAAGCATTCATACGTATAAAACATTCATTTCGGAAAATCATTAAATGAAAACAATTAAAATACTTATTTCACAAACAAACTTTACTATAATTAAAAAAAAAGTACAAAAATAGGTTTAATATATTCCACTCACAGTGATACAGCTCATACTCGGCTATCGCCCAAGTTCAAAAGTAGATTTTCACCCGCAGATCCTCCTATGTCAAAGAAACGATACAATTACTTCCCATACTTATAATTCGAACTAGCGTCAGAAAAATAAAGCTTAAAGTAACCATTCATCCAGACATCTCAACTCTCGAGTCTCTCAGCTTGCCGTATTAATCCCGTATCCGTAATTTACTAATAAAATCCAAAATTATATTTGTCGACAACCCTCAAAATCGTAAATGAACAAACTATTATATTTTTTGAATTACTTAAGGACCCGAACATTCAAAAATTACGAAATTGCGCTGAATTATGAAATTACCGAAATGCCCTTCACGGGTCAACGTCAACCAACGGCGGTTGGGATTGTCGGACGAGCTCCTACAGACTGTCCAAAGTCTAAAAGTGGTGGCAGTGAGCTCCGACGCACGGCATGACCCTTCAAGTGGCCGATCGGCGGCAAAACGACCTCCTCGGTGGCTGTGGTTGGTCGGGAAAAGAAGATGGTGAGGTGGAGAACCTTTTCCAACCGGTAGCGTGGCCAAAGACGAAATCATGGCAGCTCGTTCGTGACAAACCCGCTGAGTTTCGAGCTTCAGAGCAGGCGTTCGAGCTTTTTTCGGCAGCATGGACTTGTGGAGGTTGACGGCTAGCTCACAAGCTTCAGTTTGATACCTTGCTCTATCGGTGAGGTAGCCGAAAAAAGGAGTTACGGCTGGGTCAAAATTTTCGGGTTCCGGGTCAGGTCAAATCCAGATCATCTCTCTCTCTCTCCCCCCCCCCGGCTTCTCTTATGTTTCCCCCATTTCCCTCTCTTTAAACACACACACAATAACAACTACACCCCCTTTTATTTTAAATAACAACATACTTAATTAAAAAAATTACATATGTTACAAAATCTGTTCAATTTTTTAATTTGAGGAGGAATATCACTTATTAGCTTATTATAAGAAAGATCAAGTCGTGACATTCAGCTAACCACTTCCTTGGTAATTGTGGCCAAATCTCTAGGTACTAGAACGTTCACGATTACGGTTTTGGTAAGTGAGTACATGCTATAAGGAAGGCAAGAGCCATTTACAATGAGCTTTGCCGATGATCATCTAAATATGTTTAATCAAGTAATGATTGTTAGAGGAATATTTTTCAATCCTAGTGATCCCTCCACCCATGTAAACTAACATTGTACTATAATTATGACAAAATTTTGAAGTTATGATTATGAATTAATTAAACAAAGGTAATTTTTAAAAATAATATTGTACGTACCTAATTTAAACTATATCTAAAAGTGATATATATGGTACAATAATGTCCTAATAAAATCTCATCTTGGGATACCATATGTGGTAAAAGTTTTGAATGTACGGGAAATTATCAATGCACCACTTTTCTTTTATCATATGTACATCTAATCACCATAAAATTTTAGCATGTTCTTTGGACCACCTTTGTTTCTAAACTCAGTATCAATCAATCACTTTCACACAAAATTAACCATTTTACCCCTAAATGAATTAAGAGGCTATTTTATTTTAGAAAATTTTAAAAAATAAAAATTATAATTACAAGAATACACTAAATTTAATCAAATAAATAAATCAAAAATCTAAGTTGTTAATTTTTATAATTATAATTTATTTAAAAATTATCATGTTAATTTTTATTTTTTTGTAATGATAATTTTATTTAATTGTTGTAAATAAATTAAGCATATGGATGTTTACAAAAATTAACATGAAGAGAAAAACTCCCTATAATTATTATAAACTTTCTTATAATTAAAATTAAGAAATTTCCCTATACAAATTAAATGAAATTATAATTAGTAAAAAATTAAAATGATAAATTTTAAATGAAATTATAATTATAAAAAAATTAATATATTTGGATTTTGAGATTTAAAATAAATAGTCTTTTAATTTTGTAAAATAAATAGTCTTTTAATTTATTTAAGGATAAAATAATCATTTTATAGTTTGAAAGTGATTGATTGATACAAGTTTAAAAACAAATGTGGTTCAAAGAACATGTAAAAATTTTGTAATGGTTAAATGTACATATAACAAAAGAAAGGTGTTGCAGTGATAATTTCCACTAAATGTACTAATTATTTCTATTATACGTTAATATTAATTCATTCCATTATCTCCGGATGTCGAAACTCTTGTAGAAAAATCATACCAGTCACAAAGCAACTATTTTCTTTGTTAAAATTTGAAAATTATGGATAACAATATATTCTGAGAACTGTAGCGAAAAAATAATAAAACCAAAAAAAAAAAAAATTCGTAAGAAAGTATCAATAATCTCTCTCAAGTTATTGAATATAATCCTGCAAATTGAATTGCAAGAGAATTGTTTAAACTTTTACCGCTAGCCTTAAGAGAATACGTTCTTTCAGTATGCATTGGCTTTGTAGCAGTTCCATGTTGCAAAATATATAAATTTCAAAAAATCATTGCCCAATAAAATGCAACAGCTCTGTGTATATATCGTATGGAATGATCTTTTTACTTGGTTTCTAAACTTCACCGGTTTATACACTACCCTATATATCCATTCATTTTAATGTAAAATTTTCATGTTTTTATTTAAAATGTTTGAAACGCACTAATATAATGTCAAATAAAAAAAATTTGTCGGGATCTGTCTTGACCTACGTACCTTAGTGGAAGAGAAATTATGTGCGTTTGTATAATCAGAAAATTTTATATCGTTATTTTTTTCCATCCAATTCGAATAACTATGTAACTAGTTTTCCCAATAATTATGTAACTAGTGAAATTGAACTGGAGAAGTGCGGTAGGAACTACCGAACCAAGAGATGATTATGGAATATGTATGATTACAAAGACCTAGAAACTTCCAATAGGAAACTGAAGCATTATAAGTTTGGTCTTTTACTTTATTAATAATCTTATAAATACAGATTGACGGAATAGCGAGGAAGAGGTACCTTATGTTATTCCATGCTTTGACGAACTTCATTAATTTTTTTTTCTATTTTTATTTTGAGAAAAAAAAATCTTATTTATGAATTTTTATGTACACTAAAGTTTTGTTACAGTAATTAACCACATTTAGTTACTAGGGGCAGACAGAATCACTCACGTGTTTGGATAATATCAGGCAGGTCTCCTCGAGACCCTTCCAGCTCGAATAAAATATCCCGAGGACAACCCAGTTCGAGTAGAAGTCCCAACCACTGGCACGAAGACGATCTCGCTAGACGTCAAAGCTGGTCAAGGTCGAGGAATTCAGAGCAGTCTGAGCTCCGAGCTCTCTTGCTCGCTCGAGCTCATCAGCCCCCGTCAAGGCTGATCCAGATCTGAGCTCTCTTTTCTGCTCACTGCAGTCAAGCCCTCGAGCACAACTGGGCCACACCAATCATAGACCGGATGGAACGCTAGACCGGCTCCGGACGATCCAACCCGCTTCCTCGTAATCCTCGCACACTTTTCGATGTCGGACCGTGGCTCGCATGGTATGGTGGCGATCATTGCTCGATGGTCGGCACATGCCCCACGCAGTATCATCATTCCTTGCGCACACGCCCGACATGATGATCTGGCCATGTTAGCAAGACAGCCGCGCATCCCCAGGGAATATTACGCTAATCCCGGCTGTCAGAGGGACCCAGATACCACTGACACGGGAACAAATGATCCAGGGAAGAAAGGGCGGGAAAAAGAAAATATAAAAGGAAACATACGGGTAAGTTGCGGGGGTTCCGAAAATTCACACAGGTTCTTCTGATTCTTACTTCTTTCTACTCCGATCTTTCTGAAAATTCCATTATCCAAAAAGGAAGGCAAAAATACCCTTCCCATTCTTTCGGTCTCTCTAATTAAGAGGGATACACAAAGAACAACCCGATTACTGACTTGATCGTCGGAGGGTTTTCGCCGAAACAACATCCGACGACCCCTGACCTTGTTTTCTGTGAGTACAGGTCCGGGAAACTCTCGTATCGGTGAAGACAGAGGAATTGGAATTGGAAGACATTCCTGCTCGAGTTCGAGCTAGACGCGAGCCGAAGGTTCTTGACACTGTTTGAAGGGACGCGGGAAAATAGTATCAACATTTTTGGCACCGTCTGTGGGGATCAGTTCAAAAAGCCTGATTTCCCAACACGTTCAGGAGACACAACGCAGCGATGAGAGGAAATAGTCAAGAGGAGTGAGTCAGAAGAATCAGTGACTTTGAGGGAAGTTGCCAATGAGGCTCAGAACAGAGAGATCCAAGAAAGAATTGATCGGATGGAGAAACAAATGGAGACTCTGACCTCCATATTACAAGAACTCAGGGATGGACAGAGAAAAGCATGTAATGACGTCCCTGAATCCAGCCGTGGGAACGCTCCCGTTTGCGAAATGTAGGAGACGAAGCCCAAATACCTAGGGCACCAAATGTTGCCGTGAGGGAAGAGACAAACATGGAGGAAAGAGGGTCTCGTCAACACTTACAGGATACAGTCCCAACCTCCCATGCAGAAGAGCTGGAGGGGGAGAATAATGCTGGATAACGAGTCTCCACTCTCAACGGAGATCATGGGTGTCACGATCCCACGTGACTTCCGCTTCCTGATCCGAAATTCTCGTGAAAAGCGATCCGCTGGTGTACATAGAGCGGTTTAACGACATGATCGGAGTGCATGGTCTGTCGACAGCCCAGAGGTGCAGGGCCTTCCCGCTCACTCTTGAGGGAAGGGCGAGAGAATAGTACCGCAGGCTGCCGCAGGGAAGCATCCTGAGCTTCGAACAGATGTGTAGGGAGTTTGCAGAGCAATTTCGGGGTGCAATGACCCCCGAAGATGATATGATGGAGTTGTCGGAAGTAAGACAGAGGGAGGGAGAATCCTTTCGGGAGTTCGTCAAGAGGTACCACAGATCGGTCCTAGACCTTGGCGCGTTTAATCATCCCCAAGCACTGAGAGGACTGAAGGACGGGATCCGGATGGGAAGGCCATGGTATAATTTGCGAAGCCCTTCGATCCGCTCATATTCAGACGCATATGAGCAGGTAAAACTGGATATGATAATTGAAGAGGAAAATGTTGCAAAGCTGAGAAGTGAACAGGGTAATAGAGCAAAGAAGAAGGAGAAAGGAGGTCCTGCTTGAGGAGCACAAGCTTCAAAAGCAACAAGGGACCGGGTTGCCCAGTACAACCCTTACCAGAGATCTCCCCCACCACGGATGATCCCCCTACCACCCCGCAGGTCTCCAGGCTAGGATCACAGGGAGTACAGGCGTCACGACGACCACCCATCCCCAACCAACCACCAAGCAGACCTGCGGTGGACCACAACAGAGCAGATCATCCATTGCCACCCCCACCAAGAAGTTTCCCAAGGGATCGGGCGATACCGATGGTGGAGCAGAGCCCCGCTTACGGGCAATACACGAGACTGAAGGTATCTCTTGAAGAGATACTTCAGGTGGTTGAGGAGCGAGGACTGCTTAATCCCCCGACGCCAATGGCCAAGTCAGCTGGCAAACAAGACAGGGGGCGGTTTTGCCGTTTCCATGGTGACCACGGCCATTCCACATCACAAGGTCGTTATTTGAAGAACCAGTGGAGGATCCGTTATGAATCGAGATCTGGACGAGTTTATTGTGGGAGGACATCTGGTGGTTGAGCAAAGAACTCGAGGAAGATGATCGAGCCTATGAAATAGACTTGGAACCACCAGCCACAAGGGTGATCTCAGGAGGGCCCACGATGGCAGAAAGTTCAAACAGGGCTCGGAAGAATTATTACAGATATGCCGCTGCCGGCCGAGAAGTCCTGTTCACTGCCCCCGCTGCCAAAAAGGCCAAAGTCCGGCAGTTGCCCATCATGTGGACGGAGGAAGACGAGGAGGGGGTGCTATACCCCTACGAGGATGCCCTGGTTGTGAAAGCCAACATAGCTAACAAGGAAGTTGACCGAATACTGGTGGACTCGGGAAGCTCTGTGGATATTCTCTTTAAATCTACACTCGAGGACTTGGGAATAACAGGTGCGAGCCTCGAGCAGACGAGCACTTCCTTGAAAGGATTCGGGGGAGGGAAGCTGATACCTCTGGGAATCATCAAGCTGGCAGTGACCATGGGCTTGAGGCCTTTCGAAAAGAACATGATGTTGGACTTTGTGGTGGTAGATGAAGCTCGCCCATACCAGGCGATACTGAGGAGGCCGTTCATGAGGATCAGCCAATGTGTGCTATCCACCCACTACTTGGCCCTGAAGTATCGAGTGAATGGGGCTGTAGGGGTTGTGAAAGGCAGCCAGAGGGTGGCAAGGAGCTGCTATGCCGTGGCAGCCAAAGAAACCATGCAGATAACTTTGTTGGACTCGAGGGGGGATTCAAGGAATGGAAGACAGGAGCCGGCTGAGGAGTTGGAGGAGGTCGAAGTGAGAGCGGACGACCCCGAGAAGAAAATCCGGATCAGCTCGGGCATTAGCGAGCAGTTGAAAGCAAAGCTGGCGGAGTGTCTGCTAGCACACGCGGATGTGTTCGTATGGATGCATGAGGACATGCCTGGGATCGACCCTGAAGTGGCGTGTCACAGGCTGGCAATACAGAGAGATGCTAAGCCAGTGAGGCAGAAAAGGAGATGCATCAACCAAGAAAGGTATGAAGCCATCAACTGCGAGGTGGAAAAGCTGCTGAAAGCGGGATTCATAAGGGAGGTCTCATATCCCGAATGGATCTCGAATGTGGTGCTGGTAAAGAAGGCAAGTGGGAAATGGAGAATGTGCTTGGACTTCATAGATGTGAACAAAGCTTGCCCTAAAGATAGCTTCCGCTGCCAAAGATAGACCAACTGGTGGATTCTACGGCAGGACACGGGCTGCTTAGTTTTATGGATGCATTCTCAGATTATAACCAGATTCCCATGCACCGATCAGACGAGGAATGCACGGCCTTCATCACCAATTAGGGACTGTACTGCTACAAGGTCATGCCCTTCGGTCTGAAGAATGCAGAAGCAACATACCAGAGGCTGGTGAATAAGGTCTTCAAGCCATTAATTGGTCGAACGATGGAGGTGTATGTGGATGACATGATCACCAAGTCAAAAGACGCAAAGGAGCATGTAAGGCATTTAGAGGAGACCTTTGCACTCTTAAGAAAGTACCGGATGAAGCTAAACCCAGAGAAATGTGCCTTTGGGGTTGGTTCAGGAAAATTTTTAGGCCTCATGGTCAGTCAGAGACGGATCGAGGCCAATCCGGAAAAGATAAGAGCAGTGGTGGAAATGAGGTCCCCCCATAGCCTCAAGGAGCTACAAAGCTTTACCGGCAAACTGGCATCCCTCAACAGGTTCGTATCTCGAGCTACGGATAAATGCCGAGTCTTCTTCTAGGAAATGAAGAAAGGCAAGAAGACAAAGTGGACGCCAGAGTGCGAAGCGGCGTTCCAACAGTTGAAAGAATATTTGCTGAAAGCTCCATTATTTTCTACACCTCGAGCAAGGGAAGTATTGTTTCTGTACTTGGCTGTGTCCCAATGGGCAACGAGCTCAGCTCGGTAAGGAAAGAGTCGAGGTACAACACCTGCTTATTACACGAGCGTAGCTTTGTTGAGTCGAGACTCGATATCCATCGATGGAGAAATGGGCACCGCCCTAGTCACAGCAGCCCAAAAACTAAGGCCTTATTTCCAGGCGCATTCAGTAGCGGTTCTAACAAACCAGCCACTTAGGCAGACTCTGTACAGGCCAGAGACCTCCTGAAAGTTGGTGAAATGGTCGGTGGAGCTCAGTGAATTCGACATCAGCTACCAACCTCGAACAGCTATAAAAGCTCAGTCCTTAGCTGACTTCGTGGTCAAGTGCACTTCAAGGGATGAGGAGAAAGAGAGCGAGTCCCCGCTAAATTCTCAGGCCTCAACCAACACATGGATAGTCACAGTAGATGGATCTTGTGGAAATCATGGAGCGGGGGCAGGAGTTATGCTCCTTAGCCCGACGGGCGTAGATGCAATACGTCGTGAAATTGGAATTCAAGTCACCAACAATCGGGTCGAGTACGAAGTCATAATAGCGGATTGAAACCGGCCTCGTGAGTAAAAGCAGAAGAGGTAAAGCTTTGAACAGACTCACAACTGGTAACAAATCGCCTCGACGAAAGTTTTCGAGCGAAAAGGGAAAAGATGGAAGCCTACCTACGGAGGTGAAGCAACTAATAGAGGGTTTCCGAGTCGTCGAGGTGGAACAAATCGCAAGGGAAAGAATTTTCCAGTCGATATGATAGCTCGCATGGCAGCCGCGATCCGACCCCAAGATACCAAGTTCATCCCTTTGAAATCAAGACCCGCTCGAGCATCGAGAGGGGACAAGGTGATGAGCTTATCGACGAGCAACACCTGGATGGAGCCAATCGTCTCTTACCTCAAGGAAGGGACAGTGCCGGCCGATAAGAACTAAGTAAGGAAATTAAAGTGTAAAGCGGCCAGGTACACTCTCATCGACGGGGTCTTATGTAGACGAGGGTACACCCTCCCCTTGCTGCGGTGCTTAGATCAGAAGGAGGCTGATTATGTCCTCCGAGAGATACACGAAGGAATCTGCGGGAATCATTTTGGCTCGAGGTCCTTGGCTTTCAAGGCCTTGTGGCAAGGATACTTTTGGCCCCACATGCATCAAGATGCTCAGGAGAAGACCAGAAGCTACAAGAGTTGCCAGAGTTTTGCCAAATACCTAACTCAGCCTCCGGAGAACCTTACGGTGATGAACTCACTATGGCCATTTGCTCAATGGGGAATTAACTTAATCGAGCCACTGCCGAAGGGGAGAGCATCTGCCACCCATGTCATAGTCGCAATCGATTATTTCACCAAATGGGTCGAAGTGGGAGCCTTGACCAGTATCACGGAAGGTGAAACCACAGACTGCATATGGAAAAACGTAATTTACAGGTATGGGATTCCTCATGCATTGGTCACGAAAATGGGAGACAACTTGACAACGGCAAGTTCGTAGACTTTCACCAAATCGGGATAGAGCTGAAATTTTGCTCTCCCTCACATCCACAAGCTAATGGACAAGTGAAAGCCGCGAACAAGACCATAAAACGTCTCCTGAAGACCAGACTTGGTGAACAAAAAGGAGCCTGGGTGGACGAGCTGCCTGGTATCTTGTGGGCTTATAGAACCACTAACAAAACGGCCACAGGAGAAACCCCATTCTCTTTGGCTTTTGGGCACGAAGCAGTTGTTCCTACTGAGATAGGAATGGGGACACATCGAACGGAGCACTTCAATGAGGAGCAAAACAACGAGCAGATGTGTGCAGGTCTTGATTTTTTGGAAGAGAAGAGAGAAAAGGTTGCTGCTAAAATTGCAGAATACCAATAGAAAGTGGCTCGTTATTACAACTGAAATGTGCACATTCGCCGGTTCCAAGTGGGTGATTGGGTACTCAGAAGAGTCAACCAGAACACGAAGGACCCAAGGCAAGGTGTGCTAGGGCCAAATTGGGAAGGTCTTTATCGAGTCACTCAACTAGCCGGACTAGAAGCATACCGGCTAACCCATCCGGATGGACGAGAGGTTAAGAGGCTGTGGAACGCACAACTCTTGATGAAATACTTCCAGTAAGTTTCCTTGTATTGTAAGTGTTAGTGTAAGATTCCTTCCCAAAATAGGGATGTGTAAAAACTCAAATGTATGTAAGAATAAGAAAAGCGTTCGTAATATAAATTCAAGTTGAAGCCAAGAAGCTCATGAAGAACGCTAAGGTCAGAAGTCCCAAAGCCTAAGTCTTAGGTGGGACGGTACCTAGCGAGGTCAATTGGAGGCCTGAGCAGAAGAAGCTCGTGAAGAACGTTAAGGTCAAAAGTCCCAAAGCCTAAGTCTTAGGTGGGACGATACCTAGCGAGGTCAATAGCAGGCCTGAGCAGAAGAAGCTCGTGAAGAACGCTAAGGTCAGAAGTTCCAAAGCCTAAGTCTTAGCCGGGACGGTACCTAGCAAGGTCAATCGCAGACCTAAGCAGAAGAAGCTTGTGAAGAACGCTAAGGTCAGAAGTCCCAAAGCCTAAGTCTTAGGCGGGACGGTACCTAGCAAGGTCAATTGCAGGCTCGAGCGTAAGAAGCTCGTGAAGAACGCTAAGGTCGAAGTCCCAAAGCCTAAGTCTTAGGCGGGACGGTACCTAGTGAGGCCAATTGCAGGCCTGAGCAGAAGAAGATCATGAAGAACGCTAAGGTCAGAAGTCCCAAAGCCTAAGTCTTAGGCAGGACGGTACCTAGCGAGGTCAATCGCAGACCCGAGCAGAAGAAGCTCGTGAAGAACGCTAAGGTCAGAAGTCCCAAGGCCTAAGTCTTAGGCGGGACGGCACCTAGCGAGGCCAATTGCAGGCCCGAGCAGAAGAAGCTCATGAAGAACGCTAAGGTCAGAAGTCCCAAGGCCTAAGTCTTAGGCGGGAAGGCACCTAGCGAGGCAAATTGCAGGCCCGAGCAGAAATAGCTCACGAAGAATGCTAAGGCCAGAAGTCCCAAAGCCTAAGCCTTAGGCGGGACGGTGCCAAGCATAGCCAATTGCAGGCTCGAGCAAGAAGAACGCGAGAAAATTATATTGAATTGAAATATGAACCAAAATTAGGCTCGAAGCAAATGAGCTCGCAATATAAAAAGCCACAAAGCACGAGCCGAACGCCTGTCTAGAAAGGCCGAGCTCACGAAACAGGCCAAAGGCTTTCAGCCTAACCCAAGGCAAATCTTTGCCAAGCATAAGTCCAAAGAGTCATACAAACAGTAGTGAACTTGGGCATGAAATGAAATAAAAGTCCACTTACAAAAAAAATTCTTACTTAGCAAGCATATAAAGTCAATCCCACACATTAAACAAAAGAATATACACACAAGCACAAAAAGGAATTGTTAAATATTTGCCTTTTTATTTCATTGAGAGGATTACAATTACAAGGGATATATATAAAAAAAATAAAAAGAGAAAGAGTTCAAGCAGCAGGGGCATCTTCGGTAGCAGCAGGAGGAGCACCTTGAGCAGCAGTAGGAGGAGCTTCAATAGCAGGGGGAGGAACAACATCCTCAGGTTCAGCTCGGGGCTCGGAAGGGGTAGCTTCAGACCCTTGGACCGGGACGTCGTGAATGCGCATGTACTCAGCAACGCCCTCTTGGACCTTAGACAGGTCGACCTCAGGGTGTACCTTGCCCAAGGCATACACGATACAGTCAGCTGAAGTCCACCCCACTGTTATACTCGGTCGCGAGCTGGACCTTCAAAGCATCTATCTGCCCTTAGAGACGAGCAGTTTCCCCTTCCATGGTCTTCTCGAAAGAGGATCTCTGGATGTCCAAATCCTTCCGAGTCTCGTTCAACTCTTCACAGATGACAGTCAGCTCCCTCTAGAACTGAGAAACCTTGGAGTCAAACACCGCTGTCCTTTCTGCGAAGGTCGTATTCTCCTCCAGAAGCCTCGTATTCTCCTCTTTCAACCGCCATCAGCCTGCTCCAAGCCCCGATCTCGCTCGGAGTTCCTCCCGGAGTCTTGGGTCTTGGCCCCGAGCCTAGTTACAACCGGCTGAGTTCGGGAAGAGAGACGCTGGAGAGCGCTAAGCAGCTCGTCAGCATCATAGGACTCTAGCCCATTCAAGAATCTGTCGTCCATCTCCCCGGTAAAGTTCCTCAGGTAGGGCTCGACACGGCTGGGCAGACCTTGCTCCTGCACATCTTCGGGTCGTGGTCTCTTCGAGGTGCTCGCGCCTCTGGCAGTCCCTACGCGCCTATGCATCATCTCGCACACTCCCCTCATATCTTCCACCGGCACCGCACCAAATTCCAAAAATTCTATGGTGTAAGCAGCTCCCTGCACGAGCTCGCATTGTCAAGTGCTGTCTTTATGTGAGCTCGAAGCTCTCCCCCAATTCTGTACGAAGCACCCCAAGAAACTACAAAAACAGCCAAGGTAAAGTAATGAGAATAGATACGAGCAGAAAAATTAAAATGAGAATTCATCGGACAAATAGACAACCTGGAGTGGAAAAATGCCGTGGAACCGGAGGGATCCCCTCGGTGAGAGGTGCAAGATGCCCCATTCTCCCCAACGAAGAAGAACTTGCTCTTCCAATTGCCACCAGATGTTGGGAGATCAGTGATGGGCTTTTTACCCTTCAGGCTGGAGGTAAGATAATACCAACCAAAGATCCTTCGGCCGCACTTCGATTGATAAAGGTGCTTTATTTCCCTATGGACTGGTTCACCCAGATTGCACTATTTCCACAAAGACAAAGAGTCCTGGAAGGACCCTCCACCCATTCGGGTTTAATCGCCCTGGGCATGACAAAACTGGACAAAACCCGGAAAAATAAGGTCGGAGAGGCACCTAACCCCCCAATTAAAGCATTCTAGATGGAAAGTTATATACCCTTGAGGGGGACGGCTGGGGACATCGCCCCTGCCCGGCAAACGTAAATCTACACTATCGGGTATACAGTGGGTATGCCTAAGCCTATCCAAGTCTGACTAGGTGGTTTCACATTTCATCTGGTCAATGGGGTATCCCCTACCCTCGCACCTTTGGTCGGCCCTTTCCTCCCGATGCGGTTGGGCCTCCGCTGCGGGCAATACCCCTTCTGAACTAGAATCCCTCACGGGAATTATACTAAGGGGCTCTACTTCACTGGAAGAGGAAGATTCCTCAGGGGACATCCTACGGGCTCTACCAGACATTTTCCCTAGAGTATGATCTACCCAAATGAAATTAAAGACCCGGAAGAAGGAAGAATGGTGAAGATAGAAAGAAGAAGGGTTGTATCTGGATACAGAGAAAGGTTTATACGGCCGGGAATAACTCTGACACGAAAGAGGAAGACGAAGAAGCACTTGCAGAAAATTTCGGGTTTGAGTAAAAATGAGCAATAGGAAGTACAATGAAGAAATCAAGGGTACAGTGAAGAAATCAACGGTTTTTTTAAAGGAAGAAAGGGGAAAGGCGCGTCTCTTCAACAGACGGCACATAGATCAAGGGGCGCGACCTTTCGAGTAACGTCTCTTCAATATTTGAACGCACGGTCAGGATCCGTCCATGTGTTTCGCATTACATGTGAAATGATGGAAATAGAAGACAGCTGGAGAACGTGGGGAAGTGTAAAAGGTCGGGAAGTCGGCCCGTCACTATTAAGTTTCCAGTCTTATCTTGTTTCACTCAAAAGACTAGAAACTGGGGGACTGGTGTTTGGGTAATATCGGGCAGTTCTCCTCGAGACCCTTCCAACTCGAATAAAATACTCCGAGGATAACCCAGCTCCAGTAGAAGTCCCGACCACTGGCACGAAGATGATCTCGCTAGACGTCAAACCTGGTCAAGGTCGAGGAATTCAAAGCAGTCTGAGCTCCGAGCTCTCTTGCCTGCTCGAGCTCATCAGCCCCCGTCAAGGCTGATCGAGATCTGAGCTCTCTTTTCTGCTCACTGCAGTCAAGCCCTCGAGCACAACTGGGCCACACCAATCATAGACTAGATGGAACGCGAGACCTGGCTCAGGACAGTCCGACCCGTTTCCTCAGAATCCTGCACACTTTTTAATGTCAGACCAGAGCCCGTATGGTATGGTGGCATTACTGTTGCCGATGGCCGGCACATGCCCCTACGATATCATCATTCCTTGCGCGCACGCCCGACATGATGATATGGCCATGTTAGCAAGACAGCCGCGCATCCCCAGGGAATATTACGTTAATCCCGGCTGTCAGAGGGATCCAGATACCACTGACGTGGGAACAAATGATCCAGGGAAGAAAGGGCGGGAAAAAGAAAATATAAAAGGAAACATACGGGTAAGTTGCGGGGGTTCCAAAATTCACACAGGTTCTTCTAATTCTTACTTCTTTCTAGTCCGATCTTTCTGAAAATTCGATTATCCAAAAAGGAAGGCAAAAATACCCTTCCCATTCTTCCGGTCTCTCTAATTAAGAGGGATACACAAAGAACAACCCGATTACTGACTTGATCGTCGGAGAGTTTTCGCCGGAACAACATCCGGCGACCCCTGACCTTGTTTTCTGTTAGTACAGGTCCGGGAAACTCTCATATCGGTGAAGACAGAGGAATTGGAATTGGAAGACATTCCTGCTCGAGCTCGAGCTAGACGCGAGCCGAAGGTTCTTGACACTGTTTGAAGGGACGCGGGAAAACAGCATCAACATCACGCATATTTCTTGTGGGGGCGATATAATATTGCCATGAAATCTTTGCCTAATCAGAGGGACATATATCCAACTCCTCTTGGAGAAAATATATGAAATTTTCTTGAAGATGTGGTGGTTGGACGGATAATACAATAAATAAATAGAGCATCTTCAAAATTAGAGATTCACAAGGGATAATGTTCTTTATAATTGTAATCACGCTAGGCTTCCTAAATTGCGGAGTATTTACAGAGAAGGGCAAATAAAGTTAGAGGCAAACTCCCATTATCTTTATTATTATTATTATTGTTGTTGTTGTTGTTGTTGTTGTTGTTGTTGTTGTTGTTGTTGTTGTTGTTATTTTAAACCACTTAGAGGTGGGGGATTTAGCATGAACCCCTACCTATAATAGAAATCAATAAAAGATAAAAGTACAAATAGAGGGGGGCATATACCAAAACCTCCAAATTATAGAACAGTACGTAAGTGCATTAACTAAGCCATAGCCTAGTAGCTGAAATACAATAAATTAGAAAAATAATGAAGTCTGCCAGAAATTTGTTTGTGATACTTACGACCGGTAAGTAATTAGCAACCCTTCCTAGAATGCTGCCTAGTAACATTAAAGTTAAGGTCTGGATCATGTGTCCCAGTGTCCTCAGGTGCAAATAAGAAAGAACCATCATCTCCTGGGTACTTCTCTGAACTGTGATCTTCATGATTATCTGGTAAAGATCGAAAATCTGTAGATACCCCATGATCTGGAGCCCCAATGCTCTGCCCAGGAGATACACAATGATCACTGAGCTCATATCGAGCTCCAGAATCCTGAGCCCTAATATCTTGGGAATTAAGGATCAATTCTTGAACTACGGTGGAGCCCATAATATTTGTCAGGCTCTCCACATGCATGAAATGGGCCCATACCTAATATCTTGAGTGCCATGGATTGACTCGTGATCGACTGAGGAGCCGTAATATGAACTCATTTCGCATAGATGGAACCCAGTATCTGAAGATCCATTATTTGTAGTTTTTTTTTTAGTTGAGGCTGAAGTCTGTCGTGAATCATTTGAAGGTGGAACCCCTGTTTCTTTACCATTTTCACTCTAACCAGTCCGTCCCCAATGGGTCGTTGAGGTTAAAGCCCTTGATTAGCAACATAACACGTCTAGTAGCATGGCCAAAGTGCTTCAAAAAGCACAGTAGAGTGGGATTTTCTCAAAATTTACTTTATGCCAAAATCGATAATCGCCCATGTCGATCTGAAGACGCTGTAGTAGAGGCTGGGTTACATCATGCTCAACTAAAACCCTAGCTACAGAGGGGCAAGTTAGGGAGGCAGTGGCTTGGTTGATTTGCAATGGCTTACCAAGAGCTGATACAATCTAATATAATGCTTCCTTACATTGTATGATACAATCTAATATAATGCTTCCTTACATTGTATGAAATGAACAGGCAAGTAAGAAAATAATACCCATACTGAAACTATATACTGAAACTATATGGGATTTCTCAAAACATTGAAAATCGGTAGTCTATTTAAATATTCTCATAGCATTCTATTTACATATCACATGACGATTATCCAATAGAGACGCTTGGGATTGTCCCTTCAATCCTAATGAATTGAAGAATTTACGGATCAATTCAATGCGAAGTCGATTATATGAAAATTGATCGACAAGTGATAGCTTGAAGTGGGTAGTCATGGCTTGAACTTCTAAAAAGGAAAATTGTACATTTGGCTCTCCTTCATACGATGTGACAGACTTAACTGGAACCGTTGGCACAATGGACCCGTTAAAAATATCAGCGAAAAATTTAGAAGGCCGATTTGAATTATGAAAAAGGGTGGAATTCAAAATCGAGGCTTACGTAGGTGCGGATGTGGGTTTATTTAGGTTTGGGCCGAAGGGGGATCGAATGGTGGCTGGGCTTGTGGGGAGGATATATTTTGTGTATTGTTGGTACGCGTTATTTTGGTGTCAGTGATGGGATTCACGTTCTTCACGGCCGAAAGGGAACATCCATGTTCACACATGACTTGAGTGGGGGAAAGTGGGTTGGGAGCAGCATGCACGATTTGTGCATGTGCTAGAGCAGCACGTGTGATTTGTGCAAGTGGTGGAACAGGCTGAAAAGGTGGATGCTCAAGCTCAGGCACAAAGGTGGCCTGTGGTTCCTCATAATGAATTGCAACTGTGGCTGAGCTGGCTGATTGCAGTGGTCGTTGTTGTGGCTGCAAAAGGCGTTACGGTGAATGTGAACAGCCAAGAGAAATTGCATGCATTTTAGCTTGGGTTTGAGGCTCATGGCCAAGCATGGTGTTGCGGCAGCTCAATGGCCGGCGGCAGCGATGGCGTGCAATGTTCCTTGACGGTTTCATGCGTGAATGCATATGTGTTTTGCGGCTGGAGGCTGTTGCCGATGCTCCCATTTTCTTCACGGATGTTGCAGTGTTCTTCGTTCATGGGAGGTGGAGGCTCAGGAATTGTGATGGTTGGAGCTTTTGGTTCAACAAGCTTATATAAGGACTATATGTGCGTATAGGCAGGGGGTAGCCATGCATGATTTTGATGGAGCTGGGACACATTTAAAACCGAACAAGGTTTAGGTGTGCGATTGCGCGTGCGGTAGACACTCATTTGGTGAACTGTGTTGCGGACTCCACAAACTATAAATGGGAGCTTGCTACATGCGTAATCGTACTCTTTATGTAGTGCGTCTGCATGCATCAGATTGAAATACTATTTAAAATATAATACACTTATAAAAATTTAGATAAAACTATATAACATCACAACTATAATATTTATTGATAATAAATTCATAAATTACAACTGTTCTTGTCGAAGACTCCTTAGGATTTTATGGGTTGAAACTAATGCACGATAGTTTCATTATCAATCAAAGGTAAAAATATCTTTCCCAATATGCAAAACGAAGTTATCACTTAATTTTTTTTAAATCTTTTAATAATTACAAAAATATTCATATAGTGCAACACATAAAGCAAACATAAATACAAGAAAAAATTAGGGATTTTAAAATTAGATAAAAGATTAATCAGAAAATTGAAAATTAGAATTATTTAAACTTACCACTTATAGATCAATGTTGAAATGCCAAATAATTGATTTTGTTTTAATAGAAAACAAAAAGAATAAGGGCTAGTTCATTAACCATTATACTAACATTTTGTTATACTTATTTTTTATTTTAATAGTTATTCTATCGTGTCTTTATTCAAGTTTCATGAATTGTTAATAACTAATCAAATTAGTTAGAATTAGACATTCAAACTAGGGGTACCATGATATATTTTAAAAGTAATAGGGTCATTTTTATAATTTTAAAATTCAACTGAAATATTTTTATAAATAACAAATAAAATACATTTTTTAAGATATCATCAAAAAAATACTAAAAGTCAGTTGGGACCCGTGGCCCAATTGATCTTCCCTGCATATAGGCCCGAGTTTAATTTATTTGTCTAGTCTTATTATTATTAGTTAGCAGCCATGGGCACCAAGTCGCATCTTCACGTCGTTCTCGCCGCCAAGCTTTCTTTAGATAGAAAGACAATGTATATGAAAATAAGTAAATTAATTAAATTAAGCATCTTATCCATCTGAATCAATTTTTGTACGTATAGAATTTTCTTTTTCTTTTTTCTTTAAATTAAAAAAGAATTGAAAATTATTATTTGCATCTGCATATGTATGCAATTGATTTTTGTAGATTTTAACCTTGTGTTGTTACTACACTTATGGTGGGTGTATGGTGTCGACGCCCTCTCATGACTTTGACGGCAAAAACATGCTTCATAGCACTCATAATGATAGTTTTTTTTTAGGTACGGTGGAGTTGTCTATTCAAATATTTTTAAAAAGTATGTAAAAAAATTTAATTATATGTGGTAACTTTTAAGGTTATGGTTTGAGGTAGATAATAATTTGTTAATTTTATTTCTATTTACTTATTTAATTATATTTCATATAGGAGGCAAATTTGGAGAACATTCAATTTACTAAACCTCACATTATTGTCAGGCATGTACCTATTATATATGAATATAATTATTTTAAGGTGCCGGAGCTCTCATTTTTTTAAATGCGGACAAAGTCTAAGCCGTACGGTTTAATAACATTAAAAATTAGCTCTCTTAAATAGTGGAACTTAAAAGTTTGTCAGCATGAATAAGAAATGAGAGCGTCTGCACTAGAGAATGACTATATATAGGATGTGTTTACAAATTAATGTATATAGTTAATTGCATGCTGTTTAATAAATAAATTAAACTAACTAGTTCCAGTTAGCTAATGAACGAATGAATGAATTTATGTTTGACAGATAATGTATGATCATCATTAGGAACCACCAAAATCTCTCATCATGTCATCTCGAGCATTCCACATCTGTGCGGTTTGCCCAAATATGGCCTTCTACGTAGCACCACTGGCGTTGTTTCTCAAACCATCCGACAACAATGGCTTATTCTATTTAATGTGCTTTGTTCTGTTCGTCTTCTCATATATCTAAGTTTTATACAGCAGCTGCTACTCAATTGTGATGCTAATACCGGACCCAAGATTTAAAATAAATCTGACAACATTGCCTTTGAAGCATGTCAATTTGTCTCAATTTCACATTATGTAAATTTAAATCATTCAAACTCAATCCATGCCCATTAATTCCGCGAATAATTTAAAGAGATCTTGGTCATAGATGAGGCTGGAATTTCCACAACAATAACTCCAATTATGAAAGATGTGAAAGCTCAAGAAGAGGACGTGGAAAAGACCACTCAAACTCGAGGTATGGAAAATCTCAAGTCTAATGCTATAATTGTCACAAGTTCGGGCATTATGCTTTAGAATGTAGAGCTCCAAGTACCAGAGTTAATGAAAAAGTGAATTATGTTGAAGAGAAAATGATGAAGATGGTATACCTTTACTACGACGTAATGACACTAGTAGAGATCTAGAAATTATATAGTATCTTGACACAATTACACAGGTGCTAATAATCTTATGAGCGAAAATAGATAAATATTCGTGGAGCTTAATAATCTATGAATAGCATTGTCGCTTCTGAAGATGATTCAAAAGTACCAATAAAGGAAAAAGGTAACATCTTTTTTCTCACCAAAGACAATATAGCCATCAATTAATTTCAAATGTTTACTATATGCCCAATATGACAAGTAACATCCTCAGTTTGGGTCAACTCTTCGAAAAAGGGCTATGATATCCGCCTAAAAGATTATAATCTTTTTCAAAGATATGACAAAGGAAACTTAATTACATAGGTGAGAATGTCAAAGAATAGAATTTTTCCTTTAAATATTCAAAATGATGTTGTAAAGTATCTCAAGGCTTGTCACAGAGATTCAACCTGAATTTGGCATCTTCAATATGGGCATCTCAATTTTGGAAGACTAGAGCTACTATCAAAGAAAAACATGGTAAAAGGTCGACCTTCAATCATTCATCCCAATCAAGTTAAGGATGTTTATTTGGCAAGTATTTTAGAAAGAGTTTTCCAAAAGAGTTAAACTCAAGAGCTTGGAAGCCACTCTAGCTTATTTATACTAATGTGTAATGTCTACTCAAGCCAAACTCCTTTAGTAAAAGTAATTACTTCATTCTCTTCATTGATAATTTTTTCAGAAAAACTTGGATGTGTTTTTTTAAGCAGAAATCAGAAGCTTTTAAAGCTTTTAATAATTCAGAGCTGTAGTGGAGAAAAAAAGTGGACATCAGATTAAAGCCATGAGATCTGATCGACGTAGAGAGTCACTGCCAAAGAATTCATAAAGTTTTGTGAAGCAAATGGAATTTGGCACCATTTGACAATTCCAAGGTCTCCTCAACAAAATGGTGTTGCAGAAATGAAGAATAAAATCATTCTCGATATGGCAAGAAAGCATGCTCAAGAGTAAGAGATTGCCTAAAGAATTTTGAGCTGAAGCTGTTGCATGTACAATATATTTATCCAACCGATCTTTAAAAGAAGTATATAGGGCAAGACACCGTAAGAAGTATAGAATGGAAGAAAGCTCAGTATCGCCCATCTAAGAATTTTTTGAAGCATTGCCATATATATGTACTAGACGAAAGAAGAGTCAAATTGGATGACAAAAGTGAGAAGTACATCTTTATCGATTGTGACAACAATTCTTAAGGATACAAGCTGTACAATCCAAATATTGGGAAGATTGTGATCAGCCGAGATATAATCTTCGATGAAGAAGGAGAATGAGATTTTGGCTCTAATGTTGATGACTTTAACTTTTTTCCTATTGAAGAAGATGATCATATAGAAATAAAATAAGTATAAGAACAATAAGAGCCAATTACTCCACCTATCTCACTAACATAAACCACACGTGGAGATTCACCACCATCTTTCTTAAATGAAAGAATTAAAGAACGCACAAGGAGTCTTCAAGATGTCTATGAGGTAACTGAGAGACTTAATAATCTCACTCTCTTTTGCCTCTTTACTAATTGTGAGCCAATTTACTTTAAAGAAGCTGTGTAAGATGAAAAATGGAGAAGAACAATGGATGAAGAAATCAAGTCAATTCAAAAGAATGATACTTGGGATCTTGTTACTCTTCCCAAAGGTCACAAGGCAATCGATGTAAAATGGGTGCACAAAATGAAGAGAAATGAAAAAGGGAGAAATTGAAAGGCGCAAGGAGAGGTTAGTTGCAAAAGGCTACAGTCAAAAGGCTGGCATAGACTACGATGAGGTATTTGCTCCTATAGCCCAACTTGAAACTATTAGAATTATTATTTCTTTAGCTCCTCAGAGAAAATGGAAGATTCGTCAGTTGGATGTAAAGTTTGCTTTCCTAAATGGAGTTATTGAATAAAAAGTCTACATTGAACAACCATTGAGCTATAAAGTGAAAGGGCATGAAGACAAAGTTATGAAATTAAAGAAGGCACTTTATGGGTTAAAGCAAGCTGCAAGAGCATAGAGCAACATAATTGACAAGTACATCCAAGAAAATGGCTTGTGGTGCTTGTACATTTTGATTGTGTGCTTGTACATTAATGATCTTATTTTTATTAGAAACAATCCAAGTTTATTTGAAGAGTTCAAAAGAGTGATGACTAAAGAGTTTGAGATGACAAACATTAGATTGATGACATATTATCTGGGCATTGAAGTTAAGCAACATGTGGATGGTATTTTCATCTCACAAGAAAGTTATGCATAGGAGATTCTTAAGAAGTTTAAAATGAATGATTGCAAGCCAATAACCACACCAATGGAATGTGGAGTCAAATTGTCGAAGTATGATGAAGGTGAAAGAGTAGATCCAACACTTTTCAAGAGTCTAGTTGGAAGTCTGCACTACTTAACTTGTACAAGCCTGACATTCTCTATGATGTTAGACTAGTTAGTTGCTACATGAAAACTCCGGCTATCACTCATTTCAAGGCCGCAAAGAGGATTCTTTATTATCTAAAAGGTACAAACAACTTTGGCTTGTTTTACTCAATTTCTAATGATTACAAGTTTGTTCGATATAGCAATAGCGACTGGGGTGGCGACATAAATAATCGAAAGAGTACCAGTAGTTTTGTGTTCTTAATGGGAGATACTGCTTTCACATGGATGTCAAATAAGCAACCAATTATCACACTTTCCACCTGTGAAGCTAAGTATGTAGCCGCTACGTCAACTGTTTGTCATGCAATTTGGCTTAGAAATTTGTTGCAAGAGTTAAGTTCGTCATAAGAAGTGCCAACTAAGATTTCTATTGATAACAAGTAAGCAATAGCCCCATCCAAGAATCCGATTTCCATGATCAAAGTAAGCACATCGACACTCGTTATTATTTCATAAGGGAGTGTATTAAAAGAAAAGAAGTGCAAGACGAATATGTGAAATCACAAAAGTGATGTCTTCACTAAGCTGCTCGAGCAAAAATACTTTTGTAAAATTCAGAACTTTGCTTGGTATCACATGATCAAGTTTGGGGGAAGGGGGGGGGGGGATGTTTGATCATAAACTTGATCCAATTTGAAGAAAACCTAGCCCATTTCAAAGAAGTTTTTAAGTTAGGTAAGGTTGGTTTGGTTAGTGAAGTAGGTGAGTGTTAGGTTTTCATAAATAGTTAGGATTTGTGTGGTAGTTGAATAAATGTATGATTGTACTTAAGTTGTAACAAGTATAAATACCCCCACTCCCTTTTGGTTTATGCATCAAGTGAAATAAACAAAATTTCTTAGTTGTAGAGAGTTAAAAATAAGAGTTGTAATATTTAAAGAGTGTTGTTGAAAAATAAAATAGTGTATTCTGAGTGTTTGATTTTAAAATTCTCCAACAACATTGTGTAGTTCTAATGAGGATTAGGAGCTTAAGAGAAGAAAGCAAAAGCCAAATAAACTTTACTTTGTTTTTTATTTGACATGTCAAGTCACAATTTTCTTTTCTCTGATATTTGTCATATTTGATTTAGAACATGTATGTTTAGAAGACCTAGAAATTAAATGGAAAGTTTTTCTTTACAGCTCTTTAAAATAATGTTTAATATTTATGTGTTTCTTTTAAATTCAATTAAATTACCACAATACCATCAAAATAAATTAAAAAGAAAGAGAAATATGGTGTTGTATTGATAATAATACATTTGACGACTACATATTTTCCTTAAAATTTTGTCTCCAATGAGAAAAAGTCTAGACATACATCTTGCTTGATCAATCCCTTACTTGGATACAAAACTTAAAGTACATAACACTTACGAAAAATGGAAAAGTGATTTTGAATTAGAGAAAAACATAAAAATCAAAATTTATAGTAGCCACATCTAATTAAATTTGATATTTTGTGTCCTTTGTACTCATATGTAAATTAAATTTCATTTTTTATTTTTGCTTGACGATTGTGTATTGACTTACATGGTTGACGAATGATGATGGTTCTTCAAAAAGTCTCACAATTGGGTATTGACTTGTTACATTGTTAATTCCCCTGTGTACTTGTTTTTGAATTTTATCTATTTTAATAAAAACAGAAAAGTTGCCTTATGCCTAGAGTTTAAAATCAATTAATTTATTTATAGACTTCTAACCTTTTTTTTTTCATAGGATGTATTGTCTGATCAAGGGTTTTCATTTTCAATATGGAAAAAATAAAGGAAAGAAAGAAATGGAAGTGCTTTCTATCATCTTATGAAAAGAAAATTTCAAACAACTCCCATTAGCAAAAATTGCAGCCCGTATTGCCAACATCTGATCACGATTTGTTTTGACTTATCACTACTTGCATCATACATATAGTTGTTTTACTAAACTTGGGTTATGTAACTTAGCAGCTACATATAATTGTTATACTAAACTTGGGTTATGTCTTGCAATAACTTCTGATAAAATAAGCATGGAATTAGGTATCATTCAGCATTTTGATCAGTTGGACCACTATAGTAAATTAGTGGGTTATTACTTGTAATCTTTTTTAGTAGGCAAAAACAATGTTAGAGATATCAACATGTTAATCGGTTACTACTAATTTCCCATTGATTTTTTCATGCTAACAGCAACTACATTTCAACCTAAAAAACAAAGCATGCATAGTCACAATCAGTGAAAACTGAAAGATTGCCTAGGGAGAAACAAACTTGTAGAGCAGAGATATTGTAAATTGTGACCATGGAGATAGACATTTTAAGTTTTTCTGAACATACTAATTGCTGACTGCAAGATAGGGATAGGAGCACTGTTTTTCCATGTGTATGTAACCTTAAAATGATGTGTCCTCTTCCCATGAATAAGCACATTTTGTTGGTCACTCTTACTCATCTTGGTCATTCATTATATAGCAGTTTATTGGCTTGGCTTTGAATTTTATCCATTTTAATGAAAACAAAAAAGTTTCTTACTGCGTAGAGTTTAAAATTGAATTAGTTTCTTTATAGACTTACAGCCCCTTTTTCTCAATTGTATTGTCATATCAAAGTTTTTCATTTCTAACATTGACCGATGGAAAAGAAAAAAGAAAAAAACAAAATGAAAGTGTTTCTAACACAGAACAAAAATAAAATTCCAAAAAACTCCTATTAGCGAAATCTGTTAGCAAAATCTGCAGCCTGTATTACCAACATTACTTAAAAACCACCTCTCATTTTTTTAAGCAAATTTCCATGTATATGTAAAGCTGGGTTTCTTCAATAACAAAGTTTTCACAATAAGTTGCGGCTTGTCGTATACATGAATTAATAAGGAAAAATAGATCAATATAGTCCATATTGTATATTCAATTACTAAAACACTTAATCTTACTAATACATATTTGATATACGAAACTTGAGTTATGTCTTGCCACAACTTTAGACAAAACAATCATAAATTTGGAATTAGGTATCATTAAGTATTTAAGTTGCATGGACCATTATAAAAGCTTTTGGAGGTTATTAGTTACTTGTAATATTTTTTAGAAGCCGGAGACAACTTGAGATTCGTCCAACTAATTAAATGCCCTTGTTAACTGGTTATTACTTATTTTCTATTGGTTTTCTTCATTAATGCGGACACGAGGCATGCTAGCAATGCCCACATTTCAACATCAAGAACAAAGCTTGGATAGTCACAATCAATGAAAGTTGAAAAGTTTTTCAGAGAGAAATAGGCTTGCAGAGCAGAGATATTGTAAATTTGTAATCATGAAGATAGACATTTTAACTTTTTTTTGAAAATATTAATTGCAGCTCTAAGATAGGGATTAGAGCACTGTTTCCCATGTATTCTGAAACCTTAAAATGGTATGTTCTCGTCCCATACAAATATAAGCAAATTCTGTTGGTCTTCTTACTCATCTTGGTTGTTCATTACATAGTTTATTGACTTTGGCTTTGACTTTTATCTATTTTAACAAAAATGGAAAATTTGCTATTGCCCAATAAGTAATTAATTAATATTTTAGCAATTAATTAATTAAATAAGTCAAATAATTTTTCTTCTTTTAAGATAAGTTTAATTTGACTATATATTGTATCCTTATAATGTAAATAACCAATTACTCTAAGAAATATATATTATTGTAACTAATTGTTTAGGATTTAGTTTTATGTTTTATAATCTAATCTGTTTTATATAAAATTTAATAATTTTCAGTGCTCCACATGTCCTAATTATATCTTTTTAGTTTAGTGCAATATTAAAAATTATACTAATAAGTTACTACTTATTCATCATTAAGATATAAAAGAATTTGGATAAAAAATTATTAAAGTTAAAGTAAATTTTTAGACATTTTGGTACTTTTACCTTATGAGGGTAAAATAGTTATATTAATTTATGTTAAAACAGCCTATTGATCAAATATAATAAAAAACATAGTCTCAAAAAAAATGAATATGAATTTAATAGATTAACTTTTTAAATTTCTTCTTCATTTGAATTTTTTTTTAAAAAAAATATGAACTTCTTGTAATAAATTTCTAAAAAATGAGGTGAGTTCATAAAATTTGTGGGGTGGAAATATCATCACCCTAAATACTTTTTTTTCACTTTATTTTTTAATGATAATATTTTTTGAGTTGTATGTGTTTATATGATCTAAACATGGGTGTCTATTTATTGGATTTGGTTTTACATGTGTATGAAAAGTATTGATAGCAATTGGCCAAATGGTGGCTTAAACAAATTTCAGGAAGGCAAAAATTTTCACTTAGGCATAATAAAAATGTAAATACAAATACAGAAAACTAAGTAGAATCTCAATCCAGAAATAATAATAAATGTATTAAATCTAAGAAAATTATCGATCATCACCCAAAATTTCACTATTATTTAAAAACTTTCTAAAAAATTGAATTTATTCATAAATTCACCCAAAGCTTTTGAGTTTTTTAATTATTGATGAAATTTCAAGTAAATAATTGATAAAAATCTTTAAATCTAAGGCAAAATAAAATGATACATAACATTTACCCATTTTAATAGCAATAATAATCAATATGAAAGACCTATAATGGGGTTCCCCCCGTATACTTCCTCTAATTATCAATCTTTAACATGCTTCCCATTTGCTATCAATTTCACCCGCCAAGTTAAAATAAATGTATCTGAGGTTGCTGCGGAATTGTTTGATAATATGCCTTAATGAAGGCATTGGCGGGAATTCATGAATCCTTTGAATTAAGCAAGCCAGTCGTTGGAAGGCTAGAAGCATCAAAGGTGAGGATTGGAATATTGGATGGTAATCAAGCTGAAGGAGCAAGATATCACAGCGAGTCAGAGACAAGACTGAGTAGCTGAAAACAAGAAGACAAATTGCAGTGTTAGGTTGTTATGACAAACTTTGTAATGTCTTGTGATATATTGATAGTTACTGATTCTAAGTCTTGATCTAACTAAAAAATGAGAACCTTGTACCATATAAAGCATTATAATGCAATGAATTCTTTAGCTGGAAAAAAAAATCAGTTCTAATTTTTATTACTTGTGAGTTGTGTGAAAATTATTAACCTCCTTTTTTTTATCTCGCCATGTGTCATCATTTTAGATAGAACAAGGTTTTTCTTTATAGTGCTACAATTATCACTATTGGTTGATCAAAAGAAGTAACAAGTAATTTTAGTAGTAAAGAAATTTACTATTATATGTAAAATCCATGTAATTTTGGTAATGTAAGTTTTCAGGACAATTGGTAAATTAGCACTATAGGGGTAAATTAGAAATTTCGGACTTTATGGATATTTTTATAATTTTTGAGATTGCTGGTAAATTAGAAAATTATGATTACGTGGATAAATTAGTAATTTTATATTTTGAGGATAAATTTGTAATTCTGAAATTGAGGATATTTTAGTAAATTATGGAATTGAGAATAGTTTATGATTTTGAGGATATTTTGGTAATTCAATGATTTGGAGGATATTTCAATAATTTATAGATATAGGGGCATTTTAATAATTCATGGATACGGGAAATTGTACATTTTGGATAAAATATTACTATGGGCTATGTTGCATAAGATTTATAATATACCGCAATTTACAGAAATTGATTATGCTATTAAATTGATTTAGGAGGAACCGCGAATAAAATTCAAACTATAGGCATTGACCATACTGAGGTTGAACATCGTCACTGTAAGTGGAATATACAAACTTATTTTTATAGTGGATTGTGATAATATTGTATGATTTGTGAAATTATTATTTTAAATTGTTATGATTGTGTGAATTTTTTAAGATAGATGTTATGCACGTATGTATTGTATTATTTAAATGTGTAAAGTTTGATTATGTATCGTATTAACCTTGATTGAGCATGATAATATTTTAAGAATAAGGGACGCATGATTAAAAAGGGATACATGATTCAAAGTATGATTATAATGTGTATGTACATGTGTGTATAAGTTGTGGAAATTATGAAACAAGTATCGGTACCCTCTAGATATAGTGATATAGAGATGATATGAGATATAAGGCTTTTGGGGTCCATGTGAACACACATAGAGATTTTGGGCCATGTATTTGGGCACTTTTGCCTTTTGGGGGTACATGCATGCAGTGAGATGATAACAGTGATACAGATATAGTGATACAATGGATATGAGATATAAGGCTTTTGGGGCACGTTTGAGTACACACAGAGGTTTTGGGTCATGTACTTGGGCGTTTTTGTCTTTTGGGGACCAGATTATGCATGCATAGATATGAGATAAGCTGTGTAGTTCGGACATGATGTTGCCCAGATAGCGCATCATTGCATGATCTGTAGAGAGCCGCGTATGAGATATGATGAGATATAACCCATGTAGTCTGGACATGATGTTGCCCAGATAGCGCACCATTGCACCATTAAGCAAGACAGTCGTTGGAAGGCTAGAAGCATCAAAGGTGAGGATTGGAATATTGGATGGTAATCAAGCTGAAGGAGCAAGATATCACAGCTAGTCAGAGACAAGACTGAGCAGCTGAAAACAAGAAGACAAATTGCAGTGTTAGGTTGTTATGACAAACTTTGTAATGTCTTGTGATATATTGATAGTTACTGATTCTAGGTCTTGATCTAACTCAAACATGAGAACCTTGTACCATATAAAGCATTATAATGCAATGAATTCTTTAGCTGGAAAAAAAAATCAGTTCTATATTTTTATTGCTTGTGAGTTGTGTGAAAATTATTAACCTCCTTTTTTTTTATCTCGACATGTGTCATCATTTTAGATAGAACAAGGTTTTTTTTTTTTAATAGTGCTACAATTATCACTATTGGTTGATCAAAAGAAGTAACGAGTAATTTTAGTAGTAAAGAAATTTACTATTATATGGGTGAGTGCCAACCCGGCTAGTCTCAAAATCCCTTCTCTGCTGGCACCGCAGGCATCAATTGCTTTGATCCCATTTTTGCTCCATGTACCTCTGTTTCTTAAACCTCTTCCTCTCCCCAGTTTTGTCTACCAAGCTGCCCCTTTTATGGCCAATTAAGCCTCTGACCCTCCCGATTTTTGCTGCCAAGCTTCCCCTTTTATTAGCCAATTGTTTGGCTGGCAAAAGAAATATTAAAAGAGGTGGTGTGCTATACAAGACTCCTACAAGGGTTTGAGGTTGTTTTACAAAATATTACGTGTATAAATATTATTTTTTTTGTCATTTTATTCATTGATGATAAGATTTCTTTTACAGTAATATGTGTTTATATAATCTAAACAAGTGTGTCTACTTACTGGATTTCATTTTACTCGTTTATGAAAAGTATTGATAGTAATTTGTCGAATGGTGGTTCAAACAAATTTCAGGAAAGCAACAATTTTCACTAGGGTATAATAAAAATGTAAATACAAACACTGAAAATTAAATAAAGCTTAATCCCGAAATAATAGTAAATGTATTAAATCTAGAAAAATTAACAATCGTCTGCTCAGAATTTCACTAAAATTGAACAAATTTCCAAAAATTTAAATTCTACTCTTTCCTATACAATTAGACAACTCCTTTTACATATTATTGTCATCACTAATCGTCTAACATCATTAAAGATGGTCGTTTTGATGCATTTCAACAACCAAGACTATTGGGATCATATATGTATAATTGAGTTAATCCAATATAAAATGTTTGCTACAGCTTGAAAATCTGATAGGGCCATGCCTATCAATATAGCTCCGCCTCTGATATTGTCATCGGTTGAAAGGTTATGTTGCAAAAAATTAAATCAATCCTTTCTTGATTAGCGAGAACACTAAGGAACCAAAGTTTTTTAGATTCTTAGGAGCTCAAACGGAGTTCATAAAAAGGCGTCGTCCCTGGAATAATTCAAAATATTATTGTCCCCACACAACTACATAATGCTATGAGTAATGCTACAATTATCACTATTATATCCCAACGGCTATCCCAGGTGATATTTGTCTATTGGTTGAGCACAAGGAGTGATAAGTAATTTTATTAATAAAGAAATTTGAAATTTACTATTACATAGGTGAGTATCACATCACTTATGTATCACAAAGTGAACAACTAGCCTCAAAATCCCTTCTCTGCTGGTACCACAATCCTCAAAGGCTCGAGTCCCACTTTTGCTTCATGTGCCTCTGTTTCTTGAGTCTATGCCTCTCCCCATTTTTGGCTAACTAGCTTCCCCTTTTATAGCCAATTTTAGCTCTTCCTCTCTCCATTTTTGCTGCCAAGCATCCCTGTTTATTAGACAATTGTTTGGCAGCCACATGAAATTTTATAAGAGGTGGCGGGTAATGCAAGACTCCTCTGAAGACTACTTCCCATATGTTATCAATTTTGCCCGCCATGTGTCATCATTTTCGATAGAACTAAAATGCAATAATAAATAATTTTATTAAGTTAAATTAGTTAATCTGTTTGATTTAAAAGAAACAAAACCCAAAAAAATTGATTTTTTTTTATCAAGTTCAAACTGTTTCATTTTAAAACGTATATAATTCTTTTTTTTTATTAAGTTATAAGAAATAGTGGTGGAAGGTTGTTTTTTTTTTTTTTTATCATTACACACGTTTTTTAGTAGGAACAATGTGAGAGATATCCAACTTGTTAACCGGTTACTACTAATTTCCCATTGATTTCTTCATGCTAACATGCATGCATAGTCTGAAAGCTAAAAGGCTGCCTAGGGAGAAACAAACTTGTAGATAAGAGATATTGTAAATTGTGATCATGAAGATAGACTTTTAGGTTTTTCTGAAAATACTAATTACAAATTACAAGATAAGGATAAGAGCACTGTTTCCCCATGTGTATCCAACCTTAAAACAATGTGTCCTCTTCCCATGAATAAGCACATTTTTTTGGTCACTCTTACTCATCTTGGTCATTCATTATATGATAGTTTATTGGCTTGGATTTGAATTTTATCCATTTTAATGAAAATGGAAAAGTTTCCTACTGCCTAGAGTTTAAAATTCAATTAATTTCTTTACAGAATTACAACCCTTTTTTCTTAGATGTATATCAAATTTTTTAATTTCTAGCATTGACCGATGGAAAACAAAAAAGAAAAAAATAGAAATGAAAGTGTTTCTAACACAGAACAAAAATAAAATCCCAAAATACTCCTATTAGCAAAATCTGCAGCTTGTATTGCCAACATCACTTAAAAACCCCCTCTCATTTTTTTAAGCAAATTTCCATTTGTATGTAAAGCTTGGTTTCTTCAATAAAAAACTTTTTGCAATAAGTTGTGGCTTGTCGCATACATGATTTAATAAGGAAAAATAGATTTAATCTCTATTTAACTTGTAAATATAGTCCATATTGCATATTCAATTACTAGAACACTTAATCTTACTAATATATATTTGTTATACTAAACTTGAGTTATGTCTTGACAAAACTTTGGACAAAACCTTCATAGATTTGGAATTAGGTATCATTAAGTATTTAAGTTGGATGGACCATTATAAAAGCTTGTGGAAGTTATTAGTTACTTGTAATCTTTTTAGAAGCCAAAGACAACTTGAGAGACGTCCAATTGAGTAAATGGCCTTGTTAACGGGTTATTATTTATTTTCCATTGGTTTTCTTCATTAATGTGGACACGAGGCGTGCGAACAATGCCCACATTTCAACATCAAGAACAAAGCATGGATAGTCACAATCAATGAAAGTTGAAAAGTTATCCAGAGAGAAACAAGCTTGCAGAGCAGAGATATTGTAAATTTGTAATAACGAAGAGAGAGATTTTAACTTTTTCTGAAAATATTAATTGCAGGCTATAAGATAGGGATCGGAGCACTGTTTCCCATGTATTATGAAACCTGAAGTGGTATGTTCTCTTCCCATGAAAGTACAAGCAAATTCTGCTGGTCTTCTTACTCATTTTGGTCATTCATTATATAGTTTATTGACTTTGGCTTTGAATTTGTTCTACTTTAATGAAAACGGAAAACTTTCCTATTGCCCAGAGTTTAAAATCAATTAATATATTTATAGTCTTCTAACCTTTTTTTTTGTCATATTAACAGGTTTCACTTCCAATACTGACCAACGGAAAAAATAAAGGAGGGAAAGAAAGAAATGGAAGTGTTGTTTATCAACTCACGAGAAAAATTTTCGAAATTGCTCCCATTAGCAAAAACTGCAGCCTGTTTTCCCAACATCCGATTATGACCAGTTGACCACTTGCATCATACATATACATATATGTATGTATATATGTCGACCATTTTCCCACTAACGAGCTTGCCCAGCCCCATCTTGATTGTAATTGGCTTTCATATATTTTTTTATTGGTAATCGGATTCCACATTACTTATTAGTTTTAGGATCCATTCAAACAAAAACTCCAATCAATTTTCAAGGAACCATTATCCATACTTATTAGTTTTACTCAAATACAAACAAATATGTTATGGAGTAGCAGTATTGACTTTTTTTTTAATTAAAATTATTAACATGTATTAACAGGATAGAGAATATTGTAATTAAATATAAAAAATCTAGTGGGTTGGATTAAATATAAAAAATCAAACCAATGTTAGTTAGTTTAAATAAAAATTAGGGTGTTAGAACCACCTGCTAAAATTTTGGCAAGCACAATGCGTTAATTAATTTATATATACATTTCAATGTGTAAAGTTGATGCCTAACCTTTCAAATTGTTTAGTATGATATATATTAAATAACCAAAAACAAATACGATTACTATTAATAAATTTAACATTGCAGTTATGTATTTATTGAACAAATGTAAATATAAATATAAAAAGAACAATTAAGATAAAATAAATTTCTTTAAAAATATTTCTTTTTTAAAAAAATTTTAATATTAAAAATTTGGCAACCAATTAAAGGGTGACATGTGTCTCTCTCTTATTGGCAATATGTTTTTTTATTAATCAAACACAATTTATTTATATTATATTTAAATACTTTAAATAATAAAATAAACAATATTTGAAAAGTTAAACGAATTGTCATGAGAAATCTTTTCTCATTCAACTAATAGAAATGGATATATATGTCTTTTTTGAATTGTTAGGATATTTTTTTCTTTTTTTTAATCATTTCCGGGAATTCAAATCGTACTTTCCCTAAATCATATGTTATGGATAAACAACATCAACTGCTTGGAGAGGGATCATCTCCTAGTTTTTTTATCTCTCTTAGTCTATCTTAGTGAAATAAGTAGCTAAGATTATTGACAATTAAGTCAATATTTTTACTTTATTTACAATTAAGTTATTTTTTCACTAAATTTAAAAGATTAAGATAGATTAAGAGAAAAAAAAAAGAAAAGATTCTAATCCTACTTATTATAATATTAAAATTTATATTAAACTCTAAAGTTCATTCCAAAGACATAAGAAAGATTCATTAGCGAGCAATGTGTCATGCTAATTGTCACTGGCCCGAAGTGGACCTTTTCTGTTTTTTTTTTATAGGATAGCTTCAATAGCGACCGGTGTATCGTGCTAATTGTCATTGGCCCGAGGTAAACTTTTTCTTAATTTTATAGGTTAGCACTTATTAATATCGACCAACACCAAAATTTTCCAATTTAGAATTTTGATGATTAGGTATAATGCAAACCCTGATCGTTCTAACGGTAGGCATGAGAATTAAGGTGACACCAATTCATGTGTTGAAGTAGTTGGAGGACATCATCATCAAAGCATAGCAAGACTTCATTCTTCAACGTTTGTTACGAATTGAGGCTGTTAATCAATGTTTACAGTGCATGGAGTTTCTTGAATGACTCGAACATCTCAATTTAATCTTAAAGGGTCTTATTGTTGATGGATAAAACATGGATATCAACAAGGATTTAATTATTTTTCCTTAGCAACAAAATTGTTGTGAAATTTTATAGGTTCCCAATCTTTCTTTTATTTTCACTGAAATCCATATTTATTTTGTTTTCATCTTTGACCAGCCTAGATCAAGTTTTTGGTTTTGCGCATCTAAACAATTGCAATCACTCAAATTCTACTCTTTCCTATACAATTAGACAACTCCTTGTGCATATTCTATATCACAACAGCAAAAGTCAGTCATCAGTTAGGCTACAGGACAATTTGATGACATTGACTATCTATTTATTTAGCCCTCCCACTCCATTTTGATGATATTTGAAACATTAATCCAGTACTAAATATTGATAACTTGTTTGTAGAATTAATACATACTTGAAGAGCATATATTATGGTTATCCCCAATCATCTATCATAATTAAACATGGTTGTCTTGATGCATTTCAACAACCAAGAATATTGGGATCATACATATATAATCGCATTATAATCCAATATAAAATTTGTGCTACAGATTGAAAATCTGATAAGGCCATGCATATTGTCAACAGTTGGAAGCTTATTTCGCAGAAATTAACTGAATCCTTTCTAGATTAGAGAGAATACTAAGGAACCATTCAAAATACACTTGTCCCCGCACAACTATATAATGGTACGAGTAATGCTACAATTATCATTATTATATCCCAACTACTATTCCAGGTGATTTTGTCGATTGGTTGATCACATTTTGTCGATTGGTTGATCGCAAGGAGTAACAAGTAATTTTAGTAGTAATGAAATTTCGAATGTACCATTACATGGGTGACTGCCACCTCACTTGTGTATCACAAAGTGACCAGGTAGCCTCAAAATCCCTTCTCTGCTGGCACCACAGTCTTCAAAGACTTGGGTCCCACCGTTGCTCTCTTTCTGAAGCCTCTGCCTCTCCCTATTTTTGGCTGCCAAGGTTCCCCTTTTGTAGCCAATTAAGTTTCTGCCTTTCCCAATTTTTGATGCCAAACTTCCCCTGACTCCTTCCCATTTGCTATCAATTTTACCCGCCATGTGTCATCAATTTAGATAGAACTAAAATACAATAAAAATTAGTTTATTATGTTCAATTAATTTACCTGTTTGATTTTAAAGGAAACAAATTCAAAAAGTTTGATTTTTAATCATGTTCAAATTATTTCAATTTACCTGTTTCATTCTAAAGAGAAACAAATTCAAAAAGTTTGATTTTTAATCACGTTCAAAGTGTTTCATTTTACAAAGCGACCAAACCCATACAATTTTTTTTTCTTGATTAAGTTAAAAGAAATAATGGTGGAAGGTTGATTGAAAAGCGGAAGCTAAAAGTTTGTTAAGATGGAAAACAAAGGTTTCTAAATAATATTAATTTTATTGAAAAAAAACTAGGGTTTTGAGACCCTTTTATAACAAACTTAAATGTTACGAATTTATCAAAATAGGCAAATCCAAAATATAATCTTATAATAAAATTCTCCTATCTCGAAATAAGAAAGGAAAAGAAAACGTAAACTAAATCCGAGTTGTAGACAAAAGGATAAAAATCCTAAATTAATTAGGAAAAATAGGAAAAAATCTTAAAATCTAAAAGCGAACACCTGTAGCCAAAGTTATGCTATCCAGAAAATACCCTACTCACAATACACAATATCCTACATCAGTCCCCCTCACTTAGAAAAGAATTCGTCCTCAAGTTGGGCTCGTAAAACTCATCATCAGGATGATATTCAAATAAATCAGATATATTGAAAATGTGAGAGATATTCTAATTGTCAGGTAACTGAAGGTGAGCTTCAATAGCAAGTGGTGTGTCATGCTGATTGTCATTGGACCCAATAAATTTTTTCTTAATTTTATAGGTTAGCAAGTAGTGGTATCGACCAACACCAAAATTTTTTTTGCCATTATTATTTGTCATTCGAGAGGATATCTATCATGATTGGTGCATCGAATTGCTCGATTCCTAGCCTAATAACACGTTTTGGATGACTATGTAATTATTTTTGTTATAAGCTATTTGCAACTTAAAAATTATTTTTAAACACTTACGTTTTACTAATATTTAATATAATTGAATAATCCATAATGTAATTTACTAATATTACATACAACTTAATATAGCAAAATAGACTTATATATTATTTTTGACAACCATCTACTAAAAATACAATAATCTTTCTTTTAATCTTATTAATTTCTCTCTACGTCTAATCTAGTACTAAAAAATTTACTTAAAATCAATAAAAATATTCTCAATTCCAAGCACAGGAGGCCTTATGGTATGGTGATAATTATTATTCATTATTGTGTTAATTTTTTCTACAACAATCAAATTAACGGTAGCCACAATAATAATAACAATAATAATAATAATAAATTACTTAAAATCCATAAATCTCAATTCCAAGCACTGAAGACCTTATGGAATGATGATTTCCTGTGTTATTTTTTTTTTTTACAATCAGAATAATGGTAGCGATAAAAACATTAAAAAAAAATTTTGCTGCTATTTCTCATGCATATCTCTTGCTAAAATGGAGACAACAGCTATGCTGCAATGACAAGAGTATTTATAATTGGAGAAGTATTTTTTTTTTTTTTGTCAATGAGTAATTATTATTTAATTATATAGGTGCGAAACCAATGTTATTTTGATATTTGGAGGGGTGTGTTAAGCAAAATTAATTTGTTTAAGGATGAGTTCCTTTTTGTATATAAATCTTTTGGTGTGGATATTTTCATCCCACAATTTTTTATAAAACCAACTCCACCTCCATAAAATAATTACAATAAATTCACATTATTTTATAAAATTACAATTTAATAACAAGTTTGAACAATTAATTAATTAAATCAGTCAAATAATTTTTTTCTTTTCTGACTTTGTTTTTAACAATCTTTAACTATTTAAGTTTTCTTTAAGATAAGTTTAATTTTTCTATATTGTATCCTTATAATGTAAATAACCAATTACTGTAAGAAATATATATATTATTGTAACAAATTGTTTAGGCATTTAGATTTATGTTTTATATAAAATTTATTAATTTTCAATACTCCACATGTCCTAATTATATCAGTTTCGTGGAATATTAATAATCATACTAATAAATTGCTACTTATTCATCATTAAAATATAAAATAATTTGGATAAAAAATCATTAAAGATAAAGTAAATTTTTAGACATTTTGGGAGGGTAAAATAGTTATATTAATTTATGTTGCATAGTCTAAAAAAAAAAAAAGAATATGGATTTAATAGATTAATTTTTTAAATTTCTTCTTAATTTGAATTTTCTTTAAAAAAAATAATTTGAACTTGTTGTAATAAAGTTCTGAAAAATGAGGTGAGTTCATAAAATTTGTGGTGGAAATATCATCACCCTAAATACTTTTTTTATTTCACTTTATTTTTTGATGATAATATTTTTTGAGTTGTATGTGTTTATATGATCTAAACCAGTGTGTCTATATATTGGATTTGGTTTTACTTGTGTATGAAAAGTATTGATAGCAATTGGCCAAATGGTGGCTCAAACAAATTTCAGGAAGGCAAAAATTTTCACTTGGGCATAATAAAAATGTAAATACAAACACAGAAAACAAAGTAGAATCTTAGTCTAGAAATAATAGTAAATGTATTAAATCTAAGAAAATTATCGATCATCACCCAAAATTTCACTAATATTTAAAAATTTCCAAAAAATTGAATTTATTCAGCAATTCACCCAAAGTTTTGAGTTTTTTAAACATTGATGAAATTTCAAGTAAATAATTGATAAAAATATTTAAATCTAAGACAATATAAAATGATACATAACGTTTACCGATTTTAATAGCAATAATAATCAATATGACCGACCATATAATAGGGTTCCCCTCGTATACTTCCATTAATTCTCAATCTTTAACATGCTTCCCATTTGCTATCAATTTTACCTGTCAAGTTAAAATAAATGTATCTGAGGTTGTTGCGGAATTGTTTGATAATATGCCTTAATGAAGGCATTGGCGGGAACTCATGAATCCTTTGAATTAATCAAGCCAGTCGTTGGAAGGTTAAAAGCATCAAAGGTGAGGATTGGAATATTGGATGGTAATCAAGCTGAAGGAGCAAGATATCACAGCTAGTCAGGGACAAGACTGAGCAGCTAGAGACAAGAAGACAAATTGCAGTGTCAGGTTGTTATAACAATCTTTGCAATGTCTTGTGATATATTGATAGCCACTGATTCTAGGTCTTGATCTAACTCAAGTATGAGAACCTTACACAATATAAAGCATTATAATGCAATGAATTCTTTAGCTTGAAAAAATTAATAATAAGTTCTTTATTTTTATTGCTTGTGAGTTGTGTGAAAACTATTAGCCTCTTTTCTTTTTTCTCGCCATGTGTCATCATTTTAGATAGAACTAAAATACAATAAAAAATATTTTTATTAAGTTCAATTAATTGACCTGTTAGATTTTAAAGAGAAAACAAAACCCAAAAATTTTGATTTTTTATCAAGTTCAAACTATTTTATTTTGCAACGCAACCAAACGTTATAATTCTTTTTTTTTTCTTTTGATTAAGTTATAAGAAATAATGGTTATATCATGAAATGAGAGGATGATATAGCAGGTGGCTAGGCGACAGCTCTGATAAGGATCAGGAGCTTGAGAGAAGAGAGCAGAGGCCAAATAGAACGTATTTTTTTTTTATTTGCCACGTCAAGTCAAATTTACTTCAATGATATTTATGGGAACTGATTCAAAATATGTATGTTTAGACTAGAAATTAAATGGGAAGTTGATTCTTTGTAGCTTTTTAAAATAATGTTTAATGTTTATGATTTTCTTTTAAATTCAACTAAATTACAACAATTCCATAGAAATAAATTAAAAAAATAAGAGAGAGAGAGAAATACGGTGGCGTACTGATAATAATACATTTGATGATTACATGCTATCCTTAAAATTTTGTCTCCAATAAGAAAAAGTCCTTGCTTGATCAATCCCTTACTTGGATACAATACTAACACTCAGGAAAAAATGAAAAAGAGATTTTGGGATTGGAGAAAAACATAGAAATCCTGAAATTAAATTAATCCTTTCTAGTGTAGGGAGAATAATAAGGTGCAAGTTTTTTTTATAGTGCTACAATTATCATTATTGGTTGATCAAAAGAAGTAACGAGTAATTTTAGTAGTAAATAAATTTACTATTACATGGGTGAGTGCTAACCCGGCTAGTCTCAAAATACTTTCTCTGCTGGCACGACAGGTTGCAATTGCTTGGATCCTATTTTTGCTCCATGTACCTCTATTTATTAAGCCTCTACCTCTCCCCAGTGTAGGCTACCAAGCTGCTCCTTTTATGGCCAATTAAGCCTCTGCCTCTCCCGATTTTTGCTGCCAAGCTTCCCCTTTTATTAGCCAATTGTTTGGCAAGCACAAGAAATTTTAAAAGAGGTGGTGTGCTATGCAAGACTCCTTTGAGGATTCGAGGTCATTTTACAAAATATTATGTGTATAAATATTTATTTATTTTTTGCCCATTTTATTATTTGATGATAAGATTTATTTTACGGTAATATGTGTTTACATGATCTAAACAAGTTTGTCTACTTATTAGATTTCATTTTACTCGTTTATGAAAAGTATTGATAGTAATTTGTCAAATGGTGGAGTAAACAAATTTCAGGAAAGCAAAAATTTTCACTATGGCATAATAAAAATGTAAATACAAACGCTGAAAATTAAGTAGAATCTTAATCGAGAAATAATAGTAAATGTATTAAATGTAGGAAAATTATCAATCATCCACTTAAAATTTCAATAAAAATTGAAAACATTTCCAAAAAAGTAAATTCTACTCTTTCCTATGCAATTAGACAACTCCTTGTACATATTATTGTCATCGCTAATCATCTAACATCATTAAAGATCTTTTCAGAAAAAAAAAATGGTTATTAGGTCATTAAAGATGGTTTTCTTGAAGCATTTCAACAACCAAGACTATTGGGATCATATATGTATAATTGCATTAATCCAATATAAAATGTTGAGTAATGATATATATCCTAGATTTTTTTACTTTGAATAGGTATCCCATATGATGTGGCATTCATTATTTGGTTGAAAGAATCAAAGTTAATTAATTATATTATCTTACCAACCAATTGATTAATACAACATCATTTGTGATGGTTATTTAGAATAAAAAATTTATAATATCTAGCATTATTGTAAAATATTTGCTACAGCTTGAAAATCTGATAGGGCCATGCCTATCCACATAGCTCCACCCTGATATTGTCATCGGTTGGAAGCTTATTTCGAAAAAAATTAAATCAATTCTTTCTTAATTAGCAAGAACATTAAGGAACCAAAGTTTATTGCCAGGAGCTCAAACAGATTTCACAAAAAGTCCCCCACAACTACATAATACTACGAGTAATGCAACAATTATCACTATTATATGCCTACGACTATCTCAGGTGATATTTTTCTTTTGGTTGAGCAGAAGGAGTAATGAGTAATTTTACTAGTAAAGAAATTTGAAATTTACTAATACATGGGTGAGTGCCCCAAAACCCCTTTTCTGCTAGTACCACAGTCCCTAAAGGCTTGGATCCCACTTTTGGTACATGTGCCTCTGCCTCTCCCCATTTTTGGATGCCTAGCTTCCCCTTTTATAGCCAATTTTAGCCTCTGCCTTTCTCCATTTTTGCTGCCAAGCTTCCACATTTATTAGCCATTTGTTTGGCGGCCACGTGAAATTTTATAAGAGATGGTGGGTGATGCAAGACTCCTCTAAGGACTAATTCCCATTTGCAATCAATTTTGCCCACCATTTATCATCATTATAGATAGAACTAAAATGCAATAAAACATAATTTTATTAAGTTCAATTAATTAACCTGTTTGATTCTAAAGAGAAACAAAACCCAAAAACTTTGACTTTTTTTTTTCAAGTTTAAACGGTTTTATTTTACAACACAACCAAACCCATATAATTCTTTTTTTTTTAATTAAGTTAAAAGAAACAGTGGTGGAAGTTGTTTTTTTTTTTTAATTACGCACACTGGGTTATATGACTTCATGAAATGAGAGGATGATTTAGCAGTGACTAGCTAGGAGCCAGGAGATAGGAACTTGATAGAAGAAAGCAAAAGCCAAATGGAATGCACCTTTTTTTTTCCATTTGACGTGTCAAATCATAATTTTCTTTTTCACTAAAATTTGTCGGATTTGATTCAGAATATATTTTTTTTAATAGGAAGATTATATATTTTTGGAACACCTGGATATTAAATGGGAAGTTGATCTTGACTCTATAGCTCTTTAAAATAGTGTTCGATATTAGTTGATTTTTTTTTAAAAAAAAAATCAACTAAATTACCACATTTTTATCCCCGAAAAATAGAATTAAAAAAATACAAAAAATTTATCTTTATCTTTCGTTGTTATTTAAGGTTACTCTTCCTCTTCATTCACACCATTGGCATATCATTTCTCTTTCATCAAATGGCCATTTCATTTCTCTTTCATCAAATGCCACTGAGATAATTTGTATTTTTCTGTTTCTCCTTTGTTTTCTTGGGGCATGGGCAAGAGTTCTTGTTCCATACTATGCATTTTTTCTTAAGGGGCATGTCATTCCACTGGCTACCGAGGGTGTTGTGAGCAGCTGTTGGAACATTTCATGTTAGAAATGAAGTAACTAGATATTGCTTGACGTTAAAGTTCACTTTGCTTCAAGTTTTTATACACTTCTTCGTGGAACCAAATGATGTGTGGGTTCAAGCATTTGCAATATTCTCAGTAGGAGCCATCTTTGGAATCAGAGGTCTTGGTCATCGGATGCAAAGGAAAGCTACTGGAGAAGATGATCGTGCTAAACGAGAAGCAGTTCAAGAAATAGAAGACAGGATACGAGAATTGATGAAGTTTATAATTTTTAACTATTTTACTGCCTTTTACATTACATTAATTTCTATTATTTTGAATTTTAAGTGTATTAGAATTAAAAAAAAAATATCATAACACTGATGAAATTGTTAAAATTCTTAAAACTGATGAAAGCCAATATAATATTCTGATTCTGTTATGTTTAGCAGTTCCTTTTGTCATTGGCCATATTCCGCTTTATTGGGATCGAGTGTTGCAATTCTTGATACTTCAGAAAACTATTTTAATGAAAGCACAATCAAATTATGTTGGTCACTCTCAGGAGTATAGTGTTAGTGCTCGTTTAAGTATACATGTTACGTTCACTTTTAATATACATAAATTTTAATTATAGAATTTCTAGATTCTTCTTCAAATAAAGTTTTGAAATTTCATATTATTTATTTAATTAGTTAGATTTTCTATAAGTTGGGATCTTCTTAAAATGTGGAACTATAGGCAATCACCTAATTTGTATAGTGGTAGAGCTGGCTCTATATAACATATATGTTTTATTTTTTTTATCATCAAATGGGCACTCAGATAGTTATGACTATGTGTTTATTCTTTGTTTTTTGGTGGCATGTTTAATAGTTCCTTTCTCAATACGTTCATAAGGAATTTCTTATACCACCAGTTTCAATGCTTTTTATGAGCTTGTTAACACTCGCTAGAACATTTATTATTAGAATGGAAAGAATCAAATATGACATGGCTTTAAGGTTTACTTATGTTGAAATTTTTATGCATTTTTTTGTGTAAACAAATGATGTGTGGGTTGAAGTATTCGCTATATTCTGAGTAGGAGCTTCTCCAATTGATACTCCATTAGCAATACACTTCTTCGTGGAACCAAATGATGTGTGGGTTCAAGCATTTGCAATATTCTCAGTAGGAGCCATCTTTGGAATCAGAGGTCTTGGTCATCGGATGCAAAGGAAAGCTACTGGAGAAGATGATCGTGCTAAACGAGAAGCAGTTCAAGAAATAGAAGACAGGATACGAGAATTGATGAAGTTTATAATTTTTAACTATTTTACTGCCTTTTACATTACATTAATTTCTATTATTTTGAATTTTAAGTGTATTAGAATTAAAAAAAAAATATCATAACACTGATGAAATTGTTAAAATTCTTAAAACTGATGAAAGCCAATATAATATTCTGATTCTGTTATGTTTAGCAGTTCCTTTTGTCATTGGCCATATTCCGCTTTATTGGGATCGAGTGTTGCAATTCTTGATACTTCAGAAAACTATTTTAATGAAAGCACAATCAAATTATGTTGGTCACTCTCAGGAGTATAGTGTTAGTGCTCGTTTAAGTATACATGTTACGTTCACTTTTAATATACGTAAATTTCAATTATAGAATTTCTAGATTCTTCTTTAAATAAAGTTTTTGAAATTTCATATTATTTATTTAATTAGTTAGATTTTCTATAAGTTGGGATCTTCTTAAAATGTGGAACGATAGGCAATCACCTAATTTGTATAGTGGTAGAGCTGGCTCTATATAACATATCTGTTTTATTTCTTTTATCATCAAATGGGCACTCAGATAGTTATGACTATGTGTTTATTCTTTGTTTTTTGGTGGCATGTTTAATAGTTTACTTTCTCAATACTTTCATAAGGAATTTCTTATACCACCAGTTTCAATGCTTTTTATGAGCTTGTTAACACTCGCTAGAACATTTATTATTAGAATGGAAAGAATCAAATATGACATGGCTTTAAGGTTTACTTATGTTGAAATTTTTATGCATTTTTTTGTGTAAACAAATGATGTGTGGGTTGAAGTATTCGTTATATTCTGTGTATGAGCTTCTCCAATTAATACTCCATTAGCAATACCAACACCTTCTCCAACAACTTATTTTATTTCTTTTGTATCTAACAACCAAAGCCTTTGATTTAGGAGTGGTGCTAATGGATGAGTTATCGGAGAAGAAGGTCCTACAGAGAATATCGCAAATACTTCAACCTACACGTCATTCGTTTTAAAAAAAAATGTATAAAAATTTGAAGGCAGTGAACCTCTAAAGTCATAGCATATATAATTCCTTCCATTCTAATATGAAATGTTCCGGTGAATATTAACATGCTCACAAGAAACATGGAAAGTTGTGGTATGAGAAACCCCTTAAGAATGCCACATTTTTCAACACAAAAAAAAAAAAGAGAAAATCTTAAACATGCAAAAAAAAAAAGACCAAATTTATAAGAGTGGAGGAATATCCACTGTTGTGAAATTCTCAGATAAAAAACTTCCAGAATTGGTGGAATATCTAGTTGCAAAATGTTCATAACTGCTGGGTAGGAACAATATCATTTCGTTTGAGAAGTAGTGAAAGATGAAAATGTAGATTTATAGAAAAATCACACTAATAAGAACCTAGTGAATGTTTTGATCAAGCCAATCAATAGTGACAAGTTTGTATGGAGCAAATCCTTTAGTGGCAAATCCTTTTGTGGCCTACCAACAATGTAAGTGACATGACAATGACGAAGCAGAAAAGATCGCTATGGAGATTGATTGATTCTCAATTAAATCTTAAAGTGAGAGAATGTTAAAGTTAGCACCGAATTGATGCTTGACTTTGACATTTTAAGCACCAAATTCGGTTCTTAGCTAATGGTGTAAATTGTTGAATTTTTTGCCATAAATATTGGCCGTAATTGCCGATTTTTGACAATTATTTTGCCTATAAATTTGAGTATGATGAAAGAGCCGAACAATCCAATTTTGAGTGTTTTATGAGAAGAATTTCTTTAGCACTTTAGAGAACTAAAGTGTTATTTGAGTGATTTGAGAGTTTGATGTATTAGTATTTTGAGTAATAAGATAAAATATTATAATATTTAAAATTTTATTTCATAAATAAGATATATTTTTTTTTTGCCTTTACTTACAGACATAAGTTAAAAGTTAAATCACATAATTTTATGATATTTTCTTGTGTGCTTGTTCTTATTTTTTAAAGTATGATCCCACTGCACCATCTATTCAGCGACACCATGGATAGCAACTCGAAACTTATAACATATGCACTTTAATATATTTAAATTAAGTGTGTTAATTTATGTTTGTCTTTGATTTCAATTATTAAAATAGAAAGAAATTTGATGCGATTGGATTATTCACGGAATAATTGGTTATGATCGTAAAATTCGACACATTTAAATTATTAATCGTGCTTGAAAATTTTATATGTCGTCACTACACGGAATTCCGTCGAATTGAACTTGAATGATTGGCCGTGTGTCAGATTTATTTTAAATATTGGGCCTGAAATTATTTTAATCTGAAAAAAAAAGAGCTAATTACCCGTCGGTTTCTTGCGATTCCAACCACATCTCTGGTCAAGGTGGACATCGATCGGTTTGGCCACCCGACCTGACCTGTGGAATTGACTTTCTGGTTTCTCGCGATTTCAGCCACATCTCTGGTCAAGGTGGACATCGATCGCAAGCTTGAGACCGGCCAACAATTTCTACCCAACCCCGTCGTCGGAATCAACCTTGAACGCAGTCGATCGCGCTCCAAAACTGCGACCCAACCCGGCCGTTTCTTCTAACTCCGGCCACCTCACTGGACGAGCTTGGTATCAAAATGAAGCCCGGAGGCTGGCCAACACATCCATGCCGTCACCACAGCCCAGAAATGTCGGGAACACCGGCAATCGAAGGCGTGAAATTTGCTCAAAAACCTGGTTGCTCCACCGGCTGGGATCAACTCCCCTCGTTCCCTGCATCCATTTCCGACCATCCTAAGTCGCCGGTGACAACTCAGACTCACCGCCGGTACCATTGACCGTAGGGGCGTTTCGGTAAATTTGCACATCACGGGTAGTTTTGTAAATTCGTACTTTGGGTTTATTTTTGTAATTTGAATGAGGACAATTTGGTAAATTTGAATTCTTACGGTAATATTGGTAATGTAAGTTTTCAGGACAATTGGTAAATTCGCACTACCGGGGGTAAATTAGAAATTTTGGACTTTATGGATATTTTTATAATTTTTGAGATTGCTGGTAAATTAGAAAATTATGATTATGTGGATAACTTAGTAATTTTATATCTTGAGGATAAATGTGTAATTATGAAATTGAGGATATTTTAGTAAATTATGGAATTGAGGATAGTCTATGATTTTGAGGATATTTTGGTAATTCAATGATTAGGAGGATATTTCAATAATTTATAGATATAGGGGCATTTTAATAATTCATGGATACAGAAAATTGTACATTCTGGATAAAATATTATTATGGACTATGTTGCATAAGATTTATAATATACCGCAATTTATAGGAATTGATTATGCTATTAAATTGATTTAGGAGGAAATGCGAATAAAATTCAAACTATTGGCATTGACCATACTGAGGTTGAACATCGTCACTGTAAATAGAATATACAAACTTATTTTTATAATGGATTGTGATAATATTGTATGATTTGTGAAATTATTATTTTTAATTGTTCTGATTGTGTGAATTTCTTGAGATGGATGTTATGCACATATGTATTGTATTATTTAAATGTGTAAAGTTTGATTATGTATCGTATTAACCTTGATTGAGCATGGTAATATTTTAAGAATAAGGGACGCATGATTAAAAAGGGATACATGATTCTAAGTATGATTATAATGTGTATGTACATGTGTGTATAAGTTGTGGAAATCATGAAACAAGTACCTGTGCCCTCTAGATATAGTGATATAGAGATGATATGAGATATAAGGCTTTTGAGATCCGTGTGAACACACGTAGAGATTTTGGGCCATGTATTTCGGCACTTTTGCCTTTTGGGGTACATGCATGCAGTGAGATGATAACAGTGATACAGATATAGTGATACAATGGATATGAGATATAAGGCTTTTGGGGCACGTTTGAGTATACACAGAGGTTTTGGGTCATGTACTTAGGCGTTTTTGTCTTTTGGGGACTAGATTATGCATGCATAGATATGAGATAACCTGTGTAGTTCGGACATGATGTTGCCCAGATAGCGCATCATTGCATCGTCCATAGAGAGCCGCGTATGAGATATGATGAGATATAACCCATGTAGTCTAGACATAATGTTGCTCAGATAGATGCACCATTTGGTATGAGATATGATCATGAGATATAAGATGATACGGCCCCGTCTATCCGTAAAACTTCGGACACGATGTTGCTTAGATAACACATCATTGCACTATCCGTAGAGGTCCGGGTAGGATGAGATTATTTCATTGGGTACTTGTCTAGTGATTGTTTCATAGTTCAATTTATGAATTTAAGATGTGGAATAATATTTTAATCCTGAACAGTATTACATATGTTGGTTATAAGGGTATGATGAGATTTTTTTCCTTGAGTAATTATTTAATGATAGTTTCAGAGTTTAGTATTATGATATGATATCTTGAATTTTTGCAGTATTGCATGTTATGTTTATGTCAGTGCATAATCTAGATTTTGTATGAATTATTATATCCCTTATGATTGATGGATGAAATTATTTATTGAAAGTTATAATTATTTTGAAATGATATTATTTTTTAAAAATAACTATTCATTCACTGAGATCACTAAATTTTATTCTCATTCCGCTTTTATTATATTGCTCTCCCACAGGAGATTCGCAGGTATAACACTCGACCTAGCAAGGATAGATATTTAAATTATGGCCACATGATGGTGCTAGGAGTTGTAGATGATTTTATTATGAAATTTGGGATTGAAAAAGTTTTATCGTGATTAAGATTAAATTATTGTATTCTTGATATTGGATAATTGGACAATACATTGTCATGGTGATTGAGGAGTTGTGTTGTTGGAGTTGTTGGATAATGAATCATTTGGGGAGTGTTTGTTTTATAAATTTGTATATTGGCAACATTATAATTATAACAGAGATTCTGCCGAGTTTTAGGTAAAAATCTGAATAATAAGTTTATTTATATCGAGTTAGTCGTAATTCAGATACATTTATCCTTGAGAATGTCGTTTCAGAACTTCATGTCACTTTCACCGCCAAGAATCTTGTCCGTCTCAATCAAATGGAATAGATCTCCACATATATCATATGGCATGATCTTTCTATACTTGGTTTCTAACCTTCGCCGGTTTATACACTATCCATTAGATCCATTCATTCTACAGTAAAATCTGCATGTTTTTATTTAATTTTTTTAAAATTACGCACTGTCCATTATATCGATTCTCTTTTGACACAAGGACTGGCAAAAGTAATCCAAAAACCTACGTGTTCAGTGAAAGAGAAATTATGCACCATATTTTATCCAATTTTTTATTTGTGTTTGTATAATCAGAAAGTTTTTTATTGTTACTTTTTGCCGTCGAATTTCGAAGAATTATGGAACTAGTGAAATTGAAATCGAAATTTCTAATGGGAAACTGATCTCCTAAAATATAATGTACATAATATTTGGAATCACTCAAAACGGGCTTCTAACATTTTAAAAATATTCATCTATTTGATTAAGCACCTATTTGATTTTACAGTCTGACTTTGATATCTCTTTCATTCAACTATTATCCCAGTATTTTGGATCATGATTTTGCATGAATGATTAACGATTAGTAAATTAAAAAATAAAAATAATTAAACTATGTTCATACATTATCACTGAACAACACAGGATATAGCGTGAGAACTTTCAACATATATTTCAGTCTCAAGCGCTATGTGGCATTAATTTATCTATTGAATGGTAGTCAGAATAAAGTAATAAATAATTTTGCAAATAATGAAATTAATCACTCAATAGATGATTCACTGTCACATAATATTTTGGGACTGAAATAACATTTGTGATTGAAATATTGAAGTAATAATTGGAAATTATAGTGATAGAGATGTAAAAGCTTGGTACTTCAAACATTTTGCGGTGGGGAAATTACAGCTAATAGACTGGAGTACAAGGAAATCATTGCAAATGCTAAAATGTTCACAATTTGTCAAACACCTGTTATTTTTCAAGACTAGAATTAGCTATATCAATGATAAGTAAAAAGACATTGGTATGAGCTTGCATTCTTTCTTTAAAATCTTCATCTTCTAAAAAAACTGAAAAAAAAAATAAAAAAAACTAATAACATAAAAAATAATAAGTTTGGTCTTTTACACTAGTAACAATCTTTATCATTTTAGATTAAGTGAGTTACTTCCATGAGAGACTAGATATGCCTTTACCAGCAAAGGATGATGTATCCTACAAGTAATTGGAAAAGAGCCTGTGAATACCGTCACAATGAGCAGCAGGGAGCTTGGACACAGTCAAGCCATATGTAGGTATGGCCCGAGCCATCGCCTTGCTCGATATCCCTTCCCTACAAGAAAGTAATTTTGTTTTGGGTGTACAATTTGTTGTTTTCCTGCGCCAGAGCTCGGCCGAGGGCTTTCAACAAGTCCGATCGGTGGGGAAGTTGATGGTTAAAAGATTGATTTAGCTTCATCAATTGTTCCCCGCAAAAGACCAAACTGTCATATGCAAAGAATAAATGTGAAATTGATGGCACGTAGAGACCAAATTTATTGGCATGAATAAGATTTCCACTCCTCCAAGCTCTTGAACAAATGCACCCAAGTAAAGCTTCGGGCACGATGGGAAGTAGATATATATAAATGCTTAGCTATGGTGATTGTGCTACTTGAATCAAACACCCTATAACAAAGTATCGATTATAGGCCAATTAGCCTTTGCAATGTTATGTACAAAATCATTGTAAAGGATACCGCCAACATATTAAATAAGATGCAAGTAAGCAGGAAGTGAGGGCCATATTGATTCAATTTAATGGGTTTGATCGAGTGAGTGCTTGTGAGCGACGCACCATATGGCGGTTTAAGCGACCGCGTTCACTTGATCGCTTCAATTAATTTAAAACTAGACAATAGCAAGGCCAATGATAAGTGTCGACTATAAGTTTTAAGGATGGAATATATGCTGAAAATGGGATTTTTAATCGGTGTATTTATTTGCTCGCCTACGGCCTCGGTTGTTAATAATGGTGTGAGACTCGAGATAAACTAATCCCACAAAGAGGCCACGAATTCTTTGGCTAATTAACAACATTTACTAGTCTCAGACAGAATTCAGTCATGCATATTGTTTGCGTAATATCGGGCAGGTCTCCTCGAGGCCCTACCAGCTCGAATAAAAATACCCCGAGGATAGCCTAGCTCGAGCAGAAGTCCCGACCACTGGCACGAAGACGACCTCACTAGACGTCAAAGCTGGTCAAGGTTGAGGAATTCAGAGCCATCCGACCTCCGAGCTCTCTTGCCTGCTCGAGGTCGTCTCTCCTGGTCAAATCTGGTCAAGGTCGAGCCCCGAGCAATCCCTTCCTGCTCGCAGAGATTAAGTCCCCGAGTACAACTGGGTTGCGCCAGTCATGGGATGAAAGGAATGTAAGACCCGGCCCAGGGCAGCCCGACCCGTTTTCTTAGAATCCTGGCCCACCTTTTAATGTCTAATCAGGACCCCACATGGTATGGTGGTGATACTATTGCCGATGGCCGGCACATGCCCCCACGGAGTCATCATTTCTAGCGCACATGCCCGACATGGTGATCTGGCCACGTGAACCGGGTTAAGGGGACAGCCGCATATTCCCAGGGAATATTACGCCAATCCCGGCTGTCAGAGGGACCCAGACACCTCAAGCGCGGGAATGGACGGTTGGGAGAGTAAGAGCGGGAAAAATGGAGTATAAAAGGAAACGAACGGGTACTTTACAAGGGTTGGAAAAATTCATTCACAAGGGTTACAAAAGCTTATACAGGTTCTTCTTCGGACTTTTCCTTACATTGATCCTCTGAATAACTCCATATTCATTCAAAAGGGGAGGGTGAAAAATATCCCTTTCATCTTTCCGGTCTCTCTCACTAAGGGAGATACCAAAAAGAACAACCCGATTACTGACTTGAGCGTTGGAGGGTTTTCGCCAGAACACGCCCGGCTACCCCTGACCCTATTTTCTGTGAGTATAGGTCCGGGAGATCTCCGTTCTGGAAAAGACAGTTGAACAGGAAGAAGGAGGCAATCCTGCTCGAGCTCGAGCTGTTTGAAGGTTCAAGGCACTGTTTGAAGGCATGCGGGAAAAACTGCATCAACACATATTTCTTGGATGGGCAATATAATATTGCCATGAATTCTTTGGCTAATCAGAGAGACACAGATACAAAGACTGCTCATGGTGAAAATTCAGAAAGTCTTCTAGAAAATGTGGTTAAATCATAAAAAGATTGTGGTGGCCGGACCGATTATAAAATAAATAAAGCATCATTGAAATTAGACCTTCACAAGGGATAACGCTCTGCATGATTTTAATCGCGCTAGGTTTCCCAAATTGCAGGGGATTAATTATTAATGCCATTAATAAAGAAGGGAAAGTAAAGTTAGAGGTAAACTCCTATTAGCTTGTTATTGAAGATTATTTTAGTCCTGGTAGGAATAGGATAACATATGTATATTTATATACATACTTCGTTTATATTAATCAAGCAAGAAGTATACATATAGGCCTGAATTTAATTAATTTGTCTCGTTTTATTATCATTCGGTAGATATGGGCAGCAACTCGCAACTTCATGCCGTTCTCTCCGCAAAGCTTTCTTTAGATAGAAATGTATATGAAAGTAAGTAAATTAATTAAATTAAGAATCTTATCCATCTCAATTGATATTTTGTAGATATTGAAATTTCTTTTCTTTTTATTAAAAACATAATTTAAAATTACGATTTACATCTGCATTTATACATGTATGTCTGCAGTTGATTTTGGTAGATTTTTTTCCCGTGCTATTACTATTTTGTTGGTGGCTATTCGTGTATGGCGTCGACACCCCGTCTCATTACTTTGACGGCCTTAACATGCTTCTTGACACTAATATTGACAGTTTCGTTTGAGTTATGGTGGAGGTGTCTGTTCAAATATTTTAGAAAGGTAGGTAAAAAGATTTATTATATATGGTAATTATTAAGGTTATGGCTTGAGAAGGAGATTAATTTGTTAATGTTATTTCTTTTAATTTATTTAATTATGTTCTGTATATTGTGTTTCAGGAGGCAGATTTAGAGAATATCATTCAATTTACTAAAACCCTACATTATTTTCAGGTATCTATTATCAATAATAATAGTACATATATATAATCGGTACGTCGACTTCAATCCAAGTAATCTCAAATTTAATTAAAATTGAGGATGTTGTTTGGGTAATCTAGGCAGGTCTCCTCGAGGCCCTTCTAGCTCAAATAAAATACCCCGAGGTCAGCCGAGCTCGAGCAAAAGTCCCGACCACTGGCACGAAGACGATTTCACTAGACGTCAAAGCTGGTCAAGGTCGAGGAATTCAGAGCCGTCCGAGCTCTGAGCTCTCTTGCCTGCTCTAGGTCATCAGGTCCGGCCAAGGCTGGACAAGGACGGGGAGCTCGAAGACTGATCGAGACCCGAACTCTCCTTTCTGCTCGCTGCAGTCAAGTTCTCGAGTACAACTGGGCTGCGCCAATCATAGGACAAATGGAATGTAAGACTCGGCTCGGGACAGTCCGACCCGTTTCCTCAAGATTCCACATACCTTTCGATCCCTGAACAGGGCCCCACAAGGGATGGTGGTGGTAATGTTGCCGATGGCCGGCACATGCCCCCACGGTGTCATCATTCCTTGCGCACATGCCCGACATGGTGATCTGGCCATGTGAACCGGGTTAAGGAGACAGCCGCGCATCCCCAGGGAATATTACGCCAATCTCGGCTGTTAGAGGATCCCAAACACCACTGACGCGGGAACGGATGCTCTCGGAGAGAAAAAGAGGGAAAAACAGAGAATAAAAGGAAATGGATGGGCAAGTTGCAGGGGTTCCAAAAATTCACACAGGTTCTCCCTATCCTTACTTCCCTTTATCCTGATTCTCCAAAAAACTCCATATTTATTCAAAAGAGAAAGGCAAAAAATTCCTTTTTTCATTCTTCTGGTCTCTCTAGCTAAGGGAGATACCAAAAATAACAACCCGATCATCGACTTAAGCGTCGGAGAATTTTCGCCGAACAACACCCGACGACCCCCGACATCGTTTCACGGAGTACAGTCCGAGAGACTTCGCTCGTGAAAAAGACGAGGAATAGGAAGAGGAGACAGCCCTGCTCAAGCTCGAGCTAGCCGCGAGCGTAAGATTCTAACACTGCTTTAAAAGACGCGGAAAACCGCGATCGACATTTTTGGCGCCGCCTGCGGGATCGACTCAAAAGCCTCGATTTCCCAACACGCTCGAGACACACAACGCAACGATGAGAGGAAACAGTCAAGGGGTGTGAGCTAGAGGAATCGGTGACTTTGAGAGAAGTGGCCAACGAGGCTCGTAATAGGGAGATCCAAGACAGAATGGATCGTATGGAGAAATAAATGGAGACTCTGACCTCCATACTGCAAGAACTCAGGGACGGACAGAGGAAAGCATGTAATGACGTCCCTGAATCCAGCCGTGGGAATGCTCCCATTCGGGAGAATGTGGAGATGAAGCCCAAAGACCTAGGGCACCAAACATTGAATTGAGGGAGGAGACAAATATGGAGGAAAGGGGGTTTCGTTAGCACTTGCAGGATACAGCCCCAACCTCCCGTGCGGAGGAACTGGAGGGGGAGGTGCGTAGGTTGGCACAAGTTGTAGAGGATCTTCGGGGGAACGAAAAGAGCCCAAGCTGGCGAATAATGCTGGACAATGAATCCCCGCTCTCAACGGAGATCATGGGTGTCACGATCCCACGTGACTTTTGCTTCCCAGATCTGAAATTTTTGGGAAAAAGCGATCCGCTGGTGCATATAGAGCGGTTTAATGACATGACAGGAGTGCATGGTCTGTTGGCAGCACAGAGGTGCAGGGCGTTCCCGCTCACTCTTGAGGGAAGGGCAAGAGAATGGTATCGCAAGCTCCCACGGGGAAGCATCTTGAGCTTTGAACAGATGTGTAGGGAGTTTGCAGAGCAATTTCAGGGCGCAGTGACCCCTGAGGATGATATGATGGAGTCGCCGAGTAAGGCGTAGGGAGGGAGAGTCCCTCCGGAGTTTGTCAAAAGATACCATAGATCGGTCCTAGATCTTGGCGCGCTTAATCATCCCCAAGCGCTGAGAGGACTGAAGGATGGAGTCCGGATGGGGAGACCATGGTATAATTTGTGGAGTCCTTCGATCCGTTCATATTCGGACGCATATGAGTAGGTAAAACTGGATATGGTAATTGAAGAGGAGAAGGTTGCAAAGCTGAGAAGTGAGCAGGTCAATGGAGCAAAGAGGAAAGAGAAAGGAGGTCCTGCCAGAGGATCACAAGCTTCAAAAGCAGCAAAGGACCGGGCTGTCCAGTACAACCCTTACCAGAGAGCTCCCCCACCGAGGATGGATCCCCTGCCACCTTACAGATCTCCAGGTTGGGATCACAGGGAGTATAGGCGTCATGACGACCACACATCCCGCAATCAGCCACCAAGCAAACCTGAGATGAACCACAACAGAGCAGATCGCCTATTGCCACCCCCACCGAGAAGTTTCCCAAGGGATCGGGCGATACAGGTGGTGGAGTACAGCCCCGCTTACGGGCATACACGAGGTTGAAGGTATCTCTCGAAGAGATACTTCAAGTGGCTGAGGAGCGAGACTACTGAGCCCTCCAACGCCAGTGGCCAAGTCAGCTGGCAAACGGGACAAGGGGCGGTTCTGCCGTTTCCATGGTGACCACGGCCATTTCACATCACAAGGCCGTGATTTGAAGAGCCAGTGGAGGATCCGGTTAGGAATCCAGTACTTGGATGAGTTTATCAAGGAGGGCATCCGGTGGTCGAGCAGAGCACTCAAAGAAGATGACCGAGCTTACTGAAATAGACAAGGAACCACCGTCAACGAGGGTGATCTCGTGAGGGCCCACGATGGCAGGAAGTTTAAATAGGGCTCAGAAAAATTACTGCAGATATGCCGTTGCCAGGCGGGAGGTCCTATTCACTGCCCCCGCTGCCAAAAAGGCCAAGGTTCGGCAGGTGCCAATTATGTGGACGAAGGAGGACGAGGATGGGGTGTTGTACCCTCACGAGGATGCCCTGGTTGTAAAAGCCAACATAGCAAACAGGGAAGTTGACCGAATACTGGTTGACTCGGGATGCTCAGTGGATATTCTCTTCAAATCCACACTCGAGGATTTGGGAATAACAGGCGCGAGCCTCGAGCAGACAAGCACTTCCTTGAAAGGATTCGGGGGAGGAAAGCTAATACCTTTGGGAGTCATCAGTCGGCAAGAACTATGGGCTCCGAGGCCTTTGAAAAAACATGATGCTAGATTTCGTGGTGGTAGATGAAGCCACCGATACTAGGCAATTCTAGGGAGGCCGCTTATGAGGATCAGCCAAGCGTGCTATCCACCCATTACTTAGCACTAAAGTATCGAGTAAATGGGGCTATAGGGGTCGTGAAAGGCAGCCAGAGGGTGGCGAGGATTTGCTATGCTGTAGCGGCCAAAGAAACCATGCAGATAACCTCGCTGGACTCGAGAGGGGAATCAAGGAATGGAAGGCAAGAGCCGGCTGAGAAGTTGGAGGAGGTCGAGGTGAAAGCAGACGACCCCGAGAAGAAAATTCGGATCGGCTCGGGCATTAGCGAGCAGTTGAAGGAAAAGTTAGAGTGTCTGCGAGCGCACGCGGATGTGTTCGCATGGACGCATAAGGATATGCCTGGGATTGACCCAGAAGTGGCATGTCACAGGTTGGCAATACGGAGAGATGCTAAGCCAGTGAGGCAGAAAAGGAGCTGCGTCAACCAGGAGAGATATGAAGCCATCAACTACGAGGTGGAAAAACTGCTGAAAGCGGGATTCATAAGGGAGGTCTCCTACCCCGAATGGATCTAGAATGTGGTGTTGGTGAAGAAGGCAAGTGGGAAATGGAGAATGTGTGTGACTTCACAGATGTGAACAAGGCCTGCCCAAAAGATAGCTTTCCGCTACCAAAGATAGACCAACCGGTTGATTCTACTGCAGGCACGAGTCGCTTAGTTTTATGGATGCATTCTCGGGATATAACCAAATTCCATACACCGATCAAATGAGGAGTGCATGACCTTCATCACTAATCGGGTCAGATCGCTACAAGGTCATGCCTTCCTGTCTGAAGAATGCAGGGGCAACGTATTAGAGGCTGGTGAACAAGGTCTTCAAACCATTGATCGGTCGAACGATGGAGGTATATGTGTATGACATGATCACTAAGTCTAAAGACACGGAGGAGCATGTAAGACATTTAGAGGAGACCTTCGCACTCTTAAGAAAGTACCGGATGAAGCTAAACCCAGAGAAATGTGCTTTTGGAGTGGGTTCGGGAAAATTCTAAGGCTTCATGGTCAGTCAAAGAGGGATCGAGGCCAATCCAGAGAAGATAAGAGTAGTGGTGGAAATGAGGTCCCCCCGTAGCCTCAAGGAGATACAAAGTCTAACCGGCAAACTGGCATCCCTCAACAGGTTCGTATCTCGAGCCACGGATAAATGCCGAGTCTTCTTTCAGGAAATGAAGAAAGGCAGGAAGACAAAGTGGACGCCAGAATGCGAAGCGGCGTTCCAAGCAGTTGAAAGAATACTTGTTGAAAGCTCCGTTACTGTCGACACCTCGAGCAAGAGAGGTACTATTTCTATACTTAGCTGTGTCCCAATGGGCAACGAGTTCAGTTCTGGTAAGGGAGGAGTCAGGGGTACAGTACCCTGTTTATTACACGAGCAGAGCTTTGCTGGAAGCTGAGACTCGATATCCACTGATGGAGAAATGGGCACTGGCCCTGGTCACAGCAGCCCGAAAGCTGAGGCCTTATTTTCAGGCACATTCAGTAGTGGTTCTAACAAACCAGCCCCTCAGGCAAACTCTGTACAAGCCTGAGACTTCTGGAAGGTTGGTAAAATGGTCAGTGGAGCTAAGTGAGTTCGACATTAATTACCAACCCCGAGCAGCCATAAAAGTACAGTCTTTAGTTGACTTCATGGTCGAGTGCACTGCAAGGGATGAGGAGACAGAGAGCGAGCCCCCACCAGATTCCCAGGCCTCAACCAATACATGGATAGTCACAGTAGATAGATCTTGTGGAAATCAGGGGGCAGAGGCAGGAGTTGTGCTCCTAAGTCCTGAAGGGATAGAGATGCAATACGCTGTGAAATTAGAATTTGAAGTTACCAACAATCAGGCCGAGTACGAAGCTGTAATAGCGGGATTGAAGCTTGCCTCGGTAGTAAAAGCAGAAGAGGTAAAGCTTCGAACAGACTCGCAGCTGGTAACAAACCACCTCGACGAGAGCTTCTAGGTGAAGGGGGAGAAGATGGAGGCCTACTTTCGGAAGGTGAAGTAGCTAATGGGAGTTTCGAGCTAGCGAGGTGAAACAAATCCCAAGGGGAAAGAATTTTTGAGCTGATATGATAGCTCGCATGGCAGCCGCGATCGGACTCTAAGTTACCAAAGTCTATCCCTTTGGAAATAAAGACCTGCTCGAGCATCGAGCAGGAGGACGAGGTGATGAGCTTATCGACGAGCAACACCTGGATGGAGCCGATCGTTTCTTACCTCACGAAAAGGATAGTGCCGGCCGATAAGAAGCAAGCAAGGAAGTTGAAATGCAAAGTGGCCAGGTACACTCTCATCGACGGGGACTTATATAGACGGGGGTACACTCTCCCCTTGTTGCGGTGCTTAGACCAGGAGGAGGCTGATTATATCCTCCGAGAGATACACGAAAGTATCTGCGGAAATCATTCTGGCGCGAGGTTCTTGGCTTTCAAGGCCTTGAGGCAAGGATACTTTTGGCCCCGCATGCACCAAGATGCTCAGGAGAAGACTAGGAGTTGCAAAAGTTGCCAGAGTTTTGCCGACTACCTAACTCAGCCTCCGAAGAACCTTACGGTGATGAACTCACCATGGGCGTTTGCTCAATGAGGAATTGACTTGATCGGGCCACTGCCAAAGGGGAAAGCGTCTGCCACCCATGCCATAGTCGCAATCGATTATTTCACCAAATGGGTCGAAGTGGGAGCCTTGAGTAGCATTACGGAAGGTAAAACCACTGACTTCATTTGGAAGAATATGATTTGCAGGTATGAGATTCCTCATGCATTGGTCACAGACAATAGGAGATAGTTTGACAATGGCAAATTCAGAGACTTCTATCGAAATCTGGGGATAGAGTTGAAATTTTGCTCTCCCTCACACCTACAAGCCAATGGACAAGTAGAGGCCGCAAACAAAACCATAAAACGCCTCCTGAAGACCAGACTGGGCGAGGAAAAAGGAGCCTGGGTGGATGAGCTGCCTGGTGTCTTATGGGCTTACAGAACCACACACAAAACGGCCACTGGAGAGACCCCGTTCTATTTGGCGCTTGGGCACGAAGCAGTGGTTCCTGCTGAAATAGGAATGGGGACACATCGGACGGAACACTTCAATGAGGAGAAAAACAACGAGCAGATGTGCGCAGGTCTAGACTTGCTGGAGGAGAAGAGAGAAAGGGTCGCTGCTAAGATCGCAGAATATCAACAGAGAGTGGCTCGTTATTACAATCGAAATGTTCACATTCGCCGGTTCCAGGTGGGTGATTGGGCACTGAGAAGAGTCAACCAGAGCACGAAGGACCCAAGCCAAGGTGTGCTAGGACCAAATTGGGAAGGCCCTTATCGAGTCACTCAATTAGCAAGACCAGGAGCATACCGGCTAGCTCATCCGGATGGACGAGAAGTCAAGTGGCCGTGGAACGCACAACTCTTGATGAAATACTTTCAGTAAGTTTCCTTGTATTGTGGGTGTTAATGTAAGATTCCTTCCGAAAATGGGGATATGTAAAAACTCAAATGTGTGTAAGAGTATGAAAAGAATTTGTAATGTAAATTCAAACTGAAGCCAAGAAGAAGCTCACGAAGAACACTAAGGTCAGAAGTCCCAAATCCTAAGTCTTAGAGGGATGAGCCCAGCTGAGGCCAATCGCAGCCCGAGCGGTATACATAAAGACAAAGTCGAGGCCGAAGTCCCAAAGCCTAAGTCTTAGGCGGATCGGTGCCCAACGAGGCCAATTGCAGTCCGAGCGTAAGCTTATGAAGACAAAGCTGAGGCTAGAAGTCCCAAAGCATAAGTCTTAGGCGGGACTGTGCTCAGCGAGGCTAATTGCGAGCCCGAGCGTAAGCTCGTGAAGACAAAGCCGAGGTTGGAAGTCCGTCCCGCCTAAGTCTTAGGCGGGACTGTGCTCAACGAAGGCCAATTGCAGCCCGAGCGTAAGCTCATGAAGACAAAGCTGAGGCCAGAAGTCCCAAAGACTAAGTCTTAGGCAAGACAGTGCCCAGCAAGGCCAATTGCAGGCCCGAGCAGAAGCTCATGAAGACAACGCTGAGGCCAGAAGTCCCAAAGCCTAAGTCTTAGGCGGGACTGGTGCCTCGCGAGGCCAATTGCAGGCCCGAGCGTAAGCTCAGCGAAGACAAAGCCGAGGCTGAAGTCCCAAAGCATAAGTCTTAGGCGTGACAGTGCTCAGCTGAGGCCAATTGCAGGCCCGAGCGAAGCTCATGAAGACAAAGTCGAGGCCGAAGTCCCAAAGCCTTAGTCTTAGGCGGACGGTGCCCAGCTGAGGCCAATCTGCAGCCCGAGCGTAAGCTTACGAAGACAAAGTCGAGGCCGAAGTCCCAAAGACTAAGTCTTAGGCAAGACAAGTGCTCAGCAAGGCCAATTGCAGCCCGAGCGTAAGCTCACGAAGACAACGCCGAGGCCGAAGTCCTAAAGCCTAAGTCTTATGCTGGATCGTGCCCAGCGAGGCCAATTGCAGCCCGAGCGAAGCTCACGAAGACAACGCCGAGGCCGAAGTCCCAGAGCCTAAGTCTTAGGCGTGAAGGTGCCCAAGAAGGCCAATCGCAGCCCGAGCGTAAGCTCATAAAGACAAAGCCGAGGCCGAAGTCCCAAAGCCTAAGTCTTAGGCGGACTGGCGCCAGCCGAGGCCAATCGCAGCCCGAGCGTAAGCTCATCGAAGACAACGCCGAGGCCGAAGTCCCAGAGCCTAAGTCTTAGGCGGAAGGTGCCCAAGAAGGCCAATCGCAGCCCGAGCGTAAGCTCATGAAGACAACGCCGAGGCCGAAGTCCCAAAGCCTAAGTCTTACGCGGGACTGTGCCCAGCGAGGCCAATCGCAGCCCGAGCGTAAGCTCACGAAGACAACGCCGAGGCCGAAGTCCCAGAGCCTAAGTCTTAGGCGTGAAGGTGCCCAAGAAGGCCAATCGCAGCCCGAGCGTAAGCTCATAAAGACAAAGCCGAGGCCGAAGTCCCAAAGCCTAAGTCTTAGGCGGACTGGCGCTCAGCCGAGGCCAATTGCAGCCCGAGCGTAAGCTCGCGAAGACAACGCCGAGGCCGAAGTCCCAGAGCCTAAGTCTTAGAGTGGAAGGTGCCCAAGAAGGCCAATTGCAGCCCGAGCGTAAGCTCATAAAACAAAGCCGAGGCCGAAGTCCCAAAGCCTAAGTCTTAGAGCGGATCGGTGCCCAGCCGAGGCTAATCGCAGTCCCGAGCGTAAGCTCACGAAGACAACGCCGAGGCCGAAGTCCCAAAGCCTATGTCTTAGGCGAGACAAGGCGCAGCGAGGCTAATCAGAGGCCCGAGCTGAAGCTCACGAAGACAACGCCGAGGCTGAAGTCCAAAGTCTAAGTCTTAGGTGGACTGTGCTCAGCCGATGCTAATCGCAGCCCGAGCGTAAGCTCGCTGAAGACAAAGTCGAGGCCGAAGTCCCAAAGCCTAAGTCTTAGAGTGGACTGGTGCCCAGCGAGGCTAATCGCAGCCCGAGGTAAGCTCACGAAGACAAAGCCGAGGCTGAAGTCCCAAAGCATAAGTCTTAGCGGGACTGTGCTCAGCCGAGGCCAATTGCAGCCCGAGCGTAAGCTCACGAAGACAAAGCTCGAGGCTGGAAGTCCGTCCCGCCTAAGTCTTAGGCGGGACGGTGCCCAGCAAGGCCAATTGCAGGCCCGAGCAGAAGCTCACGAAGACAAAGTCGAGGCCGAAGTCCCAAAGACTAAGTCTTAGGCAAGACAAGGCTCAACGAAGGCTAATCGCAGCCCGAGCGTAAGCTCACGAAGACAACGCCGAGGCCGAAGTCCCAAAGCCTAAGTCTTAGGCGGATCGGTGCCTCGCGAGGCCAATTGCAGCCCGAGCGTAAGCTCATAAAGACAAAGTCGAGGCTGAAGTCCCAAAGCATAAGTCTTAGGCGTGATCGGTGCCTGGCCGAGGCCAATTGCAGTCCGAGCGTAAGCTCATGAAGACAAAGCTGAGGCCGATGTCCCAAAGCCTTAGTCTTAGGCGGGACGGTGCCCAGCTGAGGCCAATTGCAGGCCCGAGCAGAAGCTTATGAAGACAAAGCTGAGGCCAGAAGTCCCAAAGACTAAGTCTTAGGCAAGACAAGTGCTCAAGAAGGCCAATCGCAGCCCGAGCGTAAGCTCACGAAGACAACGCCGAGGCCGAAGTCCCAAAGCCTAAGTCTTACGCGGGACTGTGCCCAGCCGAGGCCAATTGCAGCCCGAGCGGTAAGCTCACGAAGACAACGCCGAGGCCGAAGTCCCAGAGCCTAAGTCTTAGGCGGAAGGTGCCCAGAAGGCCAATCGCAGCCCGAGCGTAAGCTCATAAAGACAAAGCCGAGGCCGAAGTCCCAAAGCCTAAGTCTTAGGCGGACTGTGCCCAGCCGAGGCCAATCGCAGCCCGAGCGTAAGCTCGCGAAGACAACGCCGAGGCCGAAGTCCCGAGCCTAAGTCTTAGGCGGAAGGTGCCTGAGAAGGCCAATTGCAGCCCGAGCGTAAGCTCGCGAAGACAACGCCGAGGCCGAAGTCCCAAAGCCTAAGTCTTACGCGGACTGTGCCCAGCCGAGGCCAATCTGCAGCCCGAGCGAAGCTCACGAAGACAACGCCGAGGCCGAAGTCCTAGAGCCTAAGTCTTAGGCGGGAAGGTGCCCAGTAAGGCCAATTGCAGGCCCGAGCAGAAGCTCATAAAGACAAAGCTGAGGCCAGAAGTCCCAAAGCCTAAGTCTTAGGCGGGACGGTGCCCAGCCGAGGCCAATCTGCAGCCCGAGCGTAAGCTCACGAAGACAACGCCGAGGCCGAAGTCCCAGAGCCTAAGTCTTAGGCGGAAGGTGCCCAGAAGGCCAATTGCAGCCCGAGCGTAAGCTCATAAAACAAAGCCGAGGCCGAAGTCCCAAAGCCTAAGTCTTAGGTGGACGGTGCCCAGCCGAGGCCAATCGCAGCCCGAGCGAAGCTCATGAAGACAACGCCGAGGCCGAAGTCCCAAAGCCTATGTCTTAGGCGAGACAAGGCGCAATGAGGCTAATTGTAGGCCCGAGCGAAGCTCATGAAGACAACGCCGAGGCTAAGTTCCAAAGTCTAAGTCTTAGGTGGGACTGTGCCCAGCTGATGCTAATCTGCGCCCGAAGCGTAAGCTCATGAAGACAAAGTCGAGGCCGAAGTCCTAAAGCCTAAGTCTTAGGCGGGACTGTGCTCAGCTGAGGCCAATTCGTAGCCCGAGTGAAGCTCACGAAGACAAAGTCGAGGCTGAAGTCCCAAAGCATAAGTCTTAGAGCGGATCGGTGCCCAGCGAGGCCAATTGCAGGCCCGAGCGTAAGCTCACGAAGACAAAGCCGAGGTTGGAAGTCCGTCCCGCCTAAGTCTTAGAGCGGACTGGTGCCCAGCAAGGCCAATCGCAGCCCGAGCGTAAGCTCACGAAGACAAAGTCGAGGCCGAAGTCCCAAAGACTAAGTCTTAGGCAAGACAAGTGCTCAACGAAGGCCAATTGCAGCCCGAGCGTAAGCTCATGAAGACAACGCCGAGGCCGAAGTCCCAAAGCCTAAGTCTTAGGCGTGACGGTGCCTCGCGAGGCCAATTGCAGGCCCGAGCGGAAGCTCACGAAGACAAAGTCGAGGCTAGAGTCCCAAAGCATAAGTCTTAGGCGTGACTGTGCCCAGCTGAGGCCAATCGCAGCCCGAGCGTAAGCTCATGAAGACAAAGCTGAGGCCAGAAGTCCCAAAGCCTTAGTCTTAGGCGGGACGGTGCCCAGCGAGGCCAATTTGCAGGCCCGAGCAGAAGCTTATGAAGACAAAGCTGAGGCCAGAAGTCCCAAAGACTAAGTCTTAGGCAAGACAGGTGCTCAAGCAAGGCCAATCTGCAGGCCGAGCGTAAGCTCGTGAAGACAACGCCGAGGCCGAAGTCCCAAAGCCTAAGTCTTATGCGGGACGGTGCCAGTGAGGCCAATTGCAGGCCCGAGCAGAAGCTCATGAAGACAACGCTGAGGCCAGAAGTCCCAGAGCCTAAGTCTTAGGCGGGAAGGTGCCCAGTAAGGCCAATTGCAGGCCCGAGCAGAAGCTCATAAAGACAAAGCTGAGGCCAGAAGTCCCAAAGCCTAAGTCTTAGGCGGGACGGTGCCCAGCGAGGCCAATTGCAGGCCCGAGCAGAAGCTCATGAAGACAACGCCGAGGCCGAAGTCCCGAGCCTAAGTCTTAGGCGGGAAGGTGCCTGATGAAGGCCAATTGCGAGCCCGAGCGAAGCTCATAAAAACAAAGTCGAGGCCGAAGTCCCAAAGCCTAAGTCTTAGGCGGGACGGTGCCAGCCGAGGCCAATTGCAGGCCGAGCGAAGCTCGTGAAGACAAGCCGAGGCCAGAAGTCCCAAAGCCTATGTCTTAGGCGAGACAGTGCGCAGCGAGGCCAATTGTAGGCCCGAGCGGAAGCTCATGAAGACAACGCTGAGGCTAGAAGTTCCAAAGTCTAAGTCTTAGGTGGGACGGTGCCCAGCGATGCTAATTGCCGGCCCGAGCAGAAGCTCATGAAGACAAAGCTGAGGCCAGAAGTCCTAAAGCCTAAGTCTTAGGCGGGACGGTGCCCAGCGAGGCCAATTGCAGGCCCGAGCTGAAGCTCATGAAGACAAAGCTGAGGCTAGAAGTCCCAAAGCATAAGTCTTAGGCGGGACGGTGCCCAGCGAGGCCAATTGCAGGCCCGAGCAGAAGCTCATGAAGACAAAGCTGAGGCCAGAAGTCCGTCCCGCCTAAGTCTTAGGCGGGACGGTGCTCAACGAAGGCCAATTGCGAGCCCGAGCGAAGCTCGTGAAGACAAAGGCGAGGCCGAAGTCCCAAAGACTAAGTCTTAGGCAAGACAGGTGCTCAGAGAAGGCCAATTGCAGGGCCGAGCGAAGCTCGTGAAGACAAGCCGAGGCCGAAGTCCCAAAGCCTAAGTCTTAGGCGGGACGGTGCCTCGCGAGGCCAATTCTGAGGCCGAGCGGAAGCTCATGAAGACAAAGTCGAGGCTAGAGTCCCAAAGCATAAGTCTTAGGCGTGGTCGGTGCCCAGTGAGGCCAATCTGCAGGCCGAGCGAAGCTCGTGAAGACAAAGTCGAGGCCGAAGTCCCAAAGCCTTAGTCTTAGGCGGGACGGTGCCCAGTGAGGCCAATTCTGGAGCCCGAGCGAAGCTTATGAAGACAAAGTCGAGGCCGAAGTCCCAAAGACTAAGTCTTAGGCAAGGCAGGTGCTCAATGAAGGCCAATTGCAGGCCGAGCGTAAGCTCGTAGAGACAACGCCGAGGCCGAAGTCCCAAAGCCTAAGTCTTATGCGGGACGGTGCCCAGTGAGGCCAATCTGAGGCCGAGCGAAGCTCATGAAGACAACGCCGAGGCCGAAGTCCCGAGCCTAAGTCTTAGGCGGGAAGGTGCCTGATAAGGCCAATTGCAGGCCCGGCGGAAGCTCATAAAGACAAAGCTGAGGCCGAAGTCCCAAAGCCTAAGTCTTAGGCGGGACGGTGCCAGCCGAGGCCAATCTGCAGGCCGAGCGAAGCTCGTGAAGACAACGCCGAGGCCGAAGTCCCGAGCCTAAGTCTTAGGCGGGAAGGTGCCCGATGAGGCCAATTGCAGGCCCGGCGAAGCTCATAAAGACAAAGTCGAGGCCGAAGTCCCAAAGCCTAAGTCTTAGGCGGGACGGTGCCCAACGAGGCTAATCGGAGCCCGAGCGAAGCTCATGAAGACAACGCCGAGGCCGAAGTCCCAAAGCCTATGTCTTAGGCGGGAGCAGGTCTGTAGTGAGGCCAATTGTAGGCCGAGCGGAAGCTCATGAAGACAACGCCGAGGCTAGAGTTCCAAAGTCTAAGTCTTAGGTGGGACGGTGCCCAGTGATGCTAATTCTTAGGCCGAGCGAAGCTCATGAAGACAAAGTCGAGGCCGGAAGTCCTAAAGCCTAAGTCTTAGGCGGGACGGTGCCAGTGAGGCCAATCTGAGGCCGAGTGAAGCTCATGAAGACAAAGTCGAGGCCGAAGTCCTAAAGCCTAAGTCTTAGGCGGGACGGTGCCCAGCAAGGCCAATTGCAGGCCTGAGCAGAAGCTCATGAAGACAACGCTGAGGCCAGAAGTCCCAAAGCCTAAGTCTTAGGCGGGACGGCGCTCAGCGAGGCCAATTGCAGGCCCGAGCAGAAGCTCATTAAGAGAACGCTGAGGCCAGAAGTCCCAAAGCCTAAGTCTTAGGCGGGACGGTGCCCAGTAAGGCCAATTGTAGGCCGAGCAAAAGAAGCTCATAAAGAATGCCAAGGCCAAAAGTCCCAAGGCCTAAGCCTCAGGTGGGACGGTGCCAAGCACAGCCAACTATAGGCTCGAGCAAGAAGAACGTGAGGAGATTACATTGAATTTAAACATGAACCAAAATTGGGCTTGAAGCAAATAAGCTCGCAATATATAGAGCTACAAAGCACGAGTAGAACGTCGGCCCAGAAAGACCGAGTTCACGAAACAGGCCAAAGGCTTTCAGCCTAACTCAAGGCAAATCTCTGCGAAGCCTAAGTTCAAAGAACCAAACATGCAGTAATACACTTGGACATAAAATAAAATAAAAAGCCCAGCACTTACAAAATTCTTACTTAGCAAGTATATGAAGTCAATCCTACATACAAAACAAGAGAATATACACACGAGCGCAAAAAGGAGTTGGTCAACATATGCCTTTTATTTCATTAAAGTGATTAAAGTACAAAAAAAAAAAAAGGAAGGAAGTTTAAGCAGTGAGGATTGTCATCGGCAGTGGCAGGAGGAGCGTCAGCGAGCAGCGGAGGAACATCTCCAGCAGCAGCAGGAGGAGCATCAGCAGCAGGAGGAGGAACATCTCTAGCAGCAGCAGGGGGAGGAACAACTTCCCCAGGTCTTGTCTGTGGCTCGGCAGGGGAAGCTTCAGACTCTTTGGTGAGGGTGTCGTGAATGCGTATATACTCGGCAACACCCTCTTGGACCTCAGACAGGTCGACCTCAGGATGTACCTTGCCCAAAGCATACACGAGACAGAGACAGTCATAGCTGAAGTCCACCCTGTTGTTGTACTCGAGTGCAAGCTGGACCTTTTAAGCGTCTATTTGCCCTTGGAGACGAGAAGTTTCCCCCTCCAGGGTCTTCTCTGCGTGTCCAAATCCTTCCGAGTCTCAATCAACTCCTCGTGGATGTCAGTCAGCTCCCTTTGGAGTTGAGAAACCTTAGAGTCTGACACTACTGTCCTCTATGCAAAGGTGGCATTCTCCTCTTGGAGCTTCGAGTTCTCCTCTTTCAACTCCCCAACAGTCTGCTCCAAGTTCCAGATCACTGATCGAAGTTCCTCCTGAGAGTCTTGGGTCTTGGCCTGGAGCCTAGTCACGGCTACTGAAGTTCGGGAGGAGAGGCGCTGGAGAGCACTGAACAGCTCGTCAGCATCATAGGATTCCAGTCCATCCAAGAATCTGTCATCCATCGCCCCTGTAAAGCTCCTCAAGTAAGGGTTAGTGCGGGCTGGCAGACCCTGCTCCTGCGTACCTTCTGGTCGAGGGTGAGCTGAGGCAGTAGTCCTCTGACGCCTGCGAGGAGGACCTTCTTCTGCTCGTGCTACCTGCTGAGTAGAAGGAGGAGCTCAAGCAGGTGGAGGCGGAGCGTCTGTTTCTGCTCGTGGTCTCTTCGAGGTGCTCACGCCTCCGGCAGTTCCAACACGCCTGTGCATCATCCCACGCACCCCTCTCATCTCTTCTGCTGGCACCATACCAAATTCCAAAAAATTCTGGGGTGTAAGTAGCTCCCTGCACGAGCTCACATTGTTAAGTGCAGTCTTTATCTATGCTTGAAGCTGTTCCCCAATCCTGAAAGAAGCACCCTAGGAAACTGTAAAAACAGCAAAGGTAAAAATAATGAGAACAGATGCGAGCAGAAAAATTAAAATAAGAATTCACCGGACAAATAGACAACATGGAGTGCAAAAATGCCGTGGAACCGGAGGAACCCCCTCGGTGAGAGGTGCAGCATGCCCCCATTATCCCCCAACGAAGAAGAATTTGCTCTTCCAGTTGCCACCAGAGGTTGCGAGGTCAGTGATGGGTTTCTTACCCTTCATATTGGAGGTAAGGTAGTACCAACCAGCATCCTTTGGGCTGCACTTCAACTGATACAGGTGCTTTATTTCCCCTACCGAGGGTTCACCCTGATCGCACCATTTCCACAATACAAAGAGTATGGAAAGGACCCTCCACCCGTTCGGGTTCAACTGCCCCGGGGCCAGACGAAATCTGGACAAAACTCGGGCGAAATAAGGCTGCAGAGGCAACCTGACCCCCCACCTGAAGCATTCCAGATGGAAGGTCGTATACCCTTGAGGGGGACGGCTAGGGATATCACCCCTGCCCGGTAACTTTAAGTCTACATTATCGGGTATGTTGTAAGTATCCCTAAGTCTATTCAAATCTAACTGGGTGGTTTCACATCTCATTTGGTCAATGGGGTATCCCTTACCCTCAGACCTTTGGCTGGCCCTTTCCTCTATATGCGGCTGGGCCACTGTCGCGGGCAATGCCCCTTCTGAACTAGAATCCCTCACGGGAATTATAGTAAGAGGCTCTACTTCACTTGAAGAGGAAGATTCCTCAGGAGACATCCTACGGGCTCTACCAGACATTTTTCCTAGAGTTTAATCTACTCAAATGAAATCAGGGACCCGGAAGAAGGAAAAATGGTGAAGATAGAAAGAAGAAGGGTTGTACCTGGATACAGAGAAAGGTTTAGACGGCCGGTGATAACGCTGACACGGAAGAAGAAGACGAAGAAGCACTTGCAGAAAATTGCGGGTTGAGTAAAAATGAGCAATAGGAAGTGCAGTGAAGAAATCAAGGGTTTTTAAAAGAGGAAAGGCAAAAGGTACGTCTCTTGATGAGCAGTGCGAAGATCAAGGGACGCGACCTTTCGAGTCACGTCCCTTCAAAATTTGAACGCATGATCAAGATCTACCCACGTGTCCCGCATTAAATGCGAAATGATGGAAGTGGGGACAACTGGGGAACATGGGGAAGCGTAAAAGGCCAGGAATTCGGCCCGTCATTAATAAGTTTCAGTCTTATCTCATTTCACTCAAAAGACTAGAAGCTGGGGACTGGTGTTTGGGTAATATCGGGCGGGTCTCCTCGAGGCCCTTCTAACTCGAATAAAATACCCGAGGTCGACCCACTCGAGCGAAGTCCCGACCACTGCACGAAGATGATCTCACTAGACGTTAAAGGCTGGTCAAGGTCGAGGATTTCGGAGCCGTCCGAGCTCCGATCTCTCTTGCCTGCTCGAGGTCATCAGGTCCGGCCAAGGCTGGACAATGACGGGGAGCTCGAAGACTGATCGAGACCCAAGCTCTCCTTTCTGCTCGCTGCAGTCAAGTTCTCGAGCACAACTGGGCTGCGCCAATCATAGGACAAATGAAATGTAAGACCCGGCTCGGGACAGTCCGACCCGTTTCCTCAAGATTCTGCACACCTTTCAATGCCTGAACAGGGCCCCACAAGAGATGGTGGTGGTACTATTGCCGATGGCAGGCACATGCCCCCACGGTGTCATCATTCCTTGCGCACATGCCCGACATGGTGATCTGGCCATGTGAACCGAGTTAAGGAGACAGCCGCGCATCCCTGAGGAATATTACGCTAATCTCGGTCGTCGGAGGGTCCCAGACACCACTGACGCGGGAACGGATGCTCTCGGAGAGAAAAAGCGGGAAAAGCAGAGAATAAAAGGAAGCAGATGGGCAAGTTGCGAGGGTTCAGAAAATTCACATGAGTTCTCCCTATCCTTACTTCTCTTTACCCGATTCTCAGAAAAACTCCATATTTATTCAAAAGAGAAAGGCAAAAATTCCTTTTTTCATTCTTCCGGTCTCTCTAACTAAGGGAGATACCAAAAAGAACAACCCGATTACTGACTTGAGCGTCGGAGGGTTTTCGTCGGAACAACACCTGGCGACCCCTGACATCGTTTTCTGTGAGTACAGGTCCGGGAGACTTCCGTTCTGAAAAAGACAGGAATAGGAAGAGGGAGACAGTCCTGTTCGAGCTCAAGCTAACCGCGAGCAGAAGATTCTAACACTGTTTGAAAGGACGCGGGAAAACTGCATCAACAGATATATTTACATGTAGATTTTAATGCAATCCGAGATTCAGGGATCGGAAAATTTTCAATATAATAATAATATATGTTGTTAGTTAACTGCATATTGTTTAATAAATAACTTTACCAGTTGCAGTTAGCAAACGATTGAATGAATTAAAATTAATTTTAATTTCTATTTTACAGATAATGTATGATCATCGACAGAAGATACCAAAATCTTGCATAATATTCTGTTTAATGGTCTGTGTTCTGGCGGGTTTCTCATGTCTCCAAATAAGTTTTATACAGCCGCTGCTCCTAAATTGTGATGCTGATACCTTCAAGTTTATTAGAAGCCAAGCCCTCGTTTTGTCGACAACCGCTGCTGCTATTATAGCTAAAGAACCAGCTGAGAGCTCAAGCTCAACCGAAATTCTGTGACTTTTTTTGTTTTGGGTAAAAATAATTTAATTTTGTTTTATTTTATTATTAAGTATTACCACTTTGTAATTATTATTTTTTTTATAATAAGGCCCCAGATCAATATAGATATATATTACAACTTAGGATCAGCTCCTCAGTTATGTCTCTAGCAATTGAAAGCTTGTTATATATACTTGCATGGTTAATACAATTAATAATTTCAGTAATCATTACTAATTCTTATTCACTCCTTCCAAATAAAGAAATTAGCCTCAGCTTATATCATGTTTAGCCACTGACAGTCGAAGTATGATTTCGGAATCGAAGTGTGACTTGGGGATTCTTTAATTTTGGGATTTCTTTAATTTTTAATATTAATATAAAAATTTAAAATTGGGACTAAAAGGGCCAAGAAATATTAGGGCCCATCCTGGGCCTTAATTGGGTAATGCTCAGATGGTAGCATAATCTTCATCTTCCTCTTCCGTTTCCACTTAAAAGGAGTAATGAATAAAGACGACCTAAAACTCAAGAATTTCTCTTTTAAATTTTTAAGTTGATCAAGCCCCAAAAAAACATGAAATTCTAACAAACTTGTTCATGTCCAGTGGCGGAGCCACAGTCTTCAAATTTGCTTCTAACAAACTTTTTCTGAATTTCTACTAAAAATTGTATTTGCTTCCAAAAAAAAAAAGTGAAATTTGTATCCAGCGATTTTGAATATTTATAAAAGAGTAGATTTAGAATTATATTTTCATCATCAACACCACTTGGAAGAGTTCGGTAAATATAAAATTATTTAAAAAAACTTGATAAAAATCAAATCATTTTAAATAAATTAAATTTGACCTCATTTAGAAATCTAGCTATGTCATTTCAAACCTGAATACTTTTATGATTAGGTTTAATTATTAAACACCGAAAAATATCATTCTAGAATCGATACATTAAACTGACGTTAATTTCTAATTATCCTTAGTTTTCAAGATAGAGGAAAAATGAAATTCTAGTATGGGAAATACCGGTTATGATTACAAAACTGCCCCGGCAATAATTTCCAAGTGAAGGTTATGTTGATAGTGGCTAGTTTAACATTGGCTTTGGTTGTCTCGTTTTAAGAATGTAGCATAGGGTAGCTACTATAAAGATTAATAGTTGAAAAGATTTTTGATTGATTTTTAGTAACTTGTACAATCCGGATATATACAAAAGGGTGATGACAAAAAATAGGTAGTGGCAAGTATAGCCGACAAATATCTTAAAGTTCAGTAAATAAATAGAAGGAAAATATTACAATGCGATTACAGCTAAGGCTTTTGACTTGTCATGGACATCCCAGATTCTTTGAATCTCCTTGATAAAGCCTTACAAACAGCAAGATTGGTCTCCAGTAATTTGATGGATTGTTTACCTTGAATATCTTGATTCTCATTGCTTTAACAATTGATACTTTCCTTATACGCTATAAGTTAACGATGACAATGGAGTGGATATAGGTTGATAAAAAAGAACATTCTCTTAATATTATCTGCATCATTCACGAATTTATACTTTTTTCATTCATGAAATGCACACCTCCACTTAAGGACGATCACAACACTTTTGGACACGTGTCTGTCTCGGAATTCCTACGCAACAAGACCCCCGCTTCTAAGTTTCGAGACAAATACGAATCGCTGGGAAGCAATATACTGCTCAATTTACACTACTACAATTTCAATGGCAAATTAATTTTATATCTTAAGCAAACCTGAATGGTACTTAAGAATCTTAATAAAGTACATATATAATGAAACTAAATATTAATTTCAATGATAAATTCTTCTAGGAACAAGATTGTCTGCAACAAAATAATAAAAGGAGGTCATCCACATTTCAATAAGATAAAACTATCTGCTGTCGCCATTAAGGATTCATTTATAGGACAACAACATTTCTGAATATCACAATTACGTATGATACTGTAAACGTGACAAAGAAACTGTCCATATATCACTTAAATTATTATATCTTCATTGTTGGTTGAAGCCTCCGGCATAGTTACTAGTGGTCCATTTTTTTGCAACTGGGCAATGGCAGTCTAAAAAAAAAAATATCATGGCTACTCTCATTGAAGGTTGCAAATTGTTGGATTATAAACTTGATTCAAATCCAATCTAGTGATTCATCATTGACATCCAGAAGCTTCAAATTTTTGTTCTAAGTTCTGGAGATTAGCTTCCCACATGTGGTGTAATAAGTTTAATGGGCTATGTTCTGTTGGGGTTCTCATGTCTCCGAATAAGTTTTATACAACTGCCGCTACTAAATTGTGATGCTGATACCTTGAACTTTATTAGAAGCCATTCCCTCGTTTTTTAGGGAACCACAACCGCTGTTGATACTATAGCAAAAGAACCAACCGAGAGCTTAGGCTCAGCCGAAATTGTGTAACTTTTTCAAACTTTGACTCTATGAAGAGTTGTCACAAATAATAGCATGGCGTCATTTCAAGTTTCATCACTAAAAAGGCTACAATGAGCCAGAAGATGAGGCTTCTTTATCTCAACAACAAAATGATAATTTAAAGGATTTAAGAAAGAGTGACAATAAAGCTCTCTTCCTCATCCATTAAGCATTGGTTGATGATGGATTTTAGAAGAGCTTCAAATCTCCAGAACTTAGAACAAAAATTTGAAGCTTCTGGATGTCAATGATGAATCACTAGATTGGATTTGAATCAAGTTTATAATCCAACAATTTGCAAATCTCTTATAAAGGAGAAGAGAAAGTGAAAAAGGTTTGTCTCCAAACTCTAAGAGGTGACTTTGAATTATTACACATGAAAGAAGCCGAGTCCCATTCTAATTATTTTTCAAGAGTTCTGGCTGTTTCAAACCAACTAAAAGGAAATGGTGAGAATTTAAAAGATGTAAGGATCATGGAGAAAATACTCCGATTCTTGATTCTAAGATTTGGGCATATCGTTATGACGATTGAAGAAATGAAAGGCTTGGAAGCCATAACAATCAAGTAACTTCAAGGTTCGCTGCAAGCAATCAATGAACAGCTCCTCAAGATGCAAATTGTTGATGTAAGTGCATATGAATTATTATAGGTGTTCGTGTTCAAGTAGGCACAACAAGTAATATAATGATAATTTATACGCACGTACATCAACAATTTACATCTTGAGGAGCTGTTCTCTACACGAATTGATGTTATTAGACTTGCTATAGCAATCTTACTAGTGCAACAAAAGTAAAATAAAATAAATAAAGAAATCAAAGATCTAATTAAACGAGTTAAGCAATAAACAAAATGCAATAAAGAAAAGAAATCAAGATCAAACATAAAAAGATACTCAATAACAAATAGGTAGTTAAGTACTTAAACTCACTTAATGATTATTGATTGTTCATCAATTACGGTACAACTGCTATAGCATCGACTACAGCACTGGATAGAATCCTAATGTATCCTCAACTATCGCCTATTGGATATCTTATATCTAAAAGCAACCTAATAGTGACTAGTTGTTAAGCCAACATCAAAATATAGCATTACATGGTCTAGGTTCTATTTACCCTAATGAATCCCTATGTCTAGTTCTTTACTAATTTTAGATCAATCATGACCCTATTCAAATCAAGATAAACTTAACATAGAAAGCCCAATCTAACATCATGTATTGTTTTGATTTGTTCCACTAAGTCAAATCTTTTTTAGGCTCTTTCTTAGCTAGTATCCACTAAATGAGTCGTCAACCGAAATAAGAAATTGCAATAAATAAAATCAAAACAAAATTTCATAGCAGATTCTAAGCAACAAACTTATAGCAGTCAATTAACCATTAAGCTTATTTAATTCCCAACTACATAAAAGTTTAGTTTATGATGGAAGTAGAAACAATAACAAAAATAGTGTTAACCATCACATACATTCCCACAAAGAAATAAAAACCAAAAAACAAAATGCGGAAGTGAGTTATGCTTAATCCTTACGATTTCTCCTTCTTTCTCTATTTTAATCCTTTGTTGCAGCCCTTAAATCTCTCTTATTCTCTATTATTATTCTTTAATGACGGCTTCCTCATTTTTCTTTTTAAGCGGACTCCTTTTATAACTTGAAATTTGGGGTAACCGGAAGCGTGTGGTTGCGTATCTCCCATTTTGAAAACTTTATATCACAATCTTTCGATTAAAACCCATGAAATCTAATGCATCGTTGCTACTGGGACTATCGCAGACTATGTCTATAGTATCTTCACTGTTCTAGACTTGTTTTATTCCATCAACAATTAAGTTCTTTTGTCATCTGCAAGTTTGTTGCAGCAGCATTCCAGCCATAAAGCTTGCGCTTTTTTATCATCTAAAATCACACATAATTAGAGTATTAAATGATCTAAAACAATATTAATTTATCAAAAATAAACTTAAACAACTACTTATGCAAAATATAACTAAAAATACAATAAAATACATCATTTTCTCTCTAAGTAATATTGGTTTAAGTCTAAAAATGTCATGATTACTCTCATCTATTGGTAGGAAATATTCCTTTGTCAACCTCTCGCATTCTAGGCCATGATTTAATTAATTGCTTCCCAATGAACTCTTCTTTGATTACGTAAGTTATGCTACCATGCAGATCTTGTCATTTGAATTCCACATGCTTAATCCACTTATCACTGGGAATATCTATATACTAGAAGAAATTTTCTACATCCGTTATTTAGTCTAAAAATTCTTCAACGTGCATCCCACCATGGAAATCTACGATATCAATATTAAT